>JAPYXD010000680.1:16600000-17057500 GCA_030998225.1 Diplolepis rosae | reverse complement strand
ATCTATTATTATATATACGCTACTTTTTAATTCAATGGGGAAGAAACAAATCATTTAGTTACTAAAAAAAAAAATATTTTTCATCGTCCAATGAACGCTCAAAACAAACAAATAAACAAAACGAAAAAAACATTTTCAATTCATAAAATAGGACTTGTATCGACCCTCAAATAATAAATTTTCTGAACTTTTTCTTAATATTATGAATTCTCATAACTCAACTGAATTCATATAAATTGTATCTTAAAACTGCCAAATTGTAGCAGTATTTTTATAAAATTTATCATTAAATTACGAAACTGTTTTCCAATTTTTTGAAAAAATCACGACATGAATAGAAAAAATTCCCCAAAATATATGTGATTCACTTATTCTCTAAATTTCTGGGGAACATTCCCTGCTTTTTTCTGGAATTTATTCATTTTTTGGGGGAAAAAACTCCAATTCCTTGGAGAAAAGTATGTTTACCCTAAAATGTAGAATTTTTCTGAATAATGGGTGGGGAAAATTCCATAAATTTTTTACAGTGCATGTAACTGCATTAATCCTCAGTTACCCAAAACGTTAATTTATTCCTATTACAAGTTTCCGAATTTCCAAATACATTTTTTGACATTACTAAAGTTTACTCCAAAATAGAGTTCATATATGCAATATTTATTTATTGTTTTGATATTTTAGAAATAAAGATCAATGTTGAGGACTCTGATCAGGGTGGAAACGTTTGAAAGTATGTAACTCCTAAGTTATTATTTCTGCCGTCATTATCGGAGAATCACTAGTCGTCTATCAGATAGGATACGCTCGATTTTCTGTATACATTTCAGTAACTTTTTAATAAACATATCACATATTTAGGCTAAAAAATGGAATTTTCTCAATAGTGTTTCTTATAATCAAAACATATTTTTGCATTTGTAGACCTCATTTAGGCAAATAATTTTCCATCTAAACGTTTTTTTTGTATCTCAAATATTTTGTCTAAAAAATGGAATTTTTAAATTTAAATCGTATTTTTGGCATTGAAACGAAAATATGTTTTATCAGATACTGTGTGAGCGAAAAATTGTAGATCTTTTTAAAACGAACAACTTTGCATTCTTATACGTTTTTTCGTATTTCACATATTATTGTTAAAAAAAATTGAATTTTGGATTTTCAATAGTATTTTTTTAAATTAAATAGAAAAATATACATCTTATAAAGAAATGTTGCAATTCAAATTTGTAGATCTTAATGTAGCAAATAATTTTGTATGATAACTTTTTTTCATATCTCGTATAATTTAACTGGAAAATGGAATTTTGATATTGACTTTTTTCAAGTTTTAACATGCTGTAACATTTCTAATTTTGGTTTAATCGAAAAATGTAATTAAGATAATTTGTAGAGATTTATGAGCAATATCAAAAACCAGTATTGGAATATTTTATTTTTTCAAAAACACAAAAAATGGTCTAGTCTCCTCAATTTTGGTTAGATGTGGCTGGTTAACGAACTTGTCCTTACTTTTTCGGCTCCGATAAAGTGTACCAAAGCTCAATTCAATCTGATAATTCTATCGAGAGTTATCGAGTATACAACCTACAGACAGACACTTTCGTAAAAACCACTTTTTCTGACTCAGGGGGTCTCAAAACTTAAAGATTTGATGAAAATTTCGAAAGTCATTTTTCACATAAAACTAATACCTTCTCATCCATGATGAGAATGTAAAAATCCAAAGTACGATAGTTCAGATTCAATCAGATTTTTCGAAGTAATAAGGTCAGTAGTGACATGGTACCGATGTCCAGTACCGCGCCAGTACCGATGGACAACTTTCAGCCAAGTTACCTTTCGGAGCCGCGTCGGTGGTAGCTAATTGTTGTTATTTAAAAACTCAATTTTTTTTAAGAATTAGATCAAGCATGTCTTAATCTTCTTAGAGACGGTTTCACAAACAAAACAAAAATAATGATTTTTTCACTTGATTCTGAAAGAAAATTTTTTTTCTTGATTTTCTCGAATTCCAGTCGAATGCAGTTAACTACCTTTATGCTCTGGACGGCAGATTTCTGGATCCTAAAGCCAATTATTAACAACAACATCGTATAAAAAATTGTTTAATTTCACTATAAACCTTGATTCATTTAACAAAATGATGGACTTAGACCAATTATATTTTTTTCTGGGTGAAGATATACAAAACTAAAATATTGTTTTCATTTGAAACTTTCCTTATCTTTGGTACATTCGATTGGGAATTCATCACAGCTTAGTTAACAGAAATGCAAATCCATAAATACGAATTGCAATTTAAAAAAAAAACAATTCAACATTCCATTGAATAAAAAGTTTTCAATCGTATTCGTTGGCACAAGTTTTGTAGAAAGTGGGTACTAAATACGATTTTCAGGAGGTTTGTTACGAGATTTTAGATTCCACATAGGTGATTCTGGTGGGGAAGGTATTTGAACATCAACAGAGGGCAGCTGTCGTCGCGATTATTTCCTCAGTGGCGTAGCTAGTGCTCTTTTTGCCCGTCTCGTCAAGAAATAGCGCAGTCACTTCGTAGTTGAAAATGGCAGGTGCATCTCGAATGTAAGTGCGGTTTAACGTATGTTGCGTGAGAAATGGACCGTTCTGCATTTAATAGGATGAGTCACTCGTCTCTGGAATTCTTGGAGAACGCAAGATATAGAAAATTTCAGTACAAACTCTCTAGGTTAAATTTAAGTTTCCATCTATTCATGAAATAATGTCAAAGACTTTCAAATTTCTCATAATGCCTACTTTATTTATCTATATTCTAAATATAAAATTTATGACAATGTTTATCCTTTCATCTAATAATATTACTCCGCTCTCTAAATCTGAATCAGTCAAATTTTCACTGATGGAATCAGTGATTTGCTTTTTCACTGATCCATCAGTGGAAACAATATTTTCCACTGTTATATCAGTTAATTCTCACTGATTAATCAGTGAAAACAATATTCTCCACTGTTAAATCAGTTACTTTTAACTGAAGTAATCAGTGAAATTTGACTGATTCACAGTAACCTCTTTTTAGCTATTTGAATCAGTTAAATTTTGCTGATAATCAGTAGATTTTTACTAATTCAGATTTAAAGAGCGGATAATTTCCCAATTTTTACTAAACTATTATATATAGATTTCAATTTATGGAAAAACGTGTTACAGTGACAATTTTTGTCAAAAATGTTTAATTTGATAAAAACAATTGAAATTGTAACATAGCTTGGAGTAAAGTTTTAATTGTTTTTATCTATTTTATTATTTTTACTAAGAAAAACTTTCACTAAGAAAAAATGTAAACTATACCAATTACACTGGTAAAAAACAATTACCTGTCTTCTCCTTAAGGCCATGGATCAACAAGAGCACGTGAACAGATTCCTGCAAAATTTCATGTGAGATAACTTTTTTATTTTCTGAAATATCTTCCTGAAAGTTTGGGGAAATGAAACAGAAGACAATAAAGAACGTTTGTTTACTCCGTTTGAGTGAAAATTTCGAATATTTTTTCACAGCTAACTGTAATTGTCGATAAGTCTTCCAATTTTGTTCAAAATTTTTACAAATAAAAGTTAACAAACATCTATTTTTTGTCTGCTCTTAGATTTTAAAAATTTTCAGAAATATCCGAACGTCGTTACTGATAAACCGAATTTAGGCCCCGAAGGCCCTTTGACAAAAATATTTTCGGATATTCCGACAATATTTTTCGAAATTTATACAAGCGCTCTTTTTAGCGTGTGGGACATTTACCTTAAACAAATTTAATAAATTTGAGAAAATTTAAATCACATTGAAAATATAATAAAATTGTTTTTAGTTTCAGTATCAAATTACAAGAAATAAACTTAACCCTTGCACTGTAACGTGGTGACGATTCGACCCACCCCGAAATTTCAAAGTTCCCGTATTTTCCATGAGTTTGTTTGTTTATTGTTAATTATCTTATAAAAATATGACGAAAACTTCATATATCAAATTTTTATCGTAAAGTGGAAATCCCGAGCTATATGTATGAATTTTTTGGATGCTTTTTTCTATTTTTTGAAACCCCTGGGTCGATTCGACACCACGTTACAGTTAAAGGGGGCAAAAAAAAAGCGTTACAGTGAAAGGGTTAAACGTATGCAAAGAGCATAAGACCGCGCGCCCTAGGCGCGCTTAAATTTGCGAGCAATGAGAATGTGTCTGCTAAGCGGGCATATTTTTTTCAACAATTTCATATAATTTTAAATTAATTAGGTGAGTTTGCAATTTTTGTCACTGCCTACATTATCGGAGGTTCACTAGTCGCGTTTCTCGTAGACAATTTCAAACTTTTATATCGCAAATAATGCAATTGAATTCAAATATTTAAAGAATTTGAAAATCTTTCTGTGGAAAAAAAGACGCTTTCGACTGCGCTGGGATTCGAGTCCGCAATCAAAAGACCTGGGCTCGAATCCCAGCGCAGTCGAAAGCGTCTTTTTTTCCACAGAAAGATTTTCAAATTCTTTAAATATTTCATATAATAGCGTGTTTTTTCCAGAGATCTGAGTTTTGAGACAACAACGACCTAATTTTGGCAAATCATTAAAATTTCCAGTCTATTAATTTTACTTTTTTTTTTTTAATTTTTAATTGAATGAAAAAAACGTAAGAATTCAACTCTTGTTTTCAGAAAAAGGGTTGCAAAGTTTATTTAAATCAATGATAATTTGAAGGTCGTTGTGATTTACATCAAGCTAGTAGACTGTAGCTTTCCTCTCAATCCGTTCGTTCTTTCTATATAGTTTGTACTATTATGTTTCACCTGCCCTTTGCGAACGCGTCACGACAAGTTCGTCTCCTGTACTAGCTTGAGACAACTGGATGCAACGAAAGTGACCTCATTGCCAGCTTTTTCAGTCATCTTATCTTCAGTTTCCTCTGGACCTTCAAGAGAACACAATCCCTTTTATATTGTGAAGTGATTTTACAAAAGTATTTTCTTTTCTTGATTCTTGTTTTTGCCGCCCCCCCCCCCCCCTTCTCGATTTAATGAGGATTGGTCTAATTATAAACGAGGTAATAATCTTATTACTAATATAAGGATGATATTCATTTTTATGTAAAAGTCTTGAAAATTTTTAATATGAATTAAAATATTGAGTGAAGAGTTAATTCAAATATAGTTACTTATCTATGTGTTGTGTGATTTGTTATCGAAATGTAAAAACTGGTGGTACCATTAAACTCCCTTTTTGCTTTCAATTAGAAAAAAATGTTCTCCATAGATTTTGCTAAAATTGAACTTTTTTCTATTTTTTAAACCAAAAGTCGTCTATCTACGTCCATCTTCGCTAATTTCTTAAATTTTGAAATCAAAATTCTATGTATTTTGGACACAAGCATGTAGAAATTTACACGGAGAAAATTCATTTGTAAAAATTTAATCAAAAGTTGGGTAAAGCTGGGGCATAGTGGCTTTTGGTGCAAGTTTAAAAATTTTCAGTTACCTGTTTTGATTTTTATAGAAATGGGGTTACACAAACTAAAATGCTGGTTTATAAAAATTTCGTTTTGGAAATTTTTTTAAAATGGTTTCAGCCATTAAAAAATTTATTTTCAAAAATTGAAAACGGTAAAGTTGTGGAGAATCATTTTTCTGGAAAAATGATTCATGATTCATTAGAATCGCATAATTTTTTAAAATTTGGTAATAAGCGATAAGAAAAAAATTTATTAATAAAATTATTTTTCTGTATCAAATTTTTTTCATGGAAAATAATCTTTTCTCTTTTAACATGTCCCGAATCGGTTTTTAAAACAGTTTAGTTCGATCATTGAGAGACTCCGGTAACAAAGTAATCAAGGAAAGTTTTCAAAATTGAAAACTATTCGCGTTTTATTATTAATAACCAATTGGTCATCCGTTCTTTATAAAGGAAAAAAAACAACAATTCCGGCCTGTTGTTTACAAATTTCTAAGTTTTTCGTTCATTTTATCCGGTTTTCTATACTTTCTAAATCTGAATCAGTCGAATTTTCACTGATTGAATCAGTAATTTGCCTTTTCACTGATTCATCAGTGTAAAAATATTTTTCACTGACAAATCAGTTAATTTTCACTAAATGAATCAGTGAAAAAAGTATTTTTCACTGTTGAATCAGTTGATTTCCACTGAAGTAATCAGTGAATTTTGACTGATTTACAGTAACCTCTTTTTAGCTATTTGAATCAGTCAAATTTCACTGATAATCAGTAGATTTTGACTGATTCAGATTTAGAGAGTATACAGTGAATTCTACATATTTTTTCCAATTCGTGTTGTTGCTTACTGGACTTCTTCATTTTGAATTGCAAGCGATGAGATAAGTTTTTGAGTTTCATTATTATCCTTATTTCAACTATCTTCTACATTTTTATCTTTTACGAAAATTTTGAATTAATCTTTAAATTTGTGGCACTGAAGAGGGCACCCATATGTGACCGAAACGTTTGCCTTCTCTTTTTTTGCGTTTTTTATCTCAAGTAGAATTGATAATTTTAATAGAAGAAAATAAAAAGAGGCTGACCCAATGCCAAAAAAATGAGAAATTAACAAAAATTCTGTGAATTTTGGGTCAATATAATAGCAGACATGTCATCAAACATGTCACTTTACAATAATATTACTATTCTTGAAAGCAAAATTATGTATTTTGCCTAAGGTCTGATTTTCGTGGATGAACGACCCTAACCTATAAATAAATTAAGACGTAGTATATCTATACACATATATATTATTTTCCAATTATTCCAATTTCAAAGCAAGAAAAGCTAAATGCCTAATATAATTGAAATATGAAATATTAAACCTGTTTAGCAATTTAAAACTGAAAAAATGTCTTCTTCGCTCATGATTCAATTTTGGTAACATAGAGTTCAGAGAGTTTCTGATCCCGTTGAGAAAAATACGTGAACTATTGTTGATAGGTAAAAATTTTTAAGGTTGGAATATACAGTATAGAGGGTGGTCTTTTGGAATTCAGGCCTTTCATCTTCCTCGAATGCGGGCATCGCGTTACACAAGGAAAAGAGACACTTAAAGTGACAGGATTTTCAAAGGAAATAGCGGGGGTGTTGGTCGATCTGGCACTTTAAAGATTTAGAGAGGCAATAAGAATGTGTTACTGGATGAGTCACAATCACAAATGCCAGCAAATGCCGACAAAGATGTCATCTGATCTGTCCTCTCTTTCCTGACACACTCACAATAAAGGCCTTTTCGTTTCTTCTTCGTCAGACCCTCTGCTTTCTTCTTTGCTCTCAGACTCTCTTGTCCGCTTTATAGTCAGCGGTCCCGCATTCCAATCCAATTGGCCAGGATTGTCAGAATATACCGAATCTGGCGAATGCAATTTTTTCAAATTCCCACTAACTAACTGTACAGTCAACATTTTTTTTTTCGACGAAATATTTTTTTTTGCCTTCTTCGAAAATAATCGACACATTTTTTTTTTTTTAATGTGATACTTGAAAATTTTGAGATATAATTTTTTTATGTTTGGCACTCGGGAAAATTTTTTTTTTTCTAACAGCTCACTGTAAAAGCAGTTTTGAATATAAAATGTAACCCTTGCACTTGAAATGCGTGACAGAGTACAAGCTTTCAAAAAAGTTATAGCACACATTTCGTTGTTTTTTTTGTAATAGAGCAGTCGACCGGCAATCGAAAGACCTGGGCTCGAATCCCAGCGCAGTCGAAAGCGTCATTTTTTCCACAGAAAGATTTTCAAATTCTTTAAATATTGAATATAGTACATTTTTATAAACAATTGAATTTTTTTTTAATTTGGAACTAATTTTTTTCCGATTTTTTTGTTTCTAAATTTTTGTTGACGTTTTTTCAATATGCACTCTCTAAATTTGAATCAGTCAAAATCTACTGATTATCAGTGAAATCTGACTGATTCAAATAGATAAAAAGAGGTTACTGTAAATCAGTCAAATTTCAGTGAAAATTGACTGATTTGACAACGAAAAATATTTTTTCACTGATGAATCAGTAAAAATTAACTGATTTAACAGTGAAAAATATTTTTTCACTGATGAATCAGTGAAAATTTGACTTATTCAGATTTAGAGAGAAGGCAAAATTTTGGAATGGAAAAATGAAAACTTACTTCAAGGTAAAGATTTCTTTCACTTTTAACGTAAATCTCTGAATACCAGAAAGACATTTTTGAAAAAGTTAGAAGAAAATTACCAATTTTTGCTTAAATATGTAAGTGTCAGTAAATATTTACTAGTTTAGTAATCGGAATTTGGATTCAAGATTCCATATGTGAATAAAATAAACAATTTTATATGGTAGTGATTAATTCAGTTGTAAAAACCCCCTACATTCCATTTTCGTAAATCAGATATGCCCTCTTAAAATTTATTCCCTCTTTTCTTTGGCCGTTCATTAACATCAAAAGAATCGAGTATATTTATTGTTGCAGCTGGACTTATTATAATTTTTTAAATTACTTCCGACAGTGTTGGAAAACATGAAGCCTAAACTAGAAGCAACATAGTGTGGAATTATAGATTAAAGTCGGCGTAAGAAGGTCAACGAGCTGGCCATGTCGGTTTTCATGCAAGTTCCTCATAAAGGCAATCCCATTGCTAAACACTGCGTGAGACGAGTCGTTCTGCGACGCGTAACGATCTTCATATGCGATATACGATTTGCACATAACGCACTTATCCGTGAGCGCACATGTGCTTCGCAATGGAGGTTCTAATAATGTTCCCATCGGCTTTTGCTTTGCTGACAAAAAATATGTTAAAAAGGAATGGAACAAATAACATTTTAAAAGCATGCAAAGCTTTTTTTTAATCTTAATGATTTTTAACTCTTAGATATTTGGTATGATTTAGAGCATATGTGTACACTCAGGAAAAAAGCATTTTATTGAACAAATATTCTTTCTTCATTACTGACAATAAGTATTTGTTCCAATCAACTGAAACATTTTCTTGCATTTAAATAATTTTTATCTATTTATAAATATAGTTGAGATAAATTAATTTTTAGTAAATTAATAACGAAGAACAATTGTTGAAAACAAATGTATGTTTTCTTATTTTTTCTAATCTTAATTATTTTGTTAAAAGCGTTAAAAAATTTTCTTTAAGCTTCTCAATTTCCATTTTTTAGCAACGTATAAATCAATATCTATGATACAAAAAAATGTTTCCAGGTTGAATGACCGCTTTCTATACAAAATTTATTCGTAAATGGAAGTAAGATATTGAATATGATGCCCACGCAAAAATCTTTATGTTTTATTTTTTATTAGGAATATATACTATATATATAAATGATTCAGACACAGTGTATGTTTCATGAATTGTAAATTATTATTCTGCAGAAATATTCTTATAAAAAAGGTATAATTATTTTGCATTCTTAAATAACAGTAAGTCGTTTGCTGAACATTTCAATGAGGTCCACACTGAATTTTAGCAAATGATAACATATATTCCATAAGTTTGAGACTACATTCAGTTGTTTATTAAGTTGCATCAACGAATGCGAAAATGTCAACCAATGCAAACAAAAGACTGAACGAAGTATTAACGTAACCTCTGAATGCAAATCTTTCTGGCAGAATGAGTTCGGGCCAGATTTCTCAAGTGTTTAAAGACAAGCCAATCTCACGTGCAACTATTTTTCGTGTTTTAAAAAATTATCGAGATGGTAAAAAACAAGAAAATAAAGAAAAAATCTGGTCTTCCAACAAAATTGGAGGTAAGAACAATGAAAAGTTTGCTATCATGTGCCAAAAATAAGGTTGGCCAATCCACCAAGCGATTAGGGCGGAAAATAATATTTCCTATCGTAAACGTAAACGAGCACCGAAATATTCAGCCAGGCAGCTCGAAATAATACCGAAATGTTGCCGTGCACTTCAAGACAAGCACTTTGCAAATGGAAAATTCATCGTTTTGGATGATGAATCTTACTTCACTTTTTTGCATCATGAATTGTGACAATGTAAAATATGCCGGAAAAATGAAGTTTGAGCCGAAGGTGTTAGTTTGGTTGGCGATTTCATTCAATGGTATTTCAGCACCAGTTATTCGACCACGTGGTGCAAAAGCCATCAATGTCGACATTTATATCGACCAATGCTTGCCCAAATTAAAGCAATTTATCGAAAGGAAGCATGCTCAAGAACAAAACTCATGCTCACTGAACAAAACATTTCATATGTACCCAAGAAAGACAATCCTCCAAACGTCCCACAAGCACGTCTAATCGAAGATTTCTGATTTGTTCTGAAACGTAAGGTGTACAAAAAGGGCTGGGAAGCTCAAAACGAGCAACAATTGATCGGAAGAATATAGCAAAAATTGAAAGAAATCGATCCATTACTTTGCCAGAGAATGATTTTGAAGATTCCTTACTTCACTGATAGAAAGGAATGGCTGTTACAACGATATTTATGATTAATTTAACCTTACCATATTGCTGGCATAGATACAGCAATATGGGATTTGTATTTTAACCATCCGATTATAACTGAATAAATATGAACGAATCAACCATATTATTGGTTACTATGGAAAAATGTATTGTTCGCCTTCCCATATTATATTTCTGATTCGACCAGTTTCACTTACAATATTTTGATTTCTGTATTCAACATCCTGCGTTGTTCAGAGAGACATATTATTTTATAAATACAATTATAAATTTCCAACCTACAACCGAATGGCTAAAACTCCCGAACCATTTCTATCAGTGTTGCTTCGAAAAATTGTAAACAACGGATCATTGAGTGTAATTTGAATGTGCTTTTCAATAGTTTATGAATAAATCTAAATATCAAAAAAAGCTTTTTTCCAAATCATTTGCTTTTTGTTTAAATAGCGTACGTTCGAATTTGTCTTGTCTCAAGACTTATGGAACATATGTTATGCTAAAAATTAGAACATTTTTGCTGCTCTTGAGAATTTTCATGCTTAAATAACAGTAAGTCCTTGGCTGAACATTTCAATGAGATCCAAACTTAATTTTAGCAAGTGATATGCTAAAAGTTAAGATGTATCAGCTAATTTCGAGCATATTTATGTTTCTATAAAACAGAATATAATTTGTTTGTTAACAGCAATAGTCTACTAATTTACGGAATTTACTTTCAGCAAATGAAATCTAGCAATGGACTTACTCGACTTTATCAGAAAATTTTCTAAAATTTAGTACTTATTCGCTGATGTGTAGTAATTTTTGTACCGTTCTACCGAATTGCTAAAATCTAGAAAGCGCTTTCTGATATTCTGAAAATAATTCTATTATTCAGAAATTCCTTTTTTCCATGTAGATCGTAGATGTAATTACAGAATAAAAGTATGGAAATGTTTTATTTTCAGTAAATCGTTTACTGTCTATCTGAAACAAAATGCTATATTCTATAACAACAAAAACTTGAATCTATTAATTATAACATATATTTTTATTACTACGGCACTGTTAACAAAAAATGAATACAAATTCTGTAATTTTTGGGTCAATATAATAGCAGAAATGTTTTCAAATTTGTCCACATACATAACACTGTTACCTTTCTATTGACTTCTCAGTAGTCCTGTATTAGTGTCATCGGTATCACATTTAGTGATATAAGAAAAATGTATAATTTTTACAAAAATTGGGACTCAGAAGGAAAAAACATTTTCAAATAACCATTGCAACTACAATACATTGACTAAAATATGACAAAATTTAATTTTTATATTTACTGAAATATGACAAAAATTTACAACTAATTAGTTGTGATGTTTGTTGCAAATGTTGAAGGATATTATAACTACAGGTATTTAGATATATTATTGACAATTTTTTGTTTATTATCGCAATAATTTTACCATAATCTTTATAATTATTATAGAGTATTACTGAAACAAATGTGTTTTGATCTGAAGAGGATGACATAATGTCATCGGAACGTAGTCATTTTGAAAGAAAATAAATTTGATGAACATCCATTTGGTCTGAGTGTTGGTTATTCTCCATTCTCTAATGAAGATAATTTGTCGGACGTAAAATAATATTTTTAATATAATTGGTTTATTCTCTCATATTCATTCAGTTATAATCGGATGGTCAAAATACACATCCCACATTGCTGTATCTATGCCAGCAATAAAGTATAGTTAAATTAATCATAAATATAGTTGTAACGGCCATTCCTTTATATCATTGTATATGTGCACACTCAATATCTGCAAATACATGTAGTAGTTTCATGCATGTGTATGCCTTAGTATGTTTTTGCGTCTATTGCACACAATCATAGCTATAAAAGTGGAGGTTCCAGTTTTCCTGGCGAAGGTTCGATGTCCCTTGTCTCTTCCACCTGCTGGACTATTAAATAATTAGAAAAAGATTCCTAGAAAGCATAGACCACTTTCATTGTGCACATGCGTAGTTGCGTAGAGGACTCACGCGACCTTAGATTTATCTCACATGAAAATATAATTAAATTGTGAATTTTTGTGTTGATGCTAGATCTTTTATGTTTTTATAAGCGGAAAACAAAAAAATTTTGGATTTGAATTAGACTACGTCTCGAATTAAAAGTTGAATGTAAAAATTAACGAATGACTTGCACTTTTGATAGTAATGACAGTTTTATTAGTTGAAAAAAATTCATTTTTAATAAAAAAAGATCATGCTGTATCTATCATATTAATGAAAATTTTACTGCATGAATAAGTATTAATACATGTATGCTTATATACAAAGTTTGAATATTTCAATTCTGGATTCTCTATTTATATATAATTTTCACTTGCCAAATAGATGAACAATCTTAACGTTTTTTGCTCCCCATTTTTTATGTTCGCGGTTCCCGCGTATCTTCTCACTACCTCCCAAGAATACGAATTAGAAAACTCCCCGCACATGGGAAAATTAAATCGTTACGCGCATTTAAATCACTTCTTGCAAACACAAGAACATGCGTTGACTCTATAAATTTTCTCACGGATGTGTCTCCTTTTTTGTGATTTTCAAACAAGATTGTA
Source organism: Diplolepis rosae (assembly GCA_030998225.1). Lineage (NCBI taxonomy): Eukaryota > Metazoa > Arthropoda > Insecta > Hymenoptera > Diplolepididae > Diplolepis > Diplolepis rosae. Next base: position 17,044,455 of record JAPYXD010000680.1, on the reverse strand, counting down.
AATATAAAAAATGCACCTAATATAGTAGGTGTCAATTAACTCGAATCACTCCAAGTGATTATTAATTATCGGTGTGTTATTTGCAATTATGTGTGATGTGATAATTAATATACCCTTTTGTAGTAACGTAATCTTGAGTTCAGTATTTAAATCTTATGGTTGGACGAAATTTCTCAGCCTCATTTATAATTAAATGACCGTGATAACTAAATAATTACTGTTAATATAAATCTTACTTTTTACTTATATTGATAGTTCTTTGAACAAAATCTTTCATATGATTCATTAATGTAAAAATTATAATAGTTTGAAATAATTTCGTGTATGTAGAAAAAAATCTTAGAGTATCTTAAAATATCCTGAAATCGCTAATAAATTTTGAGATGAATGAAATATTTTGAAGTTTGTGAAAAATATCTTACACTCTTAATCCAAATAGTAGAAAACTATTGATCAAAAAAGTGGAAAATCGTCTCCCGATTGCTTTATTAAGTATTTCTTTTAACAGCTAGTAAGTTTTTTCACTAATTCATAGTAAAATTCTACTAATTCAGTTAATAACAATTCAATTTCTACTACTACCATCTGAATTAGTGGAATTTTACCATGAATAAGAAGAAAACTACTAGTTATTGGTTTCAATATTTACACTGAGAAAACAGTTTCTTTGAATAACAGAAAAAATTTCTTTCAATTGAAGATAGTTTTTTTGATTAAAACAAATTTTCTTTAATCAACAAAACTTTCTTCAAATCAAAGAAATGTTTTCTTTGACTGTATATCAAAGAAACATTTCTTTGATTCAAAGAAACTGTTTTCTGGGTGTACTAAAGGATTGGTTTTTTATTAAATTATTTTCGATTAATTCAAATTTAGAGTGTGAAGTATCTTGAAATATTCTGAAATACTTGGAAATATTACAGAAAAAACTAAGTGCTATATTCACCCGGAGTCTGGTGTAAATTGTAGATTGCACACACAGAAGAAAGTTTCTTTGAATTAAAAAAAGTTTTGTTGATCCAAAAAAATTATCTGTAATGTAAACAAATCTATTTCTTTGAATCAAAGAAATTTTTTTTGAATTAACAAAACTTTCTTTAATTCAAATAAATTTATTCTTTGACCGCATATCAAAGAAATGTTTCTTTGATTAAAAAAAACTGTTTTCTCAGTGCAACTGCATTTTCATAAAATATATTTTAAAACTAATAAACTGTTACAGAATTTTTATAAAATTTATCATGAAATCACGAAACTTTAACAAAATTTTCAGTTACATGTAACTGCATAAAGCTTGAGTTACCTAAAACGTAAAATTATTTCTCTTACAAGTTTCAGAATGTTCAGATATAACCATCAGAATATTCAACATTTTGTAACTGAAAATTAAGAAATTTTTTCTTAAGTTTACTAAAAAGTAAAAAAGAAATCTTGAAGTCATTGTAATATTCTAAAATAATTGAAGTATTCGTATCTTGAAATCATTAAAATATTACGGATTTTCTGAAATGTTAATTTTTTCTAAACTCTACTTTATACCAAAGAAACTCCGATTTATAATTTTTTGCACAAAATTTAGTGAAATTTTCACACCTAAATATTCAAGCCAAATTTTCAGTTTATTCCAAAAAATTTGCTTTCTTAAAGTATTTTATTCGGAAGCAATGTTATTTTCAATTTGCTTTATTCCCTAAAAATATTTAGATAGGTATTTTATATTTAGCCTCATATCAAAGAAAAATTGATGTATAAAATTATATAAAAACTTGGGTACATTTCGTATTTTTAAGATTCAAGATAAATTACTAATGAGGGCTCCGATCAGAGCCGAAACGTCTGATTATGTAAAACTTTAAGTTCTTTTATGAACCTTGGACCCTAAAGCCAACTATTAGCATCAACATATATTTTCAATGATTAATTAAGGGTCAATACAAGTCCAGAACATGAATGTTGAAATATCTTGAAATAGATTAAAATATATTCAAATGTTTTGAATTATTTTGAAATATTTGGACATACTTTGGAATTATTATTATATTTTTAAATGTTTTGGAGTTACTGAAATGTATTAAATCACCTTGTATTATCCGTAAAGTACTTTAAAATATTCTGAAATAGCTTGAAATATTCCTAAGTGTTTTGAAAAAACATAAAGTCACTGAAATATTTTTGTGATCTTATCCAGCCTAAAATCTTTTTTTGAGCCAGTCTGCTCCGTAAAGAAGAATTCATTTTGAATTTTAAAAGCATTTTATCCCTTTTAATCTGACATAATACGGTTAGAAATGAGAGAAAGGAGACTCAGATTAAAAGAGATTGAGATACACTGCTAAAGATGAGTCTCGGAATCATTCAGTTTGAATTCTCCAAGAAATCACAAATAAAAACGGTTAAGAAGTTGGTTTGCATGGAATCTGATTTATTAGAATTGAATTGAGAATAAAACACCTAAGATAAAATATTATATACACGGATAAAAATACTTGTCTAAAATTACCAAAATATTTGGAAACGCATGATAAATTCTAAAGCTACGCACTTTTTTCTAATAATTCAACATTCATCAGAATTTCGTTTTTTTTAAATATAAATTTAATTTAATTATTAGAAATTTTCTAATAATTCAATTTATTTAACCATTTCGATGGAAATTTTTATCGGTAATTTACCGTACACCCAGAAAAAAGTTTTATTTAAATTTAAGAAATAGTTTTATAACTTCATTTCTTCGGTTTGAAGTAAAAACACCTTTATAACAAAAATAAATATTTTTTATTCTAAGAAATCACGTTTTTAACATTTTTTAAATGAAAGAAATTATTTTTTCGAAATTATTTATTTGATTTAAGGAAATATTTTTTCGATTCAAATACAGTATTGGCAAACACTTAAGAAATAATTTATTTAATTTTATTATCTTTGAAAGAAGATAATTTTTTCTTTAAATTAAAGAAAATATTTCTGTGAGTCACATTACATATGTACTATGCAACTGCGCAGACATTTATTTCTTTAATTCAAGGAAAAAAAAACAATAAAAAAATGTCTATAAATCAAAGAAACTTCTTTTTGGCCGTATAGGAGTGCGCAAATTTGTTTGATTCAAAGAAATTTTGTTTGAATCAAAGAAACTGTTTTCTGGGTGTAGCTTTAGAATTTATCATGCGTTTCTAAATTGTTTGGTAATCTTTGACAAAGATTTTTCTCCGTGTACTGTCAAAAAATTAAGTTAAAGGATTCGGCAACATTTCATCTCAGTAATCTCATTACCTACGCATATTTTTTAAAATCCGATTGATTCGTGTGTATAACATATACTCAGAAAAAAATATTTAATTGAATCAAAGAAAATCATTTGTTTGAAAGACTTTCTATGATTTAAAGAAATCTCTTGATTGTTTTTTCTCTTTGAATTAAAGAAAATATTTCTGTGAGTCACATTACATATCTACTATGCGACTGCACAGACATTTATTTCTTTAATTCAAAGAAAAAAAAACAATCAAGAAATTTCTTTAAGGGGGGAATCCCGTGTAACAGCCCGAAAATTAGAGTATTTTTAGGGATTTTTTGGGGATGAAAAAAATAACGAATCTTTCCAAAACTTTTATGGTTTATTGAGGTACTCTTGAAGTATAAAAAAAATTATTTCAGTCTGATACATCAATAATATTTTGATTTATAAAGGCGGATTTCCGACATGTCCAAATTTGATAGGTCAATCTGCCCGATTTCTAGCTCCTCAGACAGGCGTCTAAAACACAAAAAACAAAAAGTTTTTTAAATTTTAGATCCTTAGTTAGTCAGTGAACCAAAAAAATTTCGAAATATTAATATTTCACAAAATGGCGGCCATTTGAAGAAAAATCCGATTTTTACACAGAAAATGTCCTGAATTTGTTGAAAATTTTTTTTTTTTCAATTTAAGCAATCTGTATACTCGAGTTTAAGTCGATCGGTCAAATATTTTTTAAGCTATGAATCGGGCAATTTTGAAAAGTGTAAAACCAAGAAAAACGCGTTTAAAGATTTACATAGAGAAAATTGTTGGAAAAAAGTAAGTTCTTCATATCTTGCGGGTTCCAATCGTTACTCGGCCATTCCAGGAGCTATCGTTTAAGCCAAAAAAAAATCGATTTTTTGCATTCTCTACACGGTATTCCCCCCTTAAGGGGTAACACCACTGTAAGGACCTAAAAAAAAGCGTTTTTTTGACAATTTTTTGGGGTGGAAAAAAAGGTGATAGAAAAATAATACTTGGGATAGTTATTGAGCATATATTTAAGTATATTAAAAAAAAATTTGCAGAAAAATATTACAAAATGGCGACACTGCAGCAATTCTCCCGAGGCATGTTGAATTTGGGGCAATCTGCGGCACGCACTATAATGGTGCGAATTTAAAGCTGGAAAAAAGAAAAAAAATCTATATAATCTACATGAGTGTAGCTAGTGAACCACTTAGAGGATTTTAGAAATATTGATTTTTGAATAAAGTCGTTCAATTTTCACCAAAAAAAAGACAGTCACTTGTTAATAAATATTTTTTAAATTAACTAATCGAAAATCCCCTACGTGGTTCACTTTGAAATGTTATTTCAAAGTTGAGGTTACATTTTCAAATAAAAAGATTGAAAATTGTTAGAGTTATAGTGCGTGCCGTTTTGAAAAATCATATTTCGAGAAAAACGCGTTTGAAGTTTTGAAATGTGTTATAGACATGAACAAATAAAAGTATTCTACTCTTAAAAAACATAGAACAAACTTTTTTTCAGTGATTGAACTTTTTTCCACATAGTTTAGAAGGTTCAAAGCATCTTTTAAGCCAGTAAAAGAAAAAATGATTTTTTGAAAATTCTACAGTAGTGTTACCCCTTAAATCAAAGAAATTTTTTTTTGGCCATATAGGAATGCACAAATTTGTTTGATTCAAAGAAATTGTGTTTGATTTAAAGAAACTTTTTTCTGGGTCTAACTTTAGTATTTATCATGCGTTTCTAAATAGTTTGGTAATCGTTGACAAATATTTTTCTCCGTGTACTGTCAAGAAATTAAGGTAAAGGATTCGGCAAGATTTCATCTCAGTAATCTCATTACCTACGCATATTTTTAAAAATCCGATTGATTCGTGTGTATAACATGTACTAAGAAAAAAATATTTGATTTAATGAATGAAAATCATTTCTTTGAAAGATTTTCTTTATTTAAAAAAATAATTTATTTGAATTAAATAAAAGTTGTTTGACTCAAACAAAATATTTTTGAACCAAATAAAAATTTGTTCAAATCAAATAAATTGTTGACATAAATCAAACAAATTGTATATTTGACCTTATACAAATGCAATAATTTCTTTGTTTCAAAGAAAAATTTATTTTATTCAAACAAATATTTATTTGGTCCAAAGATATATTTTGTTTCAATGAAACAAATGTTATTTAATTCAAATAAATTTTTTTTTTTTAATCAAAAAATGCCTTCCATACAAATTATTTTCTTTCATTCAATCAAATCTTTTTTATAAGTGTGCGTATCAAATCGATTAGCATGTTGGGTATCGATCTTTCTCAATAGGTGGACGTTGCGCAGGAAACAGCAGGCGGCGGTTGTAGTTGTAAAGTAGGTACCACGAGGTACTTGGTATGTACCTGCTGGTGATTTCGCATTCGCGGTGAAACAATTATTGCGAGACGGGTGTGGCTGAGAGTGCATTTTTGCAGCCTTTAATTACTCCAAGTGGCTGCAACGGTACGCAAAGGTACTGTAATAATGATGTATAATGTGTACGCAGAGGATGAGATGCTTCTTTAAAAAATCAAAGATTATATCCTGTAAACAAGTATTCATATATTCTCTGTTAAAATATTGCTTCTCAGTTTAAATCGCATAGTCAAAGAAAAATAATACGGCGTATGCTAAACAGATGTATTTTATGTGACGTGTTATTTATTTACCAAGTCTGTTAATAACGTAAAGGACAAAAGCAAAAGGTGCAATAAAAGGGATACAATTTTTTTCATCAGGTACCTGTTCAATTTGTGTTAGAGAATAACTAGTATTTTAACTTTTAACAAGCTTCTCAATCTTTTCGCGTCACAACTTTCCATTACCAGCAACTCTCAAGTCCATTTCACTAACGAGAATTTTAATTGTCCTTTTTTTGTCAACGATATCTAGGAAAAATGGAAAAAATATTCTAGTTATATGAGAAGAGAAAGGCTAAGATTACTTTTCCAGGGAAATAGGTTAATGAGATATTACATTTTTTAGATGGAATTCCGACGTTCCAATAGCAGCTATGTAAAAACAATAAACTTTTTTTTTATTATATTCATTTATGTACACCTTCTTCATTAATACGTGTTGTGTACATATTTATATGTATAATTTTTGTTTCACCCATAAACATTTGTTGTAGTAGAAACAACAGGGTGTATAATTATCCAAAAGTAGGGGAGTTGGGTGTAATTGCGGGGCATTACTTTAGTTACAGAAGCAGAAATCTACATGAGTAATTTGCCAATTAATTCTTCACTTGAGTATTTTTTATGATAAACTGACCTTCATTTGCATAACCAGTTTGGCATTCGATCAATGAACCTCTCTCTATTGTATAAATAAGTAAAATATTTCAGTAACATATATACAAAAACTGCGTAAATTAAAATTTGTAGACCTTATTATTATTATTTCTTTAAATTAAAGATAGTTTTTTTAATTCAAAAAAAATTTTCTTTGATCCAAAGAAATAGATTTGTTTATATTAAAGAAAAATTTTTTGAATCAACAAAACTTCCTTCAATTCAAAGAAATTTTTTCTTTGACCGTATATCAAATAAACCTTTCTATGATTCAAAGAAACTGTTTTTTGGGTGTGCTCTAATTTTTGAAATATTCCTTAGATATGGCTGGTTAATGAACTTGTCCTTTCTTTTTTGTACCTAATAAAGCGTACTAAACCGCATTCAAATCTGATAATCATTTTCAAAAATAACGTTTTCAATTTTATTTTCTCTAAAAAAAAATTATCCTAAAATTTTTCCTCAAAAGAAGCTAAAAAATGTTCTTTATTCAATTTTTTTCATTTCTCGTTATTTTGGCATAGGGTCAGATTCTTTTTATTTTCTTCGATTAAAATTTTCACTATTAGGTATTTATATTTAAAAAACAACAAAAATGCAATTTTAGTATTCGTGATATTAAGTATCACATTTTAAAAAGTATTATTAAATTTAATTTGTTCTGAAAATGGTCAGAACTATGAGATATTCAACCTTTATACTGAATGTACCATTTTAAAATTTTAAAGTGACATGTTTGATAACATGTCTGCTATTATATTGACCCAAAATTCATAGAATTTTTTTCATTTCTCGTTATTTTGGCATAGGGTCAGATTCTTTTTATTTTCTTCGATTAAAATTTTCACTATTAGGTACTTATCTTTAAAAAATAACAATAATAGCAGACATGTTATCAAACATGTCACTTTAAAAGTTCTTTATTAAGTTTTATTGTGATTTACATTTTCTTATAAAGATATTTTGCAAATTTAATAAATATAAAGAAAATTTTTTTGAATCAACAAAACTTCCTTCAATTCAAAGAAACTTTTTCTTTGACCGTATATCAAAGGAATGTTCCTTTGATTGAAAAAATCTGTTTTCTGGATGCAGTTTAAAAAATTCATTATTGTGGAAAAATCTTGAGGGAAACTGATTTGATTAATTTAGTTTTAACGATAAATATGCCCAAGTAATGTACTTTTTTAGATTAATAAAATGTATAAATTGGTTTCAATTGAAAAATACTAACATGAATTAATACTTTAAACAATGGATATAGAAAAATTGTATAAAAATATCAATTAAATTTGGTAATATTATCAATCATTAAGAAGCGGATTTCAAACTTAAATGTATCTTATAACAATAATTATTTCCGCACCACGGACTAGTGTTTTTGTGTATAAAAGAGCCTCCCTTGGGGATTTTCACGTATTCCGAGTAGGCCATCCGTGAAACCTATCGAAGCAGATATCCGACTAACTGTTGGTACACACGTTAAATATATTTTGTTAAAACGAGCAAACATAAAAGAACAGTTCTGATCGAATCCAGATTTGAGTGCAAATATAAACTTTGTTCGTATCCTTTTTCGTTATTCTTTCCAAAAAATAACTTTGTATCAAAATTCTCGTATAATTCAACAAGGATTATATCTTTTTTAACTTTTCAATTAATCTTTAATATTTGAAGGTGATTAATATGAGAATTTTTAAAATGCAAGATTTTTTTAGGTTGAAGACCTTGAAAGCTGAATTCGAACCTAATATTTCTTAGTTTCAAAACGTTGAAATGTGGAATCAAGGTTAATCTTGGGAAAAAGTTCCTTTATTATTTCAGCAAAAATTTAAAGATAATGTTTTCTAGCATTCAAAAGATATTCCAATTTTTTAGTTTATGAATATATCACATTGTTTTTAAGTTTTTGACGTATAAATCTGAAATGTTTGAAACCTACGGCTAATCAAATTTAAAGCTATTAAATTTTAAAAATTGGAAATAAAAAATCTGCCTATTCCATATTGTAATTAATTTGAAGTAATAATGAATTTTTGTTGTTTACAGTTTCATGTCATATGAAAATTTTTCAGCATATCAACTTATCTTCACGACAAAATTTGATTGAAAATCAGTGACCATTTACTAAAATTTCGGTCATTATACTGATTTCTTAATAAAGAAAAAAGTTACTAAAATAATATTTCTGTTTAAAGAAACTTTATAGACTAACTTTTCCTGCTAGAAAATTAGTAACATATAAATAGAAATTCAGTAGCTATCAATAAATGTCATTTAATATTCACAAATTAGAATGAATTGTAATTGTTTTTAAGTGAGTTATATTGTCAGCTAATAATTTTTATTGCAGAGTTATGATTATGACATTTATGAATGTTCCAAAGTGTTTAGAAAGGTTTTACGATTTTTTTACAATCCTTAATAGTTTTTACACAGCAATATACTTGAAGAATTAATTAAGCTGGTTAGATAGACGGATCAATATGGCCGTGTGACCAATAATTCTATGTGAGATCATTAGCAAACTAATAATCAAATAGATGAAACAAAGCATCAGAGAAAATTTAAATTAGTATGCAAAAAAATTACTGAAAGTTTTTAATAAATTAATTTAGTGACAGATTTCTCTTTGATTCGAATTCAAAATTCCGAAAAAGTTCTTCAGTTTATTTACTATGTTTTGTTGGTAATAAAAGCTTATTGAGTTACAAGTTTGTAATGAAACTCACGAGAAATAATTTGTCAGTATTTATTTTTCCCGTATTGTCAGTGAATTTCACTATTAATTCAGTATATGTCACAAGAGCATATTCATAAAATACACCATTGGTTCAATCTAATTACATTACTACTGAAAGTAAGAAGATAAAAAAGGTAGAATTTTTGGATAGAAAATGACAAAGATTTTCTATGGACTGGAGCTACAGTTTCGTAAAATTAAGGGTATGTAATACTTGAGAAAAGTAGTAAGTTTATATGAATAATTTGGTCCAGTTTCTACACATTTGTGTCCAAAAAACATATAACGTTGTTTCCATAATTTGAGAAATGTTCGAGAAGATAAAAACGGACGAAAATAGATTACTTTTGGTTTAGACAACCAAAAAAAAAATGTCCGATAAAAACAAAATCTTATGCACTTTAGACACAAACATGTAGAAACTGGACCAAATTATTCAGATAAACTTGCTACTTTTCTCAAATATCACATGCCCTTAATTTTAGGAAACTGTAACTAAATAAAACTCCAGTCCATAGAAAAGCTCTGTCATTTTCTATCTAAAAATTCTACCTTTTTTTATCTTACTTTCAGTAGTAATTCAGTATATTTTTCGCAATTTTATGATACCTTTACTTAAAAACATCATAAATATCGTCAAATTTTACGATAGCTCTGTAACATAAAAAATCTGCCCGCTTCGCGGGCACATTCTCGTCGCGCGCTTCGCTCGCAAGTTTGAGCGAGCCTAGGGCGCGCGATTCGATCGTCGCGCTGCGCGCTCGGTCTTGTGCTCTCCACATACATTCAAGTTTATTTATTATAATTTGATACTGTAGCTCAAACCAATTTTATAATAATATTACAGATGATGTGAATTACACATTTTCTCAAAGTCACTCTATTTCTTTTTGAATTTAAGTGAAACAGGAAATTCAATTTACTTAAGGCTCTATCGGCCTTAAGGAACACATTCTCATCATGACGCTCGCGCTTCGCGCTCGATTTTCTGTATACATTTCAGTAACTTTTTAGTAAATTACACGATTAAATTAATTTATTTTCTTCCAAATCTCTCAAAAAGAAAAAACAATCGTAGACTTTATTTAAGGAAACGATTTTGCAGAACAACGCTTATTTCGTATTTCACATATTTTGGTGAAAAAAATCGAATTATTTCAATATTAAAAATCAAAAAATTAAAATATACATCCTGTCCCGAAATGTTTTAATGAGAATTTGTAAACCTCATTTAGGCAAACAATTTTCCATTTAAACGTTTTTTTTGTATCTCACATATTTTGTCTAAAAAATGGAATTTTTGAATTTTAAACGTATTTTTTGGAATTGAAACGAAAAATATATGTTTTATCAGAAACTGCGTCAGACAAAATTTGTAGATCTTTTTGAAACGAACAACTTTGTATTCTTACGTTTTTTTCGTATTTTACATATTATTGTTAAAAAATTGAATTTTGTTTTTTCAATAGTTTTTTTTTTAATTACAAAGAAAACTATGCATCTTATGAAAAAATGTTACAATTCAAATTTGTAGGTCTTTATGTAGGAAATAATATTGTATCATTACGTTTTTTCGTATCTCGTATAATTTAACTGGAAAATGGAATTTTGATATTGACTTTTTTCGAATTTGAATATGCTGTAACATTTCTAATTTTGATTTAATCAAAAAATGTTATCAGGATAATTTTTAGAGATTTATGAGCACTATCAAAAACCAGGATTGGAATTTTTGATTTTTTCAAAAAATTATTTTCAAAAACACAAAAGTAGTGTTCCATCCCTCAATTTTGATTGAATGTGGCTGGTTAACGAACTTGTCCTTACTTTTTCGGCTCCGATAAAGTGTACCAAAGCTCAATTCAATCTGATAATTCTATCGAGAGTTATGCCGCACACGACCTACTAGAGACAGACAGACAGACAGACACTTTCGTAAAAACCATTTTTTCGGACTCAGGGGGTCTCAAAACGTAAAGATTTGATGAAAATTTCGAAAGTCATTTTTCACATAAAACCAATACCTTCTCATCCATGATGAGAATGTAAAAATTTGTAAATTTCCTAACATTTCTGACAGTATAGGAATATTTCAAAAAGTACTTAATTCTTATCTTTCTATTACTTTTTATCATTATAATATCGCAATTACCTTTTTCAATTCTTATCTTTTCATTCAAATTTATTCTTCGTCTATCCATAAAAATTATAAGGAATATAGAGATTAAAAAAGATAAATGATGTACTGAGTAGAACAATAGGGATTAAAAAGGATAGATGCAGTAGTATATTTCAAGAAAAAACAATCATTGGAATGATTAAACGAAGGACAGATATGGATAAAACAAATAATCACAGTGGTAGATTTTAAAAGAGAAATGAAAGGATTTAGTTAATTAGACAAATGATAGTCCCAGATAGAGAAATACTCCCTAAATCCGAAACAGTAAAAACTCACTGATTCACAGTGAAAAACCGCTGTTTCGAATGTTATAAGTCTTCCACATAGGAATCAGTGGAATTTACTTGATTCCACCAAAGAAACTCACTAGTTAATCAGTGAAATATACTGGTCAGCAGTGATATTCGTTGGTTAACCAGTAGGTTTCCCAAATGATATCAGTTAAATTTCACTGATTCTATGTGGAAGACTTATAACATTCGAAACAGTGGTTTTTCACTGTTGACCAGTATATTTTTCTGATTAACCAGTGAGTTTTCCTGGTGGAATCAGGTAAATTCCACTGATTCCTATGTGAAAGACTTATAACATTCGAAACAGCGGTTTTTCACTGTATAAAAGGATAGGCGTTGATATTCGTAGGTGCGGATAGGGAAAAATTGACCCAGATACGTCGAGGACAGGAAATTTTTAACGCGGATAGATGAAGCATGCAAAAAGACAGTCGTGTATAAATTAAATACATAGAGGATAGAAATATTGAGATTAAAAAGGACAGATTTTTATTATAGGTGCGATAAGAGATATAAATAAATCGACATATATATGTATACCGAAGGATACATTCGGATAAATTTTGCCATTCTACTTCAATCAATAGTATTTCACTAAAAAGAGTGTAATTATCACTGACGTTGATCAGTTAAACTGTTTTACTAATTGAATTTTACTGGTCAACTTTAGTGACAATTTCACTGTTTTTCAGCGAAATTTTCAATAAAATGAAGGAGCAATTCATTTTCAGCAATTTCATCAGTGCAGTCTCACTGATTCAAATTTAGGGAATGCCCTTTATAATGAATAAGTATCGATGACGTTTTTCTTTATTATGTTACATTCAACGCCTGATGTACCTCAGCGTGCAAGTTCGTTCATATATATATATACTATACGCATCTTGTGGTTACATGCACCCCGAGCATTCCCTTCAACAGATATGTGCACACAGATAAAAATGTATACAACCTCGTCATAAGAAATAGAGGTCCCCAACTGGTCGCTAGAGTACTAGAAGAATCCGATTGACTGAAAACCAGTTTTGCATATCCATACCATCCTTAGATTTGCTTTCTCTCTTATATGGAAAACGATTTGTTGATACTGTGATCATTTGTAACGCATTCCTACGTTCTTATACTTATTCAGGTTCTCCAATTCGAATTGCTTTCAGTTTCTCATTTGGTCTTGATTGGTTCAGTCTTCGAATCTACTTCAAGGTCATTTCTTGAAAAGAACAACATTTTTTACACTGAGAAAACAGTTTCTTTGAATCAAAGAAACATTTATTTGAATTAAAGAAAGTTTTGTTAATTCAAACAAATTTTCTTTGATTCAAAGAAATAGATTTGTTTACATTAAAGAACATTTTTTTGAATCAACAAAACTTTCATTAATTCAAAGATATTTTTTCTTTGACCGTATATCAAAGAAATGTTTTTTTGATTCAAAGAAACTCTTTTCTGGGTATATGTATATTCTTTGATACTTAATGAGTAACAAACAAGTTATTGACACATCAATGTCGATATATTTTCTAAAAACAACACGAGAAAAATGGATGTTCAACTATGGGACAGCCATCTTATATGTTCAATTGTATTATCTAGATGTTCAACTGTAATATCCAAGATGTTAATCTCTGGATATTTTAACATCTTAGACATTACAGCTGAATATCCAGATATTACAACTAAATATATAAGATGGCTGTCCCATAGTTAAACATCTACTTTTCTCTGTGAACTTTGGTACATTTTCCTAATGTTTTTATTAAGAACATGTTATACTTGAGAAACATACTAAGTTAATGTTAATGACTTTGTTCAGTTTCTACACTGAGAAAACAGTTTCTTTGGTATACGATCAAAGAAAAACTTTCTTTAAATTGTAGATAGTGTTGTTAATTCAAAAAAAAATTTCTTTGATCCAAAGAAATGGATTTGTTTACATTAAAGAAATTTTTTTTGAATTAATAAAACTTTCTTTAATTCAAAGAAACTGTTTTCTGGGTATACATGTTTACTCCCAAAATACATAAAATTTTGTTTTCAAAATTTGGGAAATGATAGAGAAGGTAAAATCGGACGTAGATAGACTACTTTTGGTTTTGATCATATAAACATTTATTTTGATAGATTTTGCTAAAATTGAACTTTTTTTTATTTTTCAAATCAAAAGTAGTCTATTTACCTCCCCTTTTATCTCCTTTACCATTTTCCAAATTTTAAAAACAAAATTCCATAAATTTTAGACACAAACATGTAGAAACATAAAATCAATAATATTCACTAATTTGCTAAATATCACATGCCCTTAAATTTTCTTATTCCTAAACAGTTCGTTGTTGAAACCAAAATTTTTGCTCGTTCCAATGAATTGGAAATTTTTGTTTATTAAAAAAAAAAGTTTGTTCAAATAAAATAAATTTTTTTCCTGAAAATTGGTTTTTTGCAGCAAAATTTTTTTCAACGTAACCAAAGTTCTTAATTCATCAACCAAAATGGTTTAGTTTGATCAAGTAACATTTTTTTGAGTGGAAAATTCTGGTTAGCTTTTACTGTGTGATTTTTATATTAATTTTATATAAAAAATACGTTGGAAAGTCCAGTCAAATCTCACTGTGTCGTGTGATTCTATAGTCCTTTTTTCGCAGTTCATCGGAGTTGGTGGTTGGACACGCCTAACTTCCGGTACAATCGGTTGAGCTGTAAGGCATCGTTTGGTTAACCGGATTTCAGGCTTGTTACACTTCAATATACACTTAATTGATTACCGTTGGCTTTTATTTCAAAATTTGTTTTTTCCAGCATTAATTCGCCATTCACTGATTTAGAAATCGGACTTATATGTTAGGAAACCAAAAATATTTTAATACAAAGTCAGAAATCAGTTATTTTTCGAGAAGTTTGTATGATTATTCAACCTGTATGCGGAGTATTCTAAATGTTTAACAACTTAATCAGTATGTCCAAGACGTAAGATTATACATCGTAAATTTGATTCGAATTATCTGCCCTTATCAATTTTATAAATACTTGTACTATAAAATAAATGTTTAACCTCGAGAAGAAAATTTGGATTGGTAGAAAAAATATGTGCATATAGAGGACAACGTATGAATCCCGTAAACCTGAATTCTGTATATATTAAAATCCCGGAGATTGCGTATAAATCGAACAATTTTTAATCTCGAAGATTTCTTGAATCATTTTGACGCCACACACGTCGAAGACATTTTTATTAATTAATAAAAAGTCAGACACAAAATAACAATGAAAAATTGTCTACTAATTATTTGTCATAATGTTTATAACTACCAATTGAATTACTAAAAATTGACAAATAATTGATAGAATTTTTATTAATTTGAATCCGTGACCGAGTTTTCATCATTACAGGTTTAAAGAGTGGTTGAACTAAAAAAAACTAGTAAGATTAACCAGTTGATTAGTTGACTAGCTGTATTATCTATTTTTTTTTGTTCCATTGCCCGACAATCTACACGGAGAAAAATATTTGTCTAAAATTATCAAACTTTAGATATAATAAATTCTAGAGCGGCGTAATTTTTTCCAATAATTCAACATTTATTAGGGTCTCTATAGAATAGGATAAATTATCGATAAAAATTCCCATGTAGATGGTAAAATTTTCTAATAATTCAATTTATTTCAGCATCTAAATAAGATTTTTTATCAGTGATTTCTTAATAAATGTTGAATTATTAGAAAAAAGTACGTCGCTTTAGAATTTATCATGCGTTTCCAAATAGTTTGGTAATTTTAGACAAATATTTTTCTCCGTGTAATTGATTCCACTAGATTCTCATCATGAATGAGAAGGTATTAGTTTTATGTGAAGAATGACTTGTGAAACTTTCATCAAATTTTTACGTTTTAAGACACCCTGAGTCAGAAAAAACGTTTTTTGCGAAAGTGTCTGTCTGCAGTAATATGTCGTGTGAATGATTACTCTCGATAGAATTATGGGATTGAATTGAGCATTGGCATACTTTATCGGAGCCCAAAGAGTAAATACAAGTTCGTTAACCAACCACATCCGACCAAAATTATAAAAACAGGAGAATTTTTTGTGTTTTTGAAAAAATCACAAACTACAATATAGGTCTGATAGTGCTCATAAATTTCTACCAATTATCCTAATAACATTATTCGATTAAACCCAAATTAGAAAAGTCACATTATGTTAAAACTTGAAAAAAGTTAATATCAAAATTCCATTTTCCAGTTAAGCTACAAGAGACATACAAAAAAAACGTCATGATTCAAAATTTTTAGTTACAAAAGGATCTATAAATTTGAATCACACCATTTTTTTGTAAGATGTATATTTTATTTTTAAATTAAAAAAAAAAAATAGTATTGAAAATCAAAAATTCTATTTTCTAACCAAAAAAATGTGAAATACGAAAAAAACGTTAAAATACTAAATTCTTTGCTTAAATAAAGTCAACGAATTTTTTTCCCTTTTTGAAATATTTGGAAGAAAATAACTTATTTTAATCATATAATTTATTAGAAATTTACAGAAATGTTTACAGAAAATCAAGCGCGAGTACGTATTATGATGAGAATGTGTCGCTTTGAAATTAAGAGCGAATTATGCAGGTCGCCGCTACTTGGCCTGATCCGATAAGATATTTCATTCCCAGTTTTCAATACATGATTCTTTACTCCTGTTCGTTTCCTTTTTTTCTCTTTCCCCAACAACTTCCATCTTAACGGTCCCTTCATTTATTCCATTCGATTTTGAAACACTTGTCTTTAACCATAATAACATACTTTCTTTTAAGGTCATAGATCATTCCAAGATTCCTACCTTACCGGCATTTCAGACGAGCATGTTCTCAAAAATGTCTAAATGGTTTGCTTAGTTGACGAAATCTGTTGGTCTGACAAAAGAGTTTTTGAATAGAACTCAATGTTATTGAGTAGAAAATAAATTTATTTATTTATTAATAATTTAAATTTATTTCTATTTCTCTCACGATTAAGGACCTTAACCTTAATAAATATTTGTATTTCCAAAATGATTCTGAATCGATTATAAGTATGGAAAATCATTGATTCTTCCAGTGAACGGCCCCTCGACAGGAATTGAGTTCGAGATTAGAAACAACGCGAAAAAACGCGCATCAAATTTACTAACCTCTAGCCGTGCCCTTATTTAATTTCATTAATGGCTTCCTCTGAATTTAAATTAAACAGAGGTGGTGATAACGAGCAGCCATGTCTTTCTTCTTTCCTGATGCTTGCTTCTACCCGGTCCCCCTGAATTTCTGCCACTATCTTTAATATGTCGAAGAGTTTAGGCCAGCTAACATTGTCGAATGCTTTTTCTATGTCGACAAACGCAATAAAAGTTGTTTTCCCTACTTGTAGTCTGCCGCTCTGAATCAATCGTAATGAGAGTAATGCTTTTCTAGTCCCCCTTTCTTTCTAAAACCGAACTGATCTTCGTCGAGTGAGCTTTCTATTGTCTCTTCTAATCTTGTATAAATTATTGTACACTCGAAATTCCCTCCAACGAGAAGCTCGAGGTTCGGAGGGTTCTCTGCCACGAGCGCTAGAGGGAACCCCTCCATACCCTACTTGTTGTTATGCGCGTTACTGCTTTAAATTCGAACGCGCTTTACACCATAGTAGTGGGGGAAGAGGGGACGATGACCTGTCGTTGTAGGAAACGATGACGTACTCGTATAAGGGAACCCTCGTTGGGGGGAATCTCGAGTGTAGTTAGAATTTGAGACGCATGTGTCATTAGACTACTAGTATGGTAGTTTCCGCATTTGCTTGCCCCTACTTTTTTCTGTATAGTTACAGTTTTTTAAACCTTGTAGTCGTTTGGCATGTTACCCGTTTCATTCATTCATTCGGCATTTTTATTTACTGCCTACTTGGCTTCATACGCAGCCTCCCGAAAAGCCACGCAATGCATTATCTCCGGAATTGCCCTTCTTTGCTGCACCTTCAGCAACTCCTACTTCGATCAGGCACCCGACAGTCCGCCGCCATGTGGCTGAAGTCAAGGCAGCGGTAGCACCAGTCCGCTACCGTTTTCCTTTGGACCCTGCAGGAGACCCACCCGATCTTAATGTGGGTCACTTTGAGTAATTTCAGGGCCCACGACTCCTTCAGAAGGATTTTCTCTTAGAATTTCCTCCAGAAGCCTTTCTCTTACCTCTAAAGGGTCTTTTTTTTAGACACATTTTCAGTTCTAGCTCCGATCCATGATCGAAGAAGCCTCTTACTACCTCTTTGACATCCTCGGCATTGATGCTGGAATTTATGTCCGCAATATCTAACTCAATCCTGTGGATGGGGTGTCGGACAGACCGATTGGCACCAATAACCTGTTTGAAGGCGGAATCCAGCCGCCCTCTGTCCTCCTTGGGACATTTGAGCTGTACCAGAAGATCTTTAGAGTGCGTCTCCCCAATTCCCTGGACAGCGACGCCCAGTTCTTCAGGTCCTTCAATATGGCCGCGTAGCTTGCTCCCTCAGTGGACTTTATTAGCACCGCATCTGGGCGGGCACGCCTTGGCCACTCAGGTTTCTTAGCCTCCGGTTTAGGCTTTTGCTTCTGGAGATTTTTCCTGGTTGGAATCTCCTCCCACTCCTCTTCCTTTGTTGAAGCTTTCACGGTTGGCTCTCTCGGCAGTTTTTGTAAGTCCGGAGTACTGCTCACTACAGGTTGTGGGGCTGTCTGATAGCCTTAACACTTTAGGTTCACGGCAGTTTCACCTTCCTACTAACTGCCCACCCCAGCTGGTATTCAAATGATCCGGCCCAACCCTATGTAATATTTGGTATTTTGGCGAAGTTACTGTAATTCGTGCAACACCTCTAATAGGCAGGAACATGTTTTCTGTTATCCTGCAAAATTCATTCATTTTTTGGACCATTTTCTGAATCCTGGAAATACGTTTCATCTGCATCTAAAGCGTCCCGCAGAAGGCAGTCTTTTGCCTCGCATCATACCTGTGACTGTAATCGGTTTTCACCGTTATTTCCAACTCCCCTTCGAACAATTCCTCGCACATACTTTTATTAAAATCACTTCTCTCCATATTATGCACACGATCAACTGGAAAAGTATAGGTTCCACCCTTGCAGAGCCCTGCATACAGGGGTAAGGTCTGAATACTCCAGTTGGCGACCTGGTTTCCTGGAGACACCATAAAAGACACCACTTTCTGGTGCCGTGCAGCCAGCGTTGTCAGACACACGGAGCGAAATTATGGAATCGGCATGTTATAGTATATTATGTGCCTAGGCGCATAATAAGGGTTATTACGCGACGAGCGACAATGCTCGCAGGAGATCGAAGCCAAGACATAGTCGAGGCCTAGCCGAAGCGTAGCTGAAACAAAGCCGAGACGAAGCCGAGGCGCGATCAGTCCTGCGAGCATTTTAAGCGAGTCTCTTAATCACCCGAATTTTGTGCATTGGCACATATTCTATTTTATGTGACTTCGGTACGTATACGAGTTTTTATGCGTACACTCGAACCTAATCTAGCATTCATCATGATTCTCGTCCATTGCACTTGATATTTCGCGACTAGTTCCGGCCATTTTGATTTTCTTGATCTTGTGTAGTAGTAGCGTATTGTAATAAACGCATACGCAGTTCAAATGTACAAGGCTTTGTCAGTACGGTGTCAACGCTGTACGAAGAAGAATAAGAAGATTACGCTCAACTGTATAGTTATAGGCACATGCGCAGTTCAAATTTTACATTAAATTACTCTGTATCGCAATACACAACATTACGCGACTCTCAACTGTAGCGTAAAAGCGAGTTTACGCGCCGGAGGCACATAAAAATGATGGCACACTATGGTACATGTTTACAAGAAGCATGCGCGGCGCGAAATTCAAATTAATATACACTGATAGAAAGGAATGGCTGTTACAACGATATTTATGATTAATTTAACCTTACCTTATTGCTGGCATAGATACAGCCATATGAGATTTGTATTTTAACCATCCGAATATAACTGAATAAATATGAACGAATCAACCATATTATTGGTTGCTATGGAAAAATGTATTGTTAGCCTTCCCATATTATATTTCTGATTCGACCAGTTTCACTTACAATATTTTGATTTCTGTATTAAACATCCTGCGTTGTTCAGAGATACATATTATTTTATAAATACAATTATAAATTCCCAGCCTGCAACCGAATGGCTAAAACTCCCGAACCATTTCTATCAGTGTATCTTCAAATACTTCAAAGTTTAATATTTTTCATAAATAGAATGTTAATAACATTTTGTTAATTAATATTATAGTATTATGTTTTAATAAAACTATTTTAATAATAATTATAACACAGTTTCTACTTTTTAAACTCTTTGTATTTTATAACATTTACTTAAACTAACTCTTATTAAAGAACATTTTTTGTATAAAACAGCTTATAATCTATAAAAAGCAAGTATAATATGTAATTGTCTTTGGAATGTCTTTACGTAAATTATATGAAAATTAACTCTACTCAGCCTTCATTTAAAAAAATGATTGATTGGTCAAATATGTTTTATATAGGGCAGAAAACAATTCTTATTCGATAATGGCTATTCTGCTTTTGTATTCTTTTCATTTCGGTTAAATAAAAAATAGAAATATTTTTAAATTATGGTACGATTACATAATTATGGTATGGTCTGGCAACGCTGCATGCAGCCCTCGGCACGGTCGTTAACACCTTGGCTTGGGGGTTATTACTTCGGGACCATCCCTGCAACATTGTCCGCGACTTCTTATTTAGTTTTTATCCGTATTTAGCAGAATCCCTTGGTACAGGGCACCTGTATCCGCAACCCGAGGACACACCCAGTCGCCTGTTCTAGGGCCCGTTGCTCAGATTCCGAAGGAACCAATGCAGGGCCGGGGGCTACATATGAATTAAAATCTTAGTTATCTGCCGTATCAGTAGGGAATACCTGCTTTTATTTTTTATAAAAAACATAAATGATTTATTTATTCCAATTACCATTCACAAATTTGCCAAATATTTATTTTTTTCAACTTTACGCCAACCATTCTTTCGTCATTAAAACTGTTTTTCGATTCATTTTTTTTTGTAACGTGAATTTTTAAAATGTTTGTTCATAATATGACTCCTCTTTTAAAATTGATTTTTCCTATGTGAAAAAAACAGAAATAGTTGAGAAATAATAATGTCATTTCCAAAAACAACAAAATTACACCAAAATTTTCCCTATATATTATGGGGAAAATTTCCCAAAAAACTAGTATGAGGTAATGAATGAACATTAAAAAACGTTTCTATTCCCTTTATTATATTTCAGAAAAAAAACTCTTAAATTTAGGCCTTATTTTCAGCCGCTAGAGTGATGTTACCCCTTAAAAAAAATATCTTATAATAATAGATCAAATAAAATGAAAAATTCGTATACCTATTTGAATGTTCAGAACTTCAAGTTCATAAAATCTACAATTCAAATATCATCCTCAATGGAAAGTTAAGGAGAATTTAGTGCAAACATTTCTTTAGAATTATCTTAATATATTTATAATTTTTCTATCTCTTTTGTGTTCCAGGTAAAATATAAGAGTTACAGCAAAAAGAGAAATAAATTACCATTCATCCCATTAAATCCTTTTTTGATTCTGTGTGTTTTCTCACGTTAGGCAAAAAATATGTAAAAAACCTGATGGTTTTATCTCCTAAGTATCTAAAAAAAGGCGATATTAAATCCTTTTTTCTTCCTCTTATCTCTAGAATTAAACGATGGTAAATAGGATAGGCCGGATTCTTTTCATCTGAGTCATGAAAACTTCTTAATATATTATTTTCAAGATAGTCTTTGTCACAAATTTAATTATCATTCCCCATGTGATACCTAGTCAATAAATTTGTTTTGCTCTTGCAAATGCTAAATATTTACTGTTTTTAAAGGCTATATTTAGGCGTTTCATGTTATCAAATGTAGTTTCATTCTTTTGCAATCGCGAAAACGTCACCGACAATCTCTTTATATTTGACGATTGATCGTTCCAGTATCTAATGGTGGTTTATGTATCGATTATATTTTCTCACCGTGCAATCTAATGAAAATTAAAGGCACGTTTGACCGCAATCAAGAATTTATCATAGAACAGCAATTGCTGTTTAAAAACATATAAATTCAATTTCATATAGTCTTTGAATCGTTCTTTATTTGCCTGTAGAAATTTTCTGAGCTGGCCACGTAATGATGTAAAATCTCAAGAAAACAAATTTCCAATTGAAATCTTTATGAAAATTTCACGAACATTTTAATAGTATATTATGTGCCTAGGCGCATAATGAGGGTTATTACGGGACGAGCGACAATACTCGCAGGAAATCGAAGCCGAGACAAAGCCGAGATGAAGGCAAGGCGCGATCAGTCCTGCGAGCATTTTAAGCGAGTTTCGTAATTACCCGAATTGTGTGCATTGGCGCATATTTTATTTTATGTGACTTCGGCGCATTTACGAGTTTTTATGCGTACACTCGAATCCAATCTGAAAAGGTTGAAATTGCCGTGATTATTGCACATCTCACTTGACATTCCACGAATACTTCCGGCCATTTTGATTGTCTCGATCTTGTGTAGTAGTAGCGTATTGTAATAGACGCATGCGCAGTTCAAATGTACAAGGCTTTGTCAGTACGGTGCCAACGCTGTACGAAGAAGAAGAAGAATAAGGAGAAGATTATGCTCCGCTGTATCGTAATAGGCGCATGCGCAGTTCAATTTTTACATTATGTTCCTCTGTATCGTAATACACAACATTACGCTACTCTCAACTGTAGCATAAAAGCGCGTCAATGCGCCGGAGGCACATAATAGTACATTGTGCAACTAGGGAAAAAAAAATTTATTTTGCGAGTGTGAAGTTTGATGCCCGAGCAAAGCGAGGGTAACAACCACACGAGTAAAGTAAATGAAAGAAAGTGGATTTGTTTGCCCCGCACGGGGCAATAAAGTCCACTTTATGGCCCGCTAGTAGAAAAAAACATTTACTTTACTCGTGTGGTTGTTACCCTCGCTTTGCTCGGGCATCAAACTTCACACTCGCAAAATAAATTTTTTTTTCCCTAGTTGCACAATGTACTATTATGTGCCTCCGGCGCATTAACGCTTTTTTATGCTACAGTTGAGAGTAGCGTAATGTTGTGTATTACGATACAGAGGAACATAATGTAAAAATTGAACTGCGCATGCGCCTATTACGATACAGCGGAGCATAATCTTCTCCTTATTCTTCTTCTTCTTCGTACAGCGTTGGCACCGTACTGACAAAGCCTTGTACATTTGAACTGCGCATGCGTCTATTACAATACGCTACTACTACACAAGATCGAGACAATCAAAATGGCCGGAAGTATTCGTGAAATGTTAAGTGAGATGAGCGATAATCACGGCAATTTCAACCTTTTCAGATTGGAAAGGCACGTTTGACCGCAATCAAGAATTTATCATAAAACAGCAATTGCTGTGTTAAAAACATATAAATTCAATTTCATATAGTCTTTATTTGCCTGTAGAAATGTTCTGAGCTGGTCACGTAATGATGTAAAATTTCAAGAAAACAAATTTCCAATTGAAATCTCTATGAAAATTTCACGAACATTTTAAAAATATATAATAATATGTTTCCAGGGAATTTTTCTGATTTTAGGCTTCTAATGTCTATATGTCTATGGACTAAATTTTTGAAAAAGTTGATCTTAGAATCTGAAAAATGTTAACAAATATGAGATAGAAAACAAATTTTTTGGACGCACTTTTCTTGCCAAATGAAATTTTTATTTAAATTTAACTTAATTTTTATTTTAATTAGATACACTACTTGCGTTCCACCCTATAAGAAAAACAATTTTTTTCCAAAGCAATGTTATAGTGTTTTATTTGCTTGAGGTGTGAATTATTTTGGAGGGCTGTTTAAATTGTGGCAAAACATTGGGTATACCGGTTTAATTTGTGAAAAAAAGACAGCATCACGAAAGCAGAGCGTCTGTAACAATAATCTCGACGGGAGATTGGGCCCTGGAGGTATTTGGCACGAACGCCATGGTCAGAGTCATGAGCCCTTCTGCATTCCTTGCATTCCAAACATCACTTTATTTTACGCGGTGGCGGTGGCACGGCGTAGCGTCCCGCATCATTTTTACTTCCAGTATTATGAGCTTTCATCAATCCAGAGGTTTCATCCTAGGAAAAATGTATTTTTCCAATAATATACCCAGTTCTATTATATCGTTATATTGTAATATACAATATAATCATTGTATTATTCGCTTCTTTTCAACTCATTTTTGCCACGATCTTCCTTAACCCATTTTTGCTTCCACGATTTTTTTACTCCACTTTCACACTCAGCCCCTTAATCACAATAAACCAGAATAATAAGACAATTCTAAATTTCCGAAAAAATTTGTAATTATTATACTGAGAGAATAGTTTGTTTTAATCAAAAGAACAGATCTTTGATGCACGAACACACGCTAAAAATAAAATAGCTAAAAGTGCAATTTCAAATGGCCAGTTTGCGCTCGGAAAGGCAAAATAGTTAATATGATGATACATTTTATTTTTGCAAGTGTTGCCACTTAAATTGCACTGTTTACCATTCAATTATTCAGAAATTAAAAAAATGGTAAATAGTGCAATTCAAGTGGTAACACTTGCGGACATAAAATTTATTACTTACTATTTTGCCTTTCAGAGCGTAAACTGTCTCTTTAAAATGGCACTTTTAACTATTTTATTTTTTGGATGCAAACAAAAAATTTGTTCGAATTAAATTAAGTTTTTTTATTCAATCGAAGACAAGCGTTACTTTTCGTTATCTCCGTGTAATTTAATTTTGCAGAACCGTTGAAAACAAGTTTGGGTAATTTATGTTCAATGATTTATATTTAATTTTTGAAGGTTTGTTACATGTATGTCTTAAAGTATACAAAAGACTTTTTTTCTAAAACAAAATGGTGCCAGTTTGAAAAAAAAATTGAGTTTTTTTTGGAGGTGTTGCAGAAATGTAGCTCTAAGGAATATCGAAAAAAAATATCAACTTATAATAGGTATTTCATATCATTCTTGAAATTTTTATACATCATTTAAACTAATAAAAAAAGTCCCTCAATTTCCAACAGTTATAGCCCCTTAATTAATTAATGTAAATTAATCTGTAAAGCTATTATAATGAAAAGATTATAAATAAAATGAATAATTAAAAGTAATTAAAACGAATAATATTTCGTGACATTTTCCGGTACGTATTTATTGTTTTATAGACCCACAGTAATAAATTTGTGATAATTAATTTGACATGAAGCTGATGAATACTGAAACTTGAGTCAATTTTATAATACTGTATGTGAATTAAATTTTTTCACACTTACATTTTTGATGAATAAATTAAATGATATAACTCTTATAACAAAATAGTTAATGGCTATTTTGTAGATTTTTTGTTAAAATTTTTGATAACGTTTTTGACAATTAAAACGAAAACTACGTGTCCTATCAAAAAATAGTCTGAAGTAAATTTGTATATCTTCTCGAGATGAACAATTTTGTCTCCAACATTTTTTTCGTATCTCGTTTAGTTTTTTTGAAAACTAAGAGTTTTTATTTTTAAACATTGGTCAAAAATGACTGGTTTACGAACTCGTCGTTTCTTTTTGGTCCCTCAAAAGGTGTATTGTTTTTGACACGTTTTTTATGTTTTGATAATCATATTTTATATTTTTTATTTACAGAATGACGAGATGATTGCTAGTCTACCGGTGAACAGCGGGGGTGGCAATGGAGGACCAATGAATCGTGTAGGGCGAGGCCTTGCTCTCCACAGGTCCAACTCCAGCTTGGAGTTACCCCATAGCCCTGATCCTGTTTCCAGAATACCGGAAACACCTCTCAGGAGAGAATATGGCTCCCATGGTAATTTCATTCATTAATCTATTTCTGGTTTTTCAATCTTTTTACAAATTCTACTTATTTGTGTTTAAAAAATCTTTGTTTTCATTCAATATCTTTAGTTTGAGTGACTGGACGATTTACGCACATGAAGATACTTTTATTTGTAATACATTAAAAAGTTTCAGGAATTTAAATTTTAAGATCATTCTTATTAAATATTGAATTTTGGAAGAGTCCAATTTTTTAACACTTAAGTCTTCAATGGAATGAATTTTAAATCATTTAAATTCCATTCGGTCCCAATGTTTAAAAAATCTTAGTATTTTAATCATTAATTTCTAAAACTGTAGAATTTAAAAATGTTGTGTTTGTTAAAATATAATAATAAATCGAGTTTAGATCACGTTAAAATAATTTCGGAGCAATACTAGACGTTTCAAATACTAAGTAAATATAAGAATTAAATTATTTTACTTTTGAAAAATATTATATATTTAATTTTTACAACCTTGAAATTAAAATTTTTCATAATTTATGACTTTTTGAATATAAATGCTCCGATTTATAGTTTTTAAGAGTCAACATTTCTTAAAATTTAATTATTTTAACAACACTAAATTTTCCAATAAAAAATTTGAGGATGAAAGTTCCCGATATGATCTGATATAAATTTTCAAAATTTTTAAAATAACAATGAAATGATTCATAGACATATTTTATTAAAATTTATTCTTCTTCCAGGAAGCATCGACGTGGTGGCACAATCAGTTTCCGTTGGTGATAACTTATTCGCCATGCTGCAAGATTTTCGCCCGCCAGATCAAAGAAGTCCCTCTTCTGATTTTCTTCGACGCGTTCAGGACATCCAATCGCCGGACACCGACGAAGTCTGTGGACCAACTGGAAGTAGTCCGAAACTTCGCCTGAAATTAAACCGACTTTGGGGTGGGAAGCCACCCCGAGGGGTGGAAGAAACTTGCATAAGTCCCGTTATCTCCGCAGACGTTGAAGAAAGACATAGAAGAAGGGCTTTTGCTCATTATGATTGTCAATCCTTTACCGCTAATTTAGGATATGCTGCCAAGTTGAGAGGCTTGCTTCTGGCAAGAAGAAGAAACACTGCCACCGGAGCTTCTGCAGCAAGTTCTTTAAGGTCCTCGACACCAGACGAATCTCCAGAAGAAGATTCTGGGGATGGCAAAGGTACTTCTTTTGAAAATTTAAATTCAAAGTTTTCTTTTTTTGAACAGTAAAAATAGTTTGATTAAGGCCATGGATCAACCAGTACAGCTGACTAAATCAATGAAATCAGTTTCCCCCAAGATTAAAAAAATTTTAGTGTTGGTAAAACAGGAATGATTTTTTTTTTATTGTTTAGAACTAATTGAAGTCTACAGCCATCCGCTAATATGTCCTTTATTATGTCCTAAAGTTACAACTAAAAAAATTTATTATTGTGGAAAAATCTTGGAGGAAACTGATTTCATTGATTTAGTCAGCTGTACTGGTTGATCCATGGCCTTAAATTATTTTTATGACCTCGAGTTTTATTACCATTACATTTTAAATAAAAATCGTGTACTTCGAACAAATCGTCTAATTACTCAACGACTTTTCCAGGCAACGACCTACTTGAATCGTGTCCTTTTTTCCGAAACGAAACTGGTGGAGAGGGTGAACGAGAAGTTGGACTAACTCGGTGTCCAAACACAAATGGCATTCACAGGCCACCCATGGCCTATGGAGTCTCTGTCCTGGAACCACCACCTGGAGAAACTCTCTGGAAACACATTTGTCCTCTCCAAAAACGACTCTTGCCTATCGAGAGCGTGGATGATGGTGCTTACTATTACCGCCGATATTTTCTTGGTATGATCTAACTTTTTGATAAATAAAAATATTTAAAATATTTTATGGAGGTATTTGAATGCCATATGTTAAAAATATCAGTCAAATATTAGTAAATTTCTCTTTGAACAAATATTAATATTGTTATAATCATAGCAGTGACGATTCTTAAATATTCTATAATTTTATCCATAGGTCGAGAACATCAGAATTGGTTTGGGATGGACGAACAATTAGGTCCAGTGGCGATCAGTATTCGTAAAGATGGAACTCAGTATCGTATAATAGTCCGGACTACGGAGTTATTGACTTTAAGAGGTTCAATTCCCGAAGAGGCTTTAGGAATAAGACCGCAAGGCAAAATACCCACACGAGAACTTTTGGAGTTAGTTGCTCCTGAGGTTCAGATGAGTTGTTTGAGACTTGGAACTCCCACTGCTGAACCAGAAGTTTCAAATGTAGACGAACATGGTCTAACTAGCAGGTACAAAATTGGAGTTCTTTATTGTCGATCAGGACAAAAAACAGAGGAGGAAATGTACAACAATCAACACGCTGGACCTGCTTTTCTTGAATTTTTAGACACTATCGGTAAATATTTAATAAAATAAAATATTGAGCTATAAGATTTTCGAGAAATTCTGTTCTTCTTTTCTTTTCTGATTATTTAATACTTTTGTATTTCTTTAGGCCAAAGAGTAAGACTGCGAGGTTACGAAGGCTTTAAAGCGGGTTTAGACACTAGAACAGACTCGACTGGAACTCACGCAGTCGTCGCAAATCATAGAGGAGCGGAAGTTACTTTTCACGTTTCGACAATGCTGCCCTTCACTCCAAACAATAGACAGCAGCTTCTAAGAAAAAGACACATTGGAAACGATATAGTCACAATAGTTTTTCAAGTAAGATCCCACTTTCTTTTTCAAAAAAACTTGAAAACGAAATAATTATTTATTTTAAATCAAAGATAATACTTGTAATAATTGTATTAATATGTAATTGTACTTTTTCAGGAGCCAGGAGCCTTGCCTTTTAGTCCGCGCCGAATACGTTCACAATTTCAACACGTTTTTATCATCGTGCGAGCCATTAATCCTTGCACAGAAAATACACAGTATACAGTAGCCATTTCTAGAAATAAGGAGGTCCCGATATTCGGACCGCCAGTTCCTGCTGGAGCTACTTTTGGAAAGGGAAAGGCCTTCGCAGATTTCATTCTTGCAAAGGCGATCAACGGCGAAAATGCAGCGCACAAGTATTTTTATTTTTCGTGACAAAGCTTCAATACTCTTTTTTAATTTTCCTTTCGAGTAATTCACAAATCTTATATTTTTCTTCAGGGTAGAGAAATTTGCAACCATGGCAACTAGAACAAGATTGGAATATCTGAGGAACCTAGCCACAAAGTACTCCTCCACAACTGTAGTTGATACTGGGCAGAAATTTTGTGTGTATAAATATTTGTCTCTAGAACTTAAACAATAACTCAATTTGTTTTCTTATTTTTATCTAATTTGTTTTGTTTATCTATTTCAGCAATGCTTTCTTTTAGTAGCAAAAAGAAAGCAGCAGTGCGACCTCGTCTGCCCTGTGATGCTTCGCAACGTGGAGCAATTTGTTGGCAAGTTATCCTAGAAGATAGTAATCAAAACACAGACTGCTATTTAGGCATGAGCATCGACTCCATTGTTCTTGTAGAAGAACACTCTCGACAAATAGTGTTTGTGACTCCCTGCGTGAGTGTCCTAGGTTGGCATGCCCAGACGAATAGGTACATGTAATTTGTTATTTTATTTTACCTGTGCATTTCATCAGTCAGATAAAAAAAATAGATCAATTTATATTAATTATTTCCTATTGTTTATTTTTTCAGTCTCCGCCTTTACTATCATCAAGGCGAATGTATTACGATTCACGTTCGAGGCGACTGTGGAGAACGCGACGAGCTGATGGAAATCGTAGCTCGCCTTCGCGCAGTGACTCAAGGATCTCCAGCCTCTGAACTTTCCCTTAAGAGGAATAACTTAGGTCAGTTGGGCTTCCACGTTCAACCTGATGGAGTCGTGACTCAGGTCGAAAGCATGGGACTCGCTTGGCAAGCTGGTCTCCGGCAAGGTTCGAGACTCGTGGAAATTTGCAAAGTCGCTGTTTCTACCTTGAGCCATGACCAGATGGTAGATCTTTTGAAAACGAGCCTTCAAGTCACCGTCACTGTCATACCGCCTTCTAATGATGGAAATCCACGGAGGTGACATTTTATTTTACAAGTGTAGTACTTTTTAATAAAGCTGTTGTTTAGTTATTTGTTATTTTTTCATAAACATAATAAAACTTTATTTTTATTTTTTATTTTTGCAGAGGTTGTACTTTGCAAAACTGTCAGTATTTAACAGGGAACTACGAGGGGGAATATGAAAACGTGACAAATCCTGATAATACTCCTACACAACAAACAGCAATGTCACACCAGAAAAGGTACGACAGGTCTTTCAGCCCACCAAGATCTAGCAACAGCTCTGGGTACGGGACCGGTTCAAGTTCGAGGTCGTTCAACGATCCACGGTTTCCCCTGGAGGGTACCATGACCAGCAGCAGTAGCGGACACAGTAGCGCTGATGATAGATGGTGAGTCTTATAGAAAAAATGTAGTCAACTTAACGCTTCAGAGATAATCAAAAGAATGTTTTGTCAGTTACAAGGGTTGAAAGTATTTTTAGATTTTCTGCTATCTATCCTAGTTTTTTCTTTTCTGAATTAAAATCAAAAATTTGATCTTGAGAGGCGTTAATGGTTCCAAAAGAAAATGCGCTGCACTGGTAACCGTTGGTCGTTGAACAAAGGAAGAGAAAGTCGATTCTGGTTTGTCGATTGATTAAGCGATAAAATAAGAATATGGGCCTTTCTCAGGAACCTTTAATTTTTCACTTGAGAAAAATATTGCAATATTTTACAGGCACAAGATTGTATATTTTTATATAACATCTAAAAATGCTATTCTACATATTATTCACAGAAAATAATTATTTATAATTACTTGTATTGTACGCTTTTTTGTATTTATTTATTTGCATTTTGGCGATGTGAGTTTAAAGTCGTCTAGGAGAACACCTGTCAGAATATATCGTATCTGATATTAAGATTTGTGTTCTTTCGATAAGGTAGACAGTAACAGATTTCAAACTCAACTATCTAATTTAAAAATATCTTAGTTATCTTTAAAGTAAACAGAAGCTGAAAGTTCCTGAGATTTGTTCATACTGAAAATGAATTCGATATTTCTGATAAAAGATCGATTTTATCTTTACAGGTATGAACTTTTGGAGCCACAAGATCAAGACCCAAGTCACCGTCGAGACGAAACACCACCTCCACTTCCTGCTCGTCAAAACTACCAGGCAGTGACTCCTAATAAAGGAATGCCCGGCCAGAAAAAGGAGAGAGAATCTCATTACACCACTGGAAAGCAATTTCTCGACCCTGCCAGGCACCACAACCACGATCATTTTGGGAAAGAATCCAACTACGTTTCTCCTCGAGTTTTGCAAGAAAGCATAAGACAGGAAAGTTATCAGAGATTAGAAAACGCACATCGAAATCAAGAGCATGTTTCCCAAAGCTACGTAAAGTTACAAAAAGAAAAATACGAAGTCAAGCAGGAAAATGTATACGCTTCCCAAAGAGAACTACTTAAGAATGAGCCCCATTCTCATCAGAAACTTGCAGCCTCAAATTCATTACCTTTGGCTCAGAATTCTAGTTACAGTTTGCCAAAATCTGGCGGTAATAATAATCTAATTAGGTATAATGAATACGAACAAACCAATACTAAGTATGAATATGACAATAAACCTGATCGAAATTCAAAGTACGATATTTACGAGGAAAAGTGCGCTAAACATGAGGATGAAGTTAGGCATCGCGAAAAACGATCGGGTCATGAATATGAAGAGACTTACGAGAGAAGAGATAGTAAATATGAATCAGATTTTATGAGAAATGAAATGAGGTATGATACCGAGCAACATAATTCTGAAGGGAAACATGAAGATCACGAACAGAGTCGTGAAAATAAACGGTATTATGAAGCACCACATGAATTTAAAGTTGGAGAAAAAGTCACTTGCTTGAAGACTACCATGTCTGAAAGACCTGTACCTCACAAGGTGAATAGGAATTTTATTCATAAAATTTCTTAGAATATTCCAAGGTTTTAAATTAAAGTTTATTCAGCATTTCATGACTTACATTTTTATTTTATTTTCTAGGTGAGCATCGAATATAGGCCGAAGGACTTTACCACGAGTCTTCCTCCGGAGGTAAGAATTCCCGAAGGAAATGCAACTGATATTTCTGCTTTGCCAAGCGAAGATGAATTATCAAACGGATCCGGAAGCGTTTCTCCTCGGATGCGAAGGGCGAATAAACATCGCGGAGGAAATTTAACTCCTTCTAGTAGTGGATCCAGAAATCAAAGTCCAAGACCCAAGCCTGGAGCAAGAAACTCTCACAGGAACTCTGCAAATTTAACCTCCAGCACTTTACAGGAAGATCTGATGAAGCTCATCAACCCTGATTCTATTTCGGAAGATAATCAAATAGCGAATAATAATTTTTCCGCGAATAATCAAAATTCAAATAAGTTTAATAATAATCTACTTGAAATCCAAAATAGATGTAGATCAAGAGAGAATCTATGTGGAAATAGCACGTCTACTCTTAGCGTTTTAGACAGAAATGGACAAGAAAATGGAAACAATGGGTCGGAGGTTATTTTAACGATGGCGAGACCAGCAACTGTTATTTCAAATGCTAGCACTGCTTCAAGTCCCGCTCCGAGCGAGAACAAAATGACTAAGGAAGAGCGGTAAGAGTTTAGAAATTTTTAAAATTGAATTTAGAAACTAAATCTAGAACGTAATCAATCTTTTATTTATTTTTCAGATTGTCTCCGAGAGTGACAAAAACTCCACATACGATAACGAAACCACCAAGCAATTTAACTGCCATAAGAGATATAAAAGTGCATTCAGAAAATGATCCTGATTGTTGGCCCAATCATATAGATTCCAATGCAAAAACAACGAAACACTGCCAAGATTGGTCAGAAGAAAGACTCATTGATGGAAACACTTCTTCTCCGTGAGTGAAAATTATTCTATTATTTTTTATTTTATAGATCACAAGATTATAATCTATTTCCTTTCAATTTTTTACAGAAACTCAGTTTCGGATTTACATACTCATTTATCAACTCTGGAACTGAGAGTGGCAAGCGAAACTCGTCGACGACTTTCATTAGAGGATGAAGTGCGTCGTCTGCGAGATGAGAATCGTAGACTACAAGACGAAAGTCACGCAGCGGCTCAGCAGTTGCGACTTTTTACTGAGTGGTTTTTCCAAAATATAGATCACCAGTAATAAAAAGAGATACTTATCTGTACTCTATTTTGTAGTCAAGGTAGAATAAGATTTATAAATTTTATATTACAAAAATAGCGGTATTAAGTTTAAAAATCGTATAACCTCCTCAGCGTGTTTCCTAGTTTATTTCATTGTAGATTGAATCATGTATCTCTGCTAAAAAACTTTAAAAATTATGATTATCCTTAGAATAGATAAAACGTTCCCAATTAGCCCTATACTTAGGAATGTACCTAAGATACTGGAATTTTTTCAAAGAATTTTGAAACACGTGTACGATTAAATGCAGTATTAGTAAGTCTCTTATTTCTAAATCACGTAGATGTAAAGAAAAGAAAAAAATTGAAATCCAATTTATATTCTTGCATTCAATCAACTTTACATATATATTTTTTCCTTACGTTTGCCTTAGATTTCAAACTAGTGTCGAAACTTTGTATAGTAAATTTAATTCGCCCTAGGTTTAAGGAACGTAAAATAAGTTACCACCGTGCTGTATTTCGTAGAAAATGGTGCCTGCCACGAGAATTTAATACTGTGAGATTCTAAGATACAGTATCACAAATCATGTTTTTTGGCGGAAAGAAGAGAATGAGTTTGTGAATTTATAATTGTAAGATCGTGACTTTATACTTGAATTCTTAACAAGAGACCAATGACCAAATATTACTGTTATTGCCGTTTGAATAATCATTAACCATTCTGTAATTTATTACATATTTTATATAACAGTTTAAAAGCATTCTTGAGATTTAAGGCCTTTCCAATATGACTCATGTTGCTATTGTCTAAATCTCGAGAGAATGACTTCGTCTAAAGCCTTGTCACAAATGTGTGTTAAGTCATACAATAAAATATTATGTACAACGTTTGTATAAACAAGTATTTAATTTTTTGCTGGTTCCTAATCACAGTTTAACACTCAGGAATTTATTCAAATAAGTACCAGGGTAACTAGAATAAAATAGTTTATTGTAATCCACAGAAAAACAAGACATTTTATGATGCCTTACAACTCACTGATCTGTCAGTTAACAATCATAACTGCAATTACACTCTATTCGAGACTCAATACATCAAAAGTTTTTTCTTTCAGTTTTAAAATACAAATTCACTAAAATATCAAAATTTTAAATTAATTTTTTAAAAATTCTTGTAACCACTAATTGAATCTGCCTTTTTATGACAAAAATAATTTAATTAAGGATGTTTTATTAGAAACAATGCTTGCTTATCAGAAAATATTTAATTTCAAGAGTTTTGCCGTGAAACGACAACTATAATTTATTTCAAGAAATTTGTATAAGAAAATCTAGAAAAATATTAACTAAAAAATGTATTACAAATTAGCAAGTTACGAATAGAATGTAATCGAAAAGGGGTTTAATGTGAATATCACTGGTGCAGCAGTTCGCAATCAACCTTCATTTCTTCTTCACTTTAAGTACATCAAAGTTCGCACACCAAATAGGGCAAAGGTAGCGTTCAACTTATCATTCTAATAGCTTCTTATATTTCTAGTTAATATGCCCCGCGGAAGTAGATTTATTTTCTTGGAACTATTACATATTATGGATTATTCAGCCAAAGAGAATTCAAAGCTGAAAAAATCCCAGCCTTGAACTCTGTATTTTTATTAGAAATCTTCTGAAAAGTCCATTTTTATTACAACTGGTGATTACAAAAAAACTGATACTCTTCTATTATAAGTAGATTCAGATACAAAGCTACCATACAACGTGCTTGCATCAAAATCTTTCAAGGAAGTTCGAATTCCTTTTACAAATGTTTGTTTAAATTTTTAAATGTAGGTACAACATTTAACATCAGGATAAATTTTGCAGATATAACTTCTAATTTAGATAATATTATTTCAAGCATCTCAATCTGCGACTAAGGAACAATAAAATATAGTGAATATTTCGACCTTCTCTTAGTTTTAAATCATATTTTTTTTCTATTCGGATTTTCACACACACTTGCTTCTTAATAACATTCAAAATCAGAATTTTTACCAATCTTCAGAAAAAATTATAAGTTGGCCGAAGAGTTCTGGCATATAAGCAAACACGCATATGGTGTGCTGAATAAAAAGAACGCAAGAAATAAAAACAAAAAGCCAATAGAAAATGTTAGTATGAAAGCGATTTGCAGACATAAAAAACTAGTAATGTTAAAAATAATCGCTCGCAGTCATAAGTTAAGGATTACTTTTTAAAAATGTAAGCTTCTTTGAGATGAGATAGGGAAATACTTTCTTATTGTAACAATCCTGTTTATTGAATAGAGAAAATTTTCGAGTGAAGGAAAGTCTGACACTAAGAAAGATTATGGTTTTCTATTTCGAAAAATTCAGATTGTTCTGTGACTTTTTGTTTACTTTTTTCTCTCCAAGAGAATCGAAAATTACTGTCCACGCAAATATCCATAAAATTTTTCTCTTTTCATAATTAGAGTTATTATTATACTACCAAATAGATTTGAATCATCATTGCCAATAGAAAAATAATGTTCTTCATACAATATTATCTTTATATTAAAACTTTAAACATTTCTCTTTTCTGTACGTTCATCGACGACACTTTAAAATCTGCATAAAATACAAATTTTCTAAAAAAAATAATGGAATTCATTATTGTTTTTCACAATCACTAGAATTACAACTTTTATTTTCAGATTTAAAAAATTGATACTCCAGTAGGAAGTTTTAAATATAATTTTACATTAAAATTATTTTATAATTTATCTTAAAATTCTCCAATAAAATTTCCTGATTTCAAGATTTTTCTCAACTCTGATTTCAAAAGTTTGCCTAGAATAATTTTCTTTAAAAAAATAATAAATTAATAACTTTACACTGTTTTATGCATTGTGCACCAACTTTCGATAAACGAGGAGAAGCGGGATGTGGATTTCAACCAATTTATCTATAAAATCGATGCAGAAAAAATGTAGATATATTCAAATTTACAAATTTGAATATACATTGCACAAATAGTTTTTTTCTTAACTGCAAGCTTCTCAGTGAGATTGTAGAATTATCTGCATCGATTTTGAATAATCGCCCATGCCCACATTGATAATTGAGATAATTACAAGAATTAGTCGTATACCTTATGAAGTAAATTACAAATACGATGGCAAGACAGTAAAGTTACAAAAGGTAAACCTTTCAATTAGTTAATTCCACATCCAACCGCTGTATAACTACAATAGTATAATCGTATTTATGGCCCAAGATTAGAGAAAGAAATAAATACTTTCCCATTGATGGAAACTATTCTTTTCTCTCGCTACCTTGCAATATAATTATTACTAGTGTATAAATAGATTATATAATAGTATTCTCAGCATCACAGTAAAATAGCGCCCTTCATTATTACGCGATCATCAAACCATTAATATTCATTGACAATATTATAATTAATCATTTTAACAACCTTATCCTGCAACAAACAATTTATATATATTCGTGAAGTTTCGAATGAACGCAACATCGCGTCAGATGCAATTTACGTACTGGGTATCTTTAACGATTTATCAAGATTCGAAGTAATTGGGGTAAATGTCAAGGTCGAGTAAGATTAAAAACACTATTAAAAAGCTTGCTTTCTAGAGTACATGTAGTCAATAAGTAGATGAATATGTTATCAGACATATTATAACGGGCATTTTTTTAACGATAAACGACATTCTTATTGTTAATTAAATCGTCGGCTACAGTTCATGGCAAGCCCGATTGTAATGGTGGAAATTAAAATTAAATTTACCCTGCTCCAATTAACATTACAATATTCCACAGTTTCTATTTCCATTCCTGGAAGTGTCTTTTAAAAGCAAATATATTGAAGAATAGACAAATAAAAAAGACGCCAAGTATTTTTCAACGACAACAGCTTTTTAGTTGTCGAAACAAATTGTAATTAAAACTCTGAAAATTATGTAAATGTTAAAAAAAAGAAGCTGCTGACGTTGATTTTACCTCAATGCTTAATAGAAAAGGAGTACTTATATAAATACACACTTAAAATTATTTTAGAAATAAATAGCTACAAAAATAAGCAAGCATTTGATGCTTAAGATACTATAGGTAAAACTCATTCAGTTTACACCACCTATGGAGTGGAATGTTGTGGTTTCTCTAACTAGATAGTAAAAGCGTCATTTTAATATAGACTCAACTACATACTTATTATGTAAATAAAAATATTAACGACAACTTTCCAATCGCAATCAATATTGCAATTTATAGACCACTGAAAATAAAACTCATTTCAATAAATAAGAAAAATGCAACAAGAGAGTAGATAAAAAATACATTACACCGAAACATCGACTGTGTCGATAAATAAACTAATTTACGAAATAAATAACCACCCTGGCACGAATCTACTTTTCAATCCTGAAAAGTAAGTTGATAAATTAAATCTGATCAGGAATGGTCAGGACGTATGACGTATGAATAAAATTTTTTGTACTTTTCTACAAAGTTTTGTTGCTTTACAACTATTCTACGTAGCCTAGGACTAACGACAAGTATTATATATCTCGTTTCTGTACTGGCTTGCAAAAATCTAACCTGCCAAATACTGAAGCACCAGGAGATCAGAATAAAGACAGAAAAATGCAATTCGATCCGCTCTGCAGGTACGACATTTCTTACTCTTTTAGGGGACGAATAAAGTTTTTCGGGCATTTAAAAAATCGTAATTAAATTACAATCAGATTTTAAAATAGTAAAAAGAAACTGAATATCAAAACTACTTTTGAATCACAAATTCATTGTCCATGAAAAATACTCAACCATGGCTTTCGGGATTAAGCAGACTATAAATCTCGACGTGTCCTCTTAGGTCGTTGATTGATTCCAATTTCGTCTCCACTTCTTGTCTTTTTTCCAATCTGCACTTGGCTTTGGGCAGTTAACTGCAAAGAAATCGCGTGCGTATTCAGCTTTTCTGCTAGAAGCAAATCCTTCAGTCCCTTCATCTTCTGACTGTAGAGTGTAATCTTTGGGTTCTCGTTATCAACATCGGCCACTACATCTAGAACTAGAGGTTCTTGAGAGGTAGAAGGTGCAGGTGCTAGAGCAATTTCCGGAGGAGCAACGAAAGGTTCGCCATCTCCTTGGAGCAAATAATCCCGATTGAGGATTTTCTCGCTACAGGCAGCAGTCAAAGCTTGAATGCTGGGATGTGTTGGTGCTGGAGTTGCAGGAACTTTGGATTCCAGACTTTTAATCAAATCTCTCGCAGCGTTTCCTTTTTCCTTAGTCTTATAGTAATTGTTATTATTATTCAGAGTTTCGTCGGGACTCGTTTCTCTTTTTTGCATACTTTCTTCCTCCAGTTTTATTTCGGTTTCGTAGCACTCGATAACGACCTGGGCACGAATACTGGCATCGAATTTTGAGATGGTGTTTACCAAAGGTCTTGCCCAACCAATGTGGAGAACTGGGGTGTTTGCTCCTTCTTCCCATTGACATATCCCATCATAAAATCGCAGAAGGTGTGCAAAGCATCGAGGCTGACGTAAAAGACGTTCGTCAGCTCGGACTGCGTGAGGAATTAACTCGTTGGCGATTTCTAGGAGTTCTTTGTAAATTTCTCCGTCGTCTCTTGAATAGTCGTATCTATTGGAAAGATCATTTTATTAGAATTTAAATTTCATAACATTCTAAAGAATGTATATATTGTTTAAAGAGGTAACACACTTTCTTAAAACATCTGCAGCATCTGCCCAGGATGAAAGAGCATCGGAGTGTAGTCCGTGTCGATAGAGGTATCCACCTTGATATGTGTATGGATAAACGTGTGCGTTCCCGTAATACTTCCTAGCCGAACGAATGGCTTCCTGAAAATATAAATACAATTTTAAAGTTTCCAATAAATAAAATAAATAAAACTGAAATTAAAATTAATTTTACCTGAAAAAGATCAATTGCTGGCGGTCTTCCAGGAGTAGGGGCAGCCTCTTCTAGGTCGCCCAAATTTCCTAAGGCCATTGGATATTTAGCAAGGTGTCCCAAATCATATAAAAGCCATAGCAATTCCTGTTGCAGTAATGCAACTTCTGCAGCATCTGCAGTTGCGCTGAGACTAGGATTTATGGCAGAGACAATCGTCGCAACTTCCATTGTCCGATTGCATATTACTGCTTGGCCGTTAACATAAAGCCACGATCGAGAAGCCACACCTGCTTCCACTGGCTGGCCTCGTTTGTCTTCGTTTCCTTTCCCTAAGAACAAAGAAAGCAGATGTTACTGCTAATAATCAGGAAATTTGAGTTCAAATATTAGAACGTGAAGGCTGAATAAAATTCGAAGTCTTGAGAAGTATTAAAATTTAAATTCTTTTCAAATATATCATAAGAGTAGATTTTCTTTGCTCCACTTTTTATGTATTTCAGATAGTTTATTTATTAAAGACTTTCAAATTATAACTTTCGTATTACTTACTAAATAAATCAAACATAAAGTCTAGACACCAAATTTTATAAAAAATGTGAACAAGTCATTTAATATACCATCTATGAAATTCGGAGATATTTTTCTATAAAACTTTCTCATTTGCGTCTTCTTTGAATTATGATCTTCTCTTTCTTTCTTCATAATCTTCCTTCTTTGTGGCACAGATCACTTTCGAAATGTATAAAATATAC
Organism: Diplolepis rosae; assembly: GCA_030998225.1. Taxonomy (NCBI): domain Eukaryota; kingdom Metazoa; phylum Arthropoda; class Insecta; order Hymenoptera; family Diplolepididae; genus Diplolepis; species Diplolepis rosae. The sequence goes on along the minus strand of JAPYXD010000680.1, from coordinate 17,004,786 downwards.
GTAATGAAATAAAAGCCTAATTTAAGTGAGTAAATTTTTTAAAATGCAAGAAAATTGAATAGCGTTTTCATGAATAAAACAAGAATACGCTAAATTCAAATATTCACAATTTCACAAAGCAATTTTATATTGTTAAAAAGTGCAATTAGTGGATTATCTTTTAAATTATCTAATTGATCAACAGATACGGGACACTGAAATCCTTTCGTTCATAAACGACGCATAAAATAATCTTGGAGTGCAGTTTATACCTATAAATTTAAATTTTGTAAAGCGACTACGTTTAATAAAATCTTTCTTTCTTCACACAATCTATGGAAAAAAACTAAACAAGTCTTTAATTAACAACAAATCATCAGCAAAATCTTATACGTCCCTAAGGAACATTCAATATCATAATTATAAAAAAATCCAACTTTTCCTAAATTGAAAATACGAAAATTAATTTTTTTCCATTTTAAATTTGAATACCTTAATCACAAAGTTTTTGGTCGAATATTTCAGAATGAAAATGCTCCAGTTACCTGTATCTAAAATTTAAATTGTTTTGGATTCACAAATTTTTTTTTTCAAAAAAGGCTTATTAAAATTTTGAAACTTGAGTTTACCCTTGGTTGGTTGCAACTAATATACTTTATTCTGAAAGTCTATTGACTCCTTGACGTTTTTGATTTGAAACCTATATTCAAATACTTTATGGGTCCTCACAAATTCAGAAATATTGAATCAAAAACTATTGAAATTTCCCATGTGCTTACAGTTCTGAACGTTCATTGAACGATGGAAAAGATTTTTTTTTGAAAACTGAATGATTAGTTATTGTCCCAGAAAATTAAAAACATAGTGTATTTTTAATGAACGATTGTTTATTTAAAGGGCCCTGAATATAAAAATAATAATTGATTTTCTTCTAGAAAAAAAAGTTTGTTATCGTTCAATGAACGTTCAAAACTGTAAGTACATGAAATTTCCCTAGATATAATGTAAAGTTCAACATACAATAAGCATTGAGCCAAAATTCCTGTACTCAGACCCCTAAAACCCAAAGTCCGTGGATTTTGACTATTAAACACTTTTTGGATAGCTATGATGAACCTTAAAGCTGTAGTAAAATTTCACAGCAATAAAATAAATTTTTCATTATTTATTACAATATGTATTTTCAGGCCCTTTTTTGAAAAAAAATCCATATCTCTCTCTAGATTCATGGTGATGATGCCGTTTTTCTTTTAAAATATGTATTAAGAATGTCTTCATATAACAAGAAAATCGGTATTATGAAATAACGCAATTTGTTTATGTAAAAACACATTGTTTATAAACAAATTAATTGTTTTTCAACTTCTGCGCTTCGGAGATAAGTTTTTCAAATTAAAATACGATCCCTAGTTTCAGCCAATTCCTGTAATGCAAAAAAATTTCGTTATTTCCTTTTACTTTTCAAATTATTCGATTTTGAAGCGTGCGGTGCACACGCTGAATCGCGCTTTGGGCACGCCTGTAAATTATATGACAGAATTATTTATTCGAAAGAAATATATATTTATTCATAGAATATTATTCACAAAACAACATTTTTGTAATTGGCCGTAGATTTTTGTTTTAAACAAATCATTTTTTGTACACAGTTGCAACCGAACAGTCAGTGTCTTCTGAAAAGATTTTGCACACGAGTTTTCCATCAGTTCCCGGCACGTAGCTGTGAAATTGACGTGTTTTCGGGATCTGTTTTGCAGCCAAGTATCCTGATTCAAATAATTTTTTTTGCGCGACGTGTTCTTGTTTGGTACAAAAACTAAAGGAGATGGTTTGAAAATAGTCCTTTGCCCCTGCTTAGAATTTTTTTAGAGTCGTGGTCATGTGGTAAACAAGAACGTCGAGCGCGCGATTCAGCGCGCTTCATACTCGAATAATTTGAAAAGTAAAAGGAAATACCAACATTTTTTTGTATCACAGGAATCGGCTGAAAGTAAGGATCGTATTTTAATTTGAAAAACCTGTCTCCGAGGCGCAGAAGTTGAAAAAAATCAATTTGTTTATAAAGAATAGGTTTTTACATAAACAAATTGCGTTTTTCATAATACCGATTTTCTTATTGCATGAAGACATTCTTAATACATATTTTAGAAGAAAAACAGCATTATCACCATGAATCTAGAGGGAGATATGGATTTTTTTTAAAAAGGACCTGAAAATGCATATTGTAATAAATAATGGAAAATTTATTTTATCGCTGTGAAATTTTACTAAAAGTTTTAGGTTCGTCATAGCTATCCAAAGTGTTTTATACTTCGAAAATAGAATAAAACTTACCATGCCACGTAACCTCAGCTGTTTCTGACCCATCTTCTCCGTATACAACCCAAGCATGATCTTCTGACATTGCTAAATGCACATCCTTGAACCCTAAAACCTGACAGCCTGCAACCACAGCAAACGCTACTCCAAAGCAATCTAGCTTATTTGCTGTCAGATAACTATAAAGACTTTGCAGGTGTGCTCTGTCCTTATAGTAGCTTCTTGTCAACGAGTTCCATATGACATCTGAAACTTTTTTAACCAACTCCCTGGTAGCATATTTTGTATCATAAATTGTTAAATCCACTGCGCCTTTTATCACCGCTTGAAATTTCGTATAAAGAGCTTCTGCAATGTGAAACTCTACCGCTGGGAGTTTTGGTTCATCATAAACAGTTGAATCTTGCGACGCAAATGCGCGATTGCAGGTTAGGGAGTTTTCCACTGCCCCAACCAGAATTGACAAGAGAGCAAGATCTGGTTCCGAGCTATTTTCCAGCTGATTCTGGAAAATCTGCACTATCGAAGAAATGCTCTGGATCGGAAAAAGGGCTTTGTCTTCTTCCCGGAAACCCGCCATGTCGAAATTGGCACTTTGGCAGGTATTCAGAATTAAAATGCTCCCACTTTAAGTGGAAGCTACCATCTTTCTCTTGGCACTTTTCTTGACAGAAACCTTCGATAAAACCCACCGGGATTTAACTTTTTGACTAGGATGAGGAATCAGGCGTTTTATTTCACTGAGAGCACTATGTTGCCTTCTGGAGGAATATACGAAAATGAAACAGTCCAGCGGCGCACCGCAGTTGAAGAGCATTTTCTAACCTCTTCAAAAGATGTTTTACACTTGTATGAACTCACAGAACACTTTATCACTCATGAATATTCTCCAAGATTTTGTATTCAACCAAACTACTGCGCAAATACACTTAAAACACTGTTCATAATTCTGCAGCGTTCAAATTTCTGCGCCCTGAACGCCATAAAAACATTCTTTTCTGGTTGTGACTTGTTCACTTGTGACTGCTTGTGACTTCTTGCCACTTCTTGCTATATCACCTATCAGCAAATAGTCATAGATATAAAAAAATAGATTGAGGCCGCCATCCCACTAGAGTTCTAAATTTCTCGGACATTTAAAATCCGGTCACGTTCTTGTGACTGTGACCGTCATTTTAAGACAACTTGAGAATTTACAGAGAATTTAAGGGAATTTGACCATACCTTCACCAATATTTTCTTTATCATTAAACCTTTTAATATTGTAAATTTATTTCCAAACACTATGAACTGCAATAGTGAAGGTTTCATAAAAATAAACTACGAAAAATGTCAAGTTTTGTCGGAATTCAATATCAAAAAAAATTTTTTTATAGCCATTATATTAAATTCAAACATAAAGAATAAGTAATTCAAGTTTTCTATGCAAAAATTACGCTTTGATTAAAATAATTGTTTGAAAGTTTCGGGACAGTTTATGTACTTTTTTAAGTGCTCTATTTGTCGAGTGGCATGCTTTCTGTACATCTGATCACAGTATTTGAACTTGAAAGAAGCTTTATTTTGATTATAAATAATTTAAAAAAAAAAATTCCAAACTATATTCTTTTTTTTTCCATTTTTATTGCGCGTGTTACACGAACTTCCAGAACAAAGCATTTATCAAAAACAATTGAAAGCTTGAACTGTTACGGAAAAATATTTTTAAATTCTCATAAATCCTCGAAGAGCACATTCATCAGAGAAATTCTCAGTCATATTCCCGTGCCCTCAGACATATTCTCGGTCACATAAACTCTTTAGAACTCTACAGCAGACTACGTTTTGGGTATATCTATATACGTACATGCTATAGTGCGGTCATTCGGGACACTACTCGATACTAGCGCTATCTGTGGTGAAAATATGAAACATTCTGACTACGAGAAGGGAACATCCCCCACCACGGGAGTTGCCAGACCTCAGGCCCTGTAAACTCTAATGGATGAATATGAAGAATTATGATTATTATTTTAGGCGTAGTACAAGTTGCGGCCAACTGTTGGCGCTACGTGTCGGCCCCGCTGCACCCCACCCCGCTCGCCTAAGTGTCACACCGCCGTTTATTCAAAATCACCTTCCTTGAATTCATTTTTCGTTGTTTGCAGTTTTTCACGTTTGTTGACATTCGTGCAACGCAGTGCGACGAGGACCAAGCGATGATATGCGAGGACAGACGCACACTTAGGCGAGCGGGGTGGGGTGCAGCGGGGCCGACACGTAGCGCCAACAGTTGGCCGCAACTTGTACTACGCCTAAAATAATAATCATAATTCTTCATATTCATCCATTAGAGTTTACAGGGCCTGTAACGCAGCAAACAACTACAATAAGTACTAGATTAGATTCCAATGTACGCATAAAAACTCGTATCCGCACCACAGTCACATAAAATAGAATATGTGCCAATGCACACAATTCGGGACATTGCGAGACTCGCGACAATGCTCGCAGGACTGATCGCGCCTCGGATTCGTCTCGGCTTTGCCTCAGCTACGTCTCGACTATGCTTCACCTACGCCTCGACTACGCCTTGGCTTCGATCTCCTGCGAGCATTGTCGCTCGTCACGCAATCACCCTCATTGTGTGCCTAGGCACATAATATACTATTCCGATAACTATTCTAATTCCGATAAAACTTGACATTTTCGTAGTTTATTTTTATGAAACCTTCATTATTGCAATTCATAGTGTTTGGAAATAAATTTACAATATTATAAGGTTTAATGATAAAGAAAATATTGGTGAAGGTATGGTAAAATTCCCTTAAATTCTCAAGTTGTCTTAAAATGACGGTTACAGTCACGAGAACGTGACCGGATTTTAAATGTCCGAGAAATTTAGAACTCTATCCAAGTTACGTATAATTACGGACAAGGTTAGGAATATTACAGTAGCAGTTCGTAAAATTCATGACTAGATGGAGTTCTACGATGAAGATGAAGGATAGTAATTTACAAAATGTCTGTAATTTTCATTCCATCCGTAATTTTACACCGTCCAATGAGGGTCATTTTATGTCCCTCGTCTGGCGATGTAAAATTCCGCTGAAATTTTTTACAGTGTACTTGAATATTTTGAATTAAATTTTCCCCTTTTTATTCATATTAATCTCGTACAAAAACTATTTTGAAATATTCAGCTAATATTAATATCTCTTTCATTCCTTTATGGCATTGAATAATAACTTTATTTTTAATTTTTATAATTAATTGTCTATATATCACTGCATTTATATTATGTTTTTGAGGCAAAACTAACTTGAAAATGAAAAAAAATGAAAAATTCTAAACAAGAAATGAAGTCGATTAGAAATGTAATTAACTGGAAATTATTATGAATAATTAAAGAATATAGAATATAAAATAAGGTGATTAAAAATGTATATTTTGGAAATAGTTAATAATAATTATGTTGGTTTAAGGGAAAAATGAACTTACAAATATATCGATTTACTAAATATAGGTATTTATTATATAAATAAATATGAAATTTATTCAAAACCTCGAATTTATAGTTCTTACGGTTGTGTATTTATTAACCTATTTACAACTAGGTTTTAGCGAGTTAATAACTCTTCAAATCAAAAATATAATTTTAATTATTTAAATTTGTACATCACTTAATTTTTTCATGTTTTGCGACATTTATCTTCTTCTCTTATTTAAAAATTAATCAAAAACCGTCACCTATCCCATAAAGAACAACAGGAAAACCGGGAGTGATGGTACAGTTAGCGCCGCCCGTGAGTATTCGGTCAATTAACTTAAGAATGCAACTCGTGACATTAACGGGATTCAGTTAGAATCGTAAAATACGGGCTGATGCATACCCCTGGTTGTGACGCATCACTCGAGATTTTTTACGTGAAATACATGGTTTTATACACGAAGTAAAATACGTATTTTGAATAATTCAGCCCCCCGCCATATAAAAAATACGTTGTGTAAAAAACTAAGGACGTAATATACGTAGTAACCGTGTAATATACCTAATGTATTATATGTATCCATCTCTGCCCATCAGAGCGTATGCATCGCGTCATAACGAGACTGAGGGAGACAATAGTACATTGTGCAACTAGGGAAAATAAATGTTTTTCCCGCGTTGCACACGATTTTTTTTTCTACTATAGGGTCAGAAAGTAGATTTGTTTGCCCCACACGGGGCAATAAAGTCCACTTTATGGCCCGCTAGTAGAAAAAAATATATTTTTGTCTCATTCACTCTCGTTATGATGCGACGCATTAAGGAAGAATTATGGCTCCCCCCTACGGAGTAGTATAAAAGGAGACATTTCAAACCCATTGGCACGGTGTATCATATGATAAGAATGTAAAAAACGGTTTAAATTCGCCTCAACTGTAACAAATTTCAGAGTGCGGTACCTAAACTTTAGTGTGACAAAAAGTTCTAAAATACGTAAAGTTAGTAATTAAAAAAAAGTAAAAATGATTATTCTTCACTTCAAATATATAAAAAGTGAAATTAAAATAAAATTTATACAACACAAGCATGTTTTTCTCGCTTTTTGACGCGTGTTTTGTGGGCGTAAAGTATGTCATTTAAGCCCTGCGGGCATAGATAGGGATGCAGTTCCATCCAGTTGCCTTAAAAGTAGTTATTTAAGCACCCCCCACTCCCTATTTACGTCCGCAGGATTTAAATGACAAACTTTACACCCGCAAAACACGCGTCAAAAAGCGAGAAAAACATGCTTTTGTTTTATAAAGTATCGTGTACAACACGGGGGTAAGGTCATTTAAAATCTCGTGCGATGTTTACAGTTCGAGGCTTTGGCTCGCATTGCGCACTCGGCTCGAAATGTAAACATCGCACTCTCCTTAAATTACCAACTTCTCCCCTTTGTTGTACAATATACTATTAATGAATAATTTCGTTTCTTCTTGATTGTATTCAAAGTAAAATGACAAATTATCCCTTCTGTGATAAAAGTGACGAAATTTTTGGATGGAATTCAAAACGAATAAAATCCAAAATAATTCAAAATCATACTCGAAGCGAATTTTTAGATATAATGCAGGAATTTTCAGAATTTCCTTCTACTCAAGACACTTACTATGACGACGATTCTAGTTCTACAGATTTTAATCTCAGTGATAATAATGAACTCGGAGACAAGAAAGGATTCGAGGAGTATTCCAAAGAAGATAGTGCATATGAAACTATCAAATTTATAAATTCTGAAGACCCAATTGCTGTTTTGGAAAGTCGTAAGTGTATCTTCCAAAGGTTTTTTAGTAGTTTTGTTGGCATTATATAAATATTTCACATATTGATGTTGGCCTCCATCATTTCATTAAAAGATTTCAACAATTTAAATAGTTTTTTTAAATGTACTCTTGGGTTATTTTCGTTTTAAGAATCATCATCAACGAAACCTGACTCTCTTGCATCGAAAACTATGACGAATTATCAAGATCTTAAAGAAAGAAATTTGGATCAAAAAGTAAAGCTCTGCAACACAAGAAAAAAAGAACTTGTCTGTTGGATTGAATCACGTACTTCACAATCCGATTCGTCAGAACAATCACGTATTAAACCCATTCTTTTTTAATAGAAGAGTAAACGAATGTTCGAAATATTTTTTATACATTTAGAAAGTTGTCATTTCAGTTAGAAATATCAAAAATCGGAATCATAAAGTTAGAAAAGATTTTGAAATTCTTGAAAAGCGTAATTCTGAAATTTATTTTTAACGCAATAAATAATTTTGAAAATTTTATAATTTTTAGATGAGTCTCCAATGAAATTTGATTTTGAAAGTAAAAAGTGCACTAAACATAGAAAATATGGGACTAAACGTGATTTGTATTGTCAAGATGAAATTTTTCACACAAAGGAAGGGAAATTTCGACCTTTACTTGCGAAAAACATTTTCCAGACAGTAACGAATAATTCAGAGACAGGTAAAAAGCCTTACTTTTTGCCGTTGAAACCGATACTAATAGAAACGTTTGTTTTCGTTCAAAACTATGCAATTGGCAGAGCTGGGTAACTATTTCAAATTAATCCATTTCAAATACCTATTTGAAATGCAAAATGTCATTTTCCATTTTGTATTTTAAATAGGAAGAAGAAAACCATTTTGCATTTTCCATTTTAAATAGGTTTTCAACCTATTTTCAACACAGAATACTATTTTCTAGTTTTTTTTTTGGTTCTGCCCTGGACAAGTAAAAGCACATGTTGGCTTCCCACCGGAGAAATGCTGTTATTGGTCAAAATTTGGCACGCGATTTAAAATCGAAATTATTTAATTATATATTGAATTGCGCGCCAGTTTACAGCCGATGGCAGAATTTCTCCAGCGGGAAGCCAACACGCGCTGCGCGCGCAGGCAGACATTTTTCGAAACACTGATTTTATTTTACTATTTAGTTACGCAGGCATGATTTTGCGCCCAAAAAGAAGATCCATGGAGGACGCAATATTCGAGAAGCAATTGCTACTTAAAGCAAATGAACACATCCGCAAAAAATAATAAATATTCTTGATGTAATTTTTTGTATTATTAAAAATCCATTTTGCGTTTCGTACTAACCTATTTCAAATATACTTTTTGCATTTTTCATTTTAAATAGAAAATAGGAAACCATTTTCTATTTTGCATTTTAAATGGATTTTGCGAAACTATTTTGCATTTTACATTTTAAATACATTTTGAGAACCATTTTACCCAGCTCTGGCAATTGAGTTCTAACAGATGTCCGTGAAGTTAGCATTCCGACCATAAAAAATCCGAACTTTTTTTAGTAGAATCGTTTGGTGGTTAGGTGGTAGTTTTCGACTGTTGGTGGTCAAAATTTCAAAAACTGTAGAATTTTCAAAGTTGGAGTGCTAACTTCACGCTGCACTCCAAACGTTAATATTTTTCAAAATCTCTTTTTGGAATCGTTTGGTCGTCGTTTGATGATCGTTTGGTGGTTGCTAGGTGGTAGTTTTTGTTATTTGATGGTTAAAATTGTGTATACTTGGCACGCAATTCAAAAACGCAAAATAATAAAAAACTATTCAAATTGTTCAATCATCTATTAAATTACGCTTATTTTATTACTTATAGTAACGAAAAGTAATCAAATTTTGGGTCGGAACCCTGATTTCAAAATAATTTTTCGAACATAATTCCAGAAACATATATAGTTGATTGAATTTGGGCAAAAATAATTTTTAAGGGCATGTGATACTTTACCGTAAGAGCAATTTAGTTTCGCCAACTTTGAGTCCACAATAATGAATATTTTTGACGAAAACTAGTCAATTTACCTTTGTTTTCTAATAGATGGAGATCAATAGACTAGTGTTTTTCAAAATATTCTTACGATTGTGGACGTAAAGTTGGCGAAACTAAATTGCTCTTACGGTAAAGTATCACATGCCCTTAAATTATTTTTGTCAAAATCTATCAACTATGTTACTGGAATTATGTGACACTGTGACAGATTGTTTGGAAAATGAATATCTGCCAAAATTGTTACCATACCTATCGCCAGAAACCACCTCTAAACGACCAACAAACGATCATGAAGCGCTTTCAAAAAGAATTTTTTTTAAATTTCAAGAATCTTTGTTTTTCATATAATAAATGTGATGCTGATTTGAGTTAGCTGTTAAAGAATGATATTTCCCTTTGAATAATGAAAGAAAATTAAAGAGAATATAACATGTATAAAATTCCAAAAAGAGATTTTGAAAAATATTAACATTTGGAGTTAGCACTCCAACTTTGAAAATTCTGCACTTTCTGCAAGTTTGACCACCAAAAGTCGACGAGTACCACCTACGAGCAACAAATGATTCCACCAAAAAAATTTTGGATTTTTTATGGTCGGAGTGCTAACTTATTCACGGGCATTTCTAACTAGAAGAACCAAATTTTGACTGCAGACTTCAATTTCTTATTAAGATATTATGGCGCGGAAAATATTTTTACAGTTGCAGGTCTGAATTACAGTAAACAAAATTTAGAATCATATTTTGAAATGGTTTTAAAATATTTAGAGAATATTTTATTGAACCAAGAAGAAATTACGTGCGATATGGAGTCACAAATAAAGGTTGCATTTTCTTCAATAAGGGAAATGCACGTTTTGAAAACAGAGCAGGAAATAAAAATGAAATATCGATCTCCGCTTGTAAAAAAAGTGCTTGATCTTGTCAGCATGAATTATATGAAAAAGGTTTTTAATAACATTAAAAAATGCTATTTAAATGTTTTTTTTATTATTAAGTGTTTTAATATATGTTTTATTGCAGCCGATAATTTGGGAGAAAGGAACACGATTTTTGGAAGAATTATGTGATTCTCCAATCATTTGTGAAGTAGTGATTACTGATTTGATTAAAAGGATTAAAATTATGAATGCATCACTTCATAATGTTAATGTTATGCATGAATTACTTTTTCTCTTTCTTATTTTGGAAAATGCTGTGAATAAATTTTCAAAAGGGTGCTATGATTCTTTGGATGGGGCACTGGGAGAGAAAGTAACTAGTAATTATAAGCAGAAATTATGTATAAAAAAGTTAGATAGTACAAATCGTCAGAAGAACATTGAAACATGGAAAAAGCAGCTAGAGAGTCTAGTCATAGTAAATTTTAAGCAAGTTCAGTTTATTATATCCAAGTGTTTAAGAGTACTTGATTGTAAGAGCGTCTAAAATTCTCTCAACACTTAAGCAAACAAGTGATGAATAACTGAAAAAAGTTTATTAAATTTTTTTTGATACTATTTGAATTTATTATCATTTTGATTGAAAAATCAAATCAAAACTTGAATTTTTCTCTTCATGATTTAAAAAAAATATTTATTATTATTAAACATCATATAAATATTTTATAAAATAAATTTTAATTTATGTCAAATATAAATATTTTCAATGGCAACGAATGGTTTGTTTTACCCTAAGTATTCGACGAAGCGAAGTTTATTTTATTTATTAATATTATATTTAATTATCATTTAATTGTATTTCATTTATATAGTCGTTTACGTGAAAATACCTAATTTTGAAAACAATTCAAACTCGGTTGAAGAACACTTTCTCAATTTAAAAATAGTGTCACGTTCCGAGATTTCATCTTCTTCTTTCTTTCTTTGTCACTCCCAATTGAAAGCAGGGAGGAGAAGTGATAGCCTAGGTCCGGAGAGTGTACAATCTCCTTGCTGAGAATAAGCGACCTATTTGGCCATGTCTATTAGAGATGGAGCCTCAGGGTTGGTTAACTTTTCACAAGATATTTGAAAAGGAATGTCTATAGGCGTTTCTTAATTTTAACGCCAGGCGGGCCAAGTAGGTGGATCTGTGTTTAAAAGAGAATGCAAAATGCAAATACAATATAAAACGAAGGATACAAGTATGAATATGACTGAATACGAAACTAATAATTGTTTATATGAGTAACTTGTTCTCCTTAAAAAATCTTAAGATATAGGAGACGGGTTTACTTGCAGGATTATATAAAAAAGGTTCTATAGAGTACGGCGGGAAACATTTGATTTTTATTAAGGAGGCCTCTAAGACTTTACGAGAGTCGGAGTAATTAGGGCAAGCCCACAAGACATGATTAATGTCCTCACCGGGGAATCCACAATGGGGACACTCATCAGATTCAATAAAATTTTTCTTGCCAAACTGGCCGCTAGACTATAATGGTTAGCTCTTAATCTATAAATAGTAACAATGAAACTCCTGTCCAGGTTTAATTTAGAAAACCATAGTTTATTTGATTTATCTGGATTAAAAAAATTTTTAAAATAATAGCGACCCACACTCCTGGTCTCAGATACCTCAAGCCATTTACCTACAGTTGAGTTATGTTGAAGCAGATGCGTGGAGGACCAAACATCTGTGTGTGCGAGAGAAAATTCCATGATTTGGCCATCAATAGTAGCATTTTTAGCCAGAGAGTCTACAACTTCATTACCATCTATTCCTATATGACCAGGAATCCAAATCAACGAAATATTGAGTTTGTTCTGGTTTGCTAAGTATAAAAGATTACGGATTTTGAAAATTAAATGAGAAGTGAGAGAGGAGGGGTTAGATCTAAAGGTCGCCTCCAAAACACTTCTAGAGTCGGAGCATATTAATGAGTTTGAAATGTTATGATCTAGAATGTACTGTATTGCCTCTCCTATAGCTATAGCCTCCGCAGAATAAATAGAGGCGTGTTCCGATAATTTAAATTGAATTTCAAGACTTAAATGTGGGGAGTATAATGCGGCTCCTGCTCGAGAATCTGGCTGTTTAGATCCATCAGTAAAAAAGAGAATATGATTAGGAAATTCGTTAGTGATAAAATTGTTAAAAGTAAAGTTAGGGGATCTACTATTTTGAAAAATGAGACCAGAGGATAGATCAATTGTGGGTTGGAAAAATTTCACTTCATAGGGACAGAGATAATATATAGGAATAGTAGAGCTAAGAACCTTTTCCCGAAATCCCTTTAGCTTAAAAAAGGACTTAAGCAAAAGGAACCCTTTATCTAAATTATATTGTGTTTGATTGTATTTAGTAGTGTAATACAGTTGTTCTAAAGTATTGAAGACTGGGTGATTTGAAATACAGAAACATTTGATCAGGAATTTATCGGAAAGTAATTGGAATCTGTCTATGAGTGGCAACTCCCCCAATTCCGCCTGCATAACCACTATGGGAGTAGAGATTCTAAAACCCAAGATGGTTCGCAAGAATTTATTGTGTAGTTTTGTAAGTTTAGTAAAAAGTTTGTCTTCTTTGAAAATAGATAATGCATGACAGCCATACTCCAGAAAGCTTCTTGCCAATGAGCGAAACAGTAACGACAAGATACGAGGGTGAGACCCCCACCAAGTACCACATAAGTATTTAATTATATTGAGGACTTGTTGGCCTCGAGAAATTAAGTTCGAAAAGTGTGAGTTCCAAGATAAAGTACAATGAAAGTAGAGACCTAGGAATTTTGTGTCTTCTGATGGATAAATAAATTGATCATCTATAGTGATCACAAGATCATCCGGAAGCTCATTGAATGCAACCGGGAAAACAACTAGTTTAGACTTCGAAGGAGAAATTGAAAGACCTCTCTGCCTGAAAAAATCATTTAGATTCGCCAGGTTTCTCTGAAGAGTGGAAATACATTCCTGAATTTTGTCACCTGAAAAATAAATGACAATGTCATCAGCAAATTCTAAAATTTTACAGCCAGGGGAAAGCACCGAATGTGCATTACGTGTGTAAATCGTATAAAGAACAGGGCTAAGGATGCATCCCTGCGGAAGACCCTTTCTCAGACAGAAAGGACCTTTATTGTGTCCATTAATTCTAAAGGAAATATATCGTTCGCTTGTGAGATTATGAATAAATTTACAGATTTTTGGAGGTAAGCCGAGGTGGAGGAGGTCCTGAACCAGGATTGAAGGAATGACATTGTCATAGGCAGCGCTTACATCCAGGAAAAGAGCTGCTGTAATACGGTTAGTTGCGAGAGATAGATGTAAATCAGAAGAAAGAATACCCAAATTATCGGCACAAGACCTGTTTTTCCTAAAGCCATATTGGAAAGGGGAAAGAATGTTATTATTCTCTATCCAATGGTTCAATCTGTAGAAGATGAGTTTTTCTAAAATCTTTAAAAAACAAGAAGCTAGGGCTATAGGTCTAAATTTCCTGCGGGTGGTTTTAGGTAGGAGAAATATAAGAAAATTCTTCCAAGAATCAGGAAAGAGATGTCCCTCAAAGATAGCATTCAGTATAAGCAGTAAGCGACTCAAGGATGATTCCGGGAGGTGAAGAATCACCTCAAAGTTCACCCTGTCCATGCCTGGTGAAGATTTAGGTTTGACATTACGTAAAGTGTATTTTAGTTCATCCAAAGTGAAGGGGGGATAAAAAAGGTCATGAGCATGGTCAGAATTAGAGACGACAGGAGGTAAACGTACAGGGGAGTTGAGGAGATCATCAACATTTGTTTCTGTAAGAGAAGGAATATCCAAGCCGGAAAAGTCATTAGACATTTCCAGGAAGCTGTGAATGTAAGCATCCATGTCCTCCAAGACTTCCTGATTAAGAGGGCACGTTGTGATCGAAGGTGGATTAAGTAATCTATGTCTGAACCCCTGGATCTTGTTCCAAACGTTAGTTAACGGAGAATTAAAGGAAAGAGATTCGCAAAAGGCTTTGAAACTTGAACGCTTAATGATTTTGAGCCTTTTAGTGGTTTGTGCACTAAATTTTTGGTAATCAATAAAACTTTCATAATCAGATTTAGCTAGGTAATGTTTCAGCTTAGCCAATCTAATCCTAACCAACCTGTCGCACTCCTGGTTCCACCAGGGGGGGGAGGAGGGGTAAAATTTTTTCCTAGATGGTTTCCTGTCTAATCTGGGGTCAGCCTTATGAAGGGCATCATCAATGTCCTTAACAAATTTCTGATAGGCATCCAAGATGCTCAAGGAATTAGATAAGAGGGGAAGCTCGTTCTCCTCATGAACAGCCAACAGTTCACTCCTGAAGACCCTCCAATCTACCCTATTCAAATTATATTTATGAGAGAAAAATTGATAGAAAATAAATGGAATTCCAATATTAATTGAAATGGGAGAATGATCACTACCCATTCGATCAACTAAAGTTGACCAAGATGAGAGTGGTCTTAAGTTAAAAGAAACCAATGTAAGGTCGATTGCTGTATTTGATTGACCTGGACGAGGAGTTAAAGTGGGTTTGCCATTATTTAATATATTAAGGTTAGAATTTGAAATGGCATCTGAAAGGGCGATCCCTGAAGGGCAAGCATGATCACAACCCCAAGACTGATGATGAGAGTTGAGGTCACCCCCAATGAGAATGTAGGAAAAGGTTGACAGAGAGTCAAAGAAGAAAGACCAATCAATGTCATGGGCAGGGGTACGAGGATTTCTATAAACATTAATGACCAATATTTGACCAAGTTCTGTCGGAATAGTTATTGCTAGCAATTCAAGTTTATCGTTAAAGTTTGTGTTTAGGTCCACTTGCTTGAAGGGGATGTCGTTCCTCAATGCAATCAGCAGTCCTCCTCCCTGTCGAGATAGTCGGTCCTTCCTAATAATGTTGAAATTACGAAGATGAAATTTTGAATGAGGTTTCAACCAAGTTTCATTTAACAGAATAATGTCAAAGCCATTGGAAATTTTTTCTAGAGGGCCCCTTTTATTGTTGACACTGCGACAATTCCACTGTAGAATATTTAAATATTTTCCTCTTGCCATAATAAGGGTTTTAAAGGTATATATGGATAAGAAGGACAAGATTCAAAGAACAGGGGGCAAAACAGCAGGTCAAATGGGTAATGTGACAGGATTCTGTCAAAATGAAAATGAAGTTCAAATTCAAATTGTGGGATTATATTGGCCGACCATAGATAGCAATGGGGTAAGTTGATTTAAGAGATGCATCATTAATGACATTATTTGTGAAAAGGATTGAGCCAATTGAGGGGTGAGAGACTTATGGTTATCATGCAACGAAGTGGAAGGGGGTTCAGTATCTCTAGAGAATGAAGGACGGGTGTGATTCTGATTCGAGTTAGTTAAGGGATGAGGATTACGGTGCAAGATTCCCGAATTGGGCTGAGAAACAGTGTTGAGGGACAAATTTTGTAGTTCAAGATTTGGTGGTTGTAAAGGGAGTCCGCCAGAAGTAAAACCAAGCCGTTGACGGGTTTTTTGTATTGTAGCACGTGAATTGTGATTTTGTTTATGAGGGGATTTCATGGGGGATTTGGGATTGGAAGAAGCCATACCGGCATATGATGGCACATTTGAAAGGCAAGGATTTCCCAATGGGGAGTCAAGATCGACCTCCCCCAAACCAGGAAAGTTAGAATAATCAAATCTAGGAGAAGGCTGAGCTGAGCTGTTATACAGGATAGATTTTTTATTATACAGATAGTTGGGTTCAAATGGGGTATTGTTGGTCCCAGACTGCCTTTTTTCTTGATGGAATAACTGAGAAGCCTCTTTAATAGGAATGTTCCTAAAGGCCGCTATTTTTCTAATAGTGGATTGCTCTTTAAAGACCGGGCAGTTTTTATCTGAAACAAGATGAGAGCCTTTACAATTCAAACAAGTGTATGGTCCATTAATTTGTGGACAAACCTGATCCTTCTCATGGGGAGGCGATCCACAGAAGCGGCAGCGAGGGTTTTTGCATTGGTTTGCCACGTGACCAAACCTAGAACAAGAATAACATAGTTTAGGTTGTGTAATGTATGGGTCTACCTTGATTCTCATATGAAAAAGATCGATGAAATCTGGAATCTCCTGTCCTTCAAATTTTATTTGAACTGTAGTGGAAGGGACTTTTTCTCCTTTTTCATCTTTGTGAACAAAACGTCGTGCTTCCATGATAGGGCATTTGAGGCTTGTGGCTGCGAATCTGATAATATCTTCCGTGGATATGTCAAGTGGAATATTGCGGATAATCCCCTCACGGAAAACCCGAAAATTAGGAATAAAAGCTTCTAGGTTGAACTTAGAGAGAACGTCTTTAGAGGTAACAATTTTTTTAGCTGACTTACCATCAAAACATTCCACTGTGACTCTTGCTCTATCTGATTTTTCAATTTTTTTTATGAGACCAGGGAAGG
Organism: Diplolepis rosae; assembly: GCA_030998225.1. NCBI lineage: Eukaryota > Metazoa > Arthropoda > Insecta > Hymenoptera > Diplolepididae > Diplolepis > Diplolepis rosae. The sequence goes on along the minus strand of JAPYXD010000680.1, from coordinate 16,987,813 downwards.
TGGAATGGAGAATTTTCCCCATCGATAAAGCATGTTTACATGCACCGCCGTTGGTAGCCTGGACAGAAATGACATATGGTCCTTTATTATGAACCGAGTACCGATTATTTAGTAGGATATCGTGAGCAGCATCGATAAAGGCCTCTCTAATATTAGGGAGTTTATTAGGTTTCGAACTGGAAGGGTCAGAAATATGTGAAGCACCTCTCTTTCTGTTTGTGGATTCCAGGTTAGGATTGGGTACGAGGTTAGGATTACGAGGGTGAGGGACGGAATCTAGGGAGGTTTGAAAGAGGAAACCCGTCTCTTCACTAAAATTTGAGAGAGTTTCTTTTATGATCTCTGCATCCAAAGGAGAAGAAGGAGACGAGTCCATAACTTCTTCGTCGCAGCGAATTTCTTGTTGCGCCATAATGGGCAACTATGGCCTAGAAGGCCTTAATTATCACCTACTTGGCCTTATTAGACACCAGTAAACTGTCACTTCAATTAAAAACAAAACAGAAGACAAAAGGTAAAACTCTTTTAAAGTGAAACACTCCTGAGCTAACTATTATTCAGGATAAAAGTTCAAGAAATCTCGGTCGTCTGGCACGTGTTTTTCACGGAAAAAAATGAACCCCGAGATTTCATCGACGCAAGTTATATCCAAAATTAATCGAAGCGGGATCCCCACGATCAATAGAGGGGGAACTATCAGTCCTCCATAAGTCATCCACACCATCAGGAGAGACCTGCCGAGAAAAGTTAGAGGGTCTGAACAGAGGAATTTCTCAATTAATTATAATAATTTATTATATAATTAATAACTTAATTACTTCGAACTCGTAGTATTATTTTTTAGGTGATACCATATGATCTCCAAAGCAGTTGGAGCACAAATTTGTACGAAGGTTTTTGGGACTACATCACTGGTTAGCAATGTGAGGAAATCGCTGGCAAAATAAACTACTTTTGGGGGTGGGAATGACAGGTATAAGAAAAATTTCAAATCCCTAAATGGAAATAGATCACAGGACCCTAGAGAACCCTAAGGAGAACTTAAAGGACTCTGATGGAGAACCAACATTATTTAGCTAAGCAAATATTTTTTAAGGGTTCTGTAGTTCAGAAATTGAAAAATAAGATATACTTTTTATGATTGTTGACGATGTTCCCTATTGAAAAATGATAAAGAATTACGTGAAAAAGGACATCAAAAACGATGCAAAAATGATCTCAAAGACTACGTCAAAAACTGTCCCAAGTCTTGACAACGTTTTTGCCGTACTTTTTCACTTAATTTTTTACCTTATTTTTTATCTTCGTTTTAACGACCTTTTTTATTTTGTTTTTGAAGTCTAGTTTTTCAATAGGGATTTTCAACGTATTTAGCGTCTGGAATTTATAATATTGAATTATAAAAATGAGCGGTTCTTCTACACAAATAAATAAAGAATGGGAAAGAATCTCGTTGGTGGATCCAGTCCAGTGAAAGGTCAGCGAATTCGCCGATCGCTCACGAACCGTTCGCTGACCTTATTATAATATTAATAAGAACATAAAAAACATTTAAATCGTTACTATTATGATTCTGCGGTACATTTTGAGTTTACAGGTATAGCAATTAATACAATAATTTTATTTTTCAGCTTTAAAAACGTAAAAAGAAGTGAAGACCTGATTTACTTACAAATTATTTATTGCTAAGTGGAGATCTATCTTCTTACAAATTATAGTAAATAAAATTGACAATATCTTTGGTGTTTTCATCCTTAGTAAAAATAGATCTTAAATCTTGATGATAAAATCTATATTTTTATGAGTAAAACGTACAGCATAGAAGTACGCAGCCTAGCCTATGCTCGACTATGGTATAATTAATTTTATCAGTCATTAAAATCCGTGAAGTAACCTTACTTTTTGGAACATGCCAACTTTGGCATGTTATTGGCATCTTGTTGGCATTTTTTGGTATGATTTTTCCAAGTGATAACTACGTCGGAATTATCGCTTTTCATTGATTTTTTTTCAATAAAAACTCAAAAATTGATTATTTCGGTGTTATCGTGAAAGTGTAATTTTGCATTATAATGTTCAAATTTAGAAATAATGCGATTATACGAGCACTCGTAAAAATATTATGTGCGCTACTAAGTTCCCGCTTTTTTTGTAATGAAAATGCAACTTTATTGTGAAAAAATGGTTACAAATGAATCATTGAAAGTATTGCCCATCGTTACAACTTTTGCCCATCTTTCTGGTACAGCTCGAATACCGTTACGGTAAAAGTGTTCATCTTTTGAGGCTATCCATGAATCAAGACATTTTTCAATGTCTTCATATGAGCGGAACTGCTGATCATCCAGATCATGTTCCATCGACCGAAACAAGTAATAATCGGACGGCGCAATATCTGGGGAATACGGCGGGTGGGGTAGGACTTCCTATTTAAGCGTTTCCAGGTAGATTTTAACGGGTTTGGCAACGTGAGGCCGAGCGTTGTCATGCTGTAGAATCACTTTTTCGTGCCTCTGCTCGTATTGTGGCCATTTTTCGCGCAGTACTCGGCTCAAACGCATCAATTGCGTTCGATACCGTTCTCCAGTAATGGATTCGTTCGGTTTCAACAGCTGATAATAAATAACATCAGCGTCTTCGAAGGTTTTTGGCCTTCCTTCACGCGGACGGTCATCAACATCGAAATCACCGTCTTTGAAGCGACGGAACTAATCACGGCACGTTGTTTCACTTAGAGCAGCATCTCCGTAAACTTTTTAGAGACAGACATTTTCACACAACCAAAAGTATATGACGCCAAAACAAAATCACTAATGTGTCAAAATGGCTTGTTTACCATATGTCTAAGCTTGGTTCATGAAGTTTTGGATACAGTAAAACCTCATTTATCGGGACGCCCTTGAAATGTAAACACCTCGTTTATCGGAATTTGGAGGGGCTCCCCACTACCACCTACAGTCTCATGGTGGGTTACCATGACTCTTGTTGTATGTTGACATTTAGTAATGGTTATGTACATAAGTTGTAATGTATTTGCAAATTGTGTAAATTTATTTGGTTTTTCATGATAGAAAATGAAGATAGAAATACAAACGAAGTTATGTAAAAAAATTGACATTATAAAACTCCTGCAAATGAAACATCTGGAAACCGTCACTATGTCACTATGTACAAGGAGTGGTGGCTGGAGGAGAAACAAAATGTCCCGATAACTGAGGTTGCGAGATCCCGATAAGTGAAGATCCCGATAAATGAGTGTCCCGATAAATGAGGTATTACTGTATGTCAAAATCGACCAGCACTAACTGCTGGAGCCATCTATTCACAAACAGCGGGAACTTAGTTGCGCACCTAATAACTATTTCATGAAGTCTACTAAAATAGTTACTTTTACGAGTGTCCGTATAATCGCATTATTTTTAAATTTGTACGCATTATAATGCAAAATTATACTCACACGATAACACCGAAATAATCAATTTTTGAGTTTTTATTGATAAAAATCAATGAAAAGCGATAATTCTGACGTAATTATCACTTGCAAAAGCATACCAAAAAAATGCCAACAAGATGCCAATAACATGCCAAAGTTGGCATATTCCAAAAAGTAAGGGAAATACACTGACTTAGTAAAATACAGTAAAATACAACCGCTTAGTGAAATCAATCACGTAAAATATAGTTAACCCTTTCACACTGAGAGAAATCGGCTTTGGTTCCTGTGCACATAGCACATAAATTTTTTGTACAGTAGTTGCCTTGACCAAAAAAGTTGAGAGAAGCTACTACTTTTATAGTTATCATGACAGTAATTTGGACTTTTTTGTGTATTCGGTTGTTGTAACCAAAGTTGATGATTAGAATGAGCTTTATACGTACCCCAACGGTTAGTACACGTACATTTTCTTTATGTGTACTGCCAAGCTCCTTTGGTTACTACAACCGCAGCGTTCGCTGTTGCGCTAGACAAATCAAGTATAACTTTCATTTTTTACAACGAGGTAAGCCTGTCGTGACAACTATTAAATCTTGTAATAGTCACACAATTTAACTTGCACTGCACTGGAGATAAGTAGTTACTTCCAAAAAGATATGCAGCCTAAGTTGAATCCTGCTAAATCTCGTTCTCGATTCCTGGACTATATTTCACCGTGACAAGCATTATCAGGTAAATAATTCTATTATAAATATAGTTTGACAATTCTTTCTAAATGATAAACGATTTTGTTCGGGGACAATGCAATGCGTTCCAATGTTGCTGTCTCGTCGTATTTTGTCAAAACTATAGTCAGTCAAAAAAAGTTTATGGTGATGAAAAAAGTGACAATTTTTTAACTTAATCGACGAAATTTATCATAAATATCATTATACCGGATTATTTTTCTTAGATCTTTTCGGTGAAACTTTATTTTTTCTAATAAAATTGAATTCGTATTTTGATAACTAAGAGAACCATACCTATAACCTCAAAAATAATTTTGGCTAGGTATTTACTGTCCGTAGACTTAGTCATTTTAACTAATCGCTATGCGCGGCTTTACGATGGACTTTGGTTCCTATAACCGCAGCGCTCTGGTATTTCAAGTACCAGAATCGTGGTCTCAGTAACGTTCCTTGCAGTTGGAGTAAACACTTTTCCAATGTATGACAGCCACTACCATGATTGTCATGAAAACTTTAAAATTTTTGTAAAGACGATTTTAACAAAAAAACTTTGGTCAGTGAAACCTAAAATTTCTCTCTGTGCAGGGGCACAGTTTTCTGCTGCACCTACTCCAGACATGATAGATTACCGTTGGGTTTCGCGTAGCATTGTGTATACTATACTAAAGCCAGATGCTCACAGTGTAACGCAGTAATTAATCAATTGTTTGACAAATAAATATATAGTTAACATAAAAAGTGACAAGTGCGTAAATAAATATAAGCGTGAAAATGGAATTCTCACCGAAGCACAGGAAAGGAAAGGATTTTACTCGTAAAGGTAGTGCTTGTATGTACTCGCATAATGTATTTAACGACAACAAAAGCATTTTTAGCAGTTACAGATAAACGTAATTTGAAAAGTCCTATTCAGATCAACAGTAAATACGTGAACGCCGGAGCCCTGCGGCAGCCATGATTGTTTTCATGCAGCAACCCCCCTAAGCCCGCAGTGGACGTTTGTTTTGCCAATAAACGTTATAATTTGTATATAGGGGTTTTTAGGGTGCTGATTACGAATCTGAAGTCAGATTTTTGAATTTCAAAGTGTCGTATTCAATATGACACTCAAAACATTCAAAATTAGCAAACGAACGAGAATTGTAGAGTTTCTGATCACAGATCTGGTCTCAATTTTCCAAAATAAAGATTATGAATCTAAGTAGGGAATGAAAATTTGGAAAATTCTACCAACAGAATATTTAAGCCATATTTTTATCTAATTTTAGTTTTACTGAATATGAATTTAGCGTTTATCGCCATGTAGAATGCGATAATTTCTTATTTATGGTATTCAACAAAGTAGTTTTTTTTAGCATTGATGCATAAAGTCAAATTGCATGTTGTACAATAAAATTGCGATCGAACTCGATTGGTTTTGGTACTACAAAGGAAGCAATGTTTGAAGCTATCCTCATACTCACCAGGCAAATGTTTCTGTACTGACGTTCTGATACTTTCAGGTGTCTTAACTGTTTTTGTAGCAGGGATACTGGGTATATTTGTACATGGTCTTTCCCGTTTCTTTTGGGAGTTTATTCCTATGAGCTCATCTACAACTGATAATCGAAAGTCTTTCAATTTTAAATCTTTATTGGGAATGAGTAATTTGAAAATTATAAAAGAGTTGACAAGAGTTACATCTATGAAGTGCCACAGTAAACGGTGCCACCACTTTTTCTTTTTCTTGTTATTTTATAGAATAATTTCATCTGATCTGACTTGTCAATTAACACATCTCATACAACCATTATAATCCTTCGCCATTTGAGAACAAGCTATAGTCTTTAGTGAACCATCTTTTTTTCTTCTCTCTACCTCAGACAAAGCAGATGGATCATGAAAATTTGATAAAAATTGAACTGGTTTTTTGTCTACCCATTTCATCGATCTGATCCCCTCATATGACGTACGGTATTCGCTGTCTCCCATCTTCATGTCTTTCTCTTTTCCTTGATTTTTAGGAAGACCTTTTCTGTCGTTCCTAATTGTTCCACAGGCTCAAATTCCATCTTTCAATAAAGTAATCATCAAATCGTTACTTGTGAAGTAATTGTCGAAAAAGATATGGTAATTTTTATTTTTCAAAGTTTGAGATAAATCCTTGATAACTCTCTCCCCTAAATTTTTCTCAGCAACATTAGCAATTTTCCCTGTGTAAATTTGGAATTCGCATTCATAGCCATTCATGTCTGATCTCACCCATGCCTTATATCCTCGTTTTATGGGATACTGAAGCATGTATTTGTTCCATAGTACTTCTACCTTTCAATTTTACCATGCTCTCATCTATGGATGTAATGTCCGAAAGTTTTAATTTAATAGTTTCAGAAGAAGTCATATCTTCTGATTGGGCGGATATTAAGGGATCTCAACACTGTTAATTGGTTAAAACCAAAACCAATTAAGAGACAGAATTTATAAATTCACTAAGACACAATTTATTTTAATATTACACAATGCTTATATTTATAACATGTTTTTTTGGTGTGGATTACTCCCTCCAAGGGACTTACAACCAATCATATTGCTGACGTCACACAATTTTATGTCTATTCGACGAATAGCGTGAAAGGTCACATGGCTCCTCCTATCTGTTTTAAGACGCATTTAGACTCAGGTGATGAGTGATATTATAAACATTGAGAGTCCTCGCATTCCAAACATTCCTACACGTGTTCTAAGATTTTTAAGTCGTAGTAACATGTTATAATGTTACAATAAAGACATAGGAACTTATTTATGCGCTGAAAATTACGGATTTAGCATTACTTATAACAAATAAACGACTTATCTAGCTACCTTGATTCTAACCTTCGCGCAGCACCGGTTGGTTATTCAGATCGCCTTCTTACCAACGGATTAGTCATAATCGATAATGTCTAAATTCTCATGTAACATTATGATTTTGATTATAAATGATTAGTGTCAACAATAATTTCAGAATAAAGAAGGGTTGATTAAAGAATATTCTTCATATTTGGCTTTCCTCAATTAATAATGAAGCATTAGCGTTATTACTTCTATTTGAATCGGAATTTCATCTCCTTCATATTCTTCTTCAGAATCACTCATTTTGACTTTATCAAAATTACTCACTTTTTTTATTCAACTAATCAATAAGAAAATTAAATGCAAAGTAAAAACTATGTTCACACTATTTTGACCGTTAGCCCGCCACTCAAACGTGATCCCTAACACGGTAGAAATTTCAAATACACGGAATCTTGTTTATTCTTTCTTAAATGTTCTTCTTCTACTATACATATGTCACGACTAGTCCCGGCCATTTTGATTTTATCGATCTTGTGTAGTAATGGATTTTAATATACGCATGCGCAGTTGAAATGTACAAGGCCTTGCCTGTAAGGTGCTAACGCTGTACGAAGAAGAAGAAGAATAAGAAGAAGATTGTGCTCCGCTGCACGGCTATAGGCGCATGCGCAGTTCAATTTTTAAATTTCATTCCTCTGCAGCGCAATATACTACATTGCACTACTGTTAACTGTAGCGAAAAAACGAGTTTGCGCGCCGGTGGCACATAAAATAGAATACATGCCAATGCACACAATTCGGGAAATTGCGAGACTCGCGACAATGCTCGCAGGACTGATCGCGCCTCGGCTTTGTCTCGGCTTCGTCTCGGCTTTGCCTCAGCTACGTCTCGGCTACACCTCGAATACGCCTCACCTACGCCTTGACTACGCCTTAGCTTCGATCTCCTGCGAGCATTGTCGCTCGTCGCGCAATAACCCTCATTGTGCGCCTAGGCACGTAATATACTATTACACTTTATTTTTTCTGATATGGTAAAAGTGAATTACTAAATGTGATTCAAAAGATAAGTTTTATGCCATTTTGGTGATTCGAAATCATCCGGGAAGAAGGTGGGCATTGAATGGCATTAAAATGTCAAGATCTGGAAAAGAACGGAATCGAAAATTAAACTTTTAAATGCATTTTACTTCTTGGGCATTAATAGGAATTCAAAAGTTTCATTCTCGGTTCCGTTTCTTACCACATTTTGACACTTCAATGCCATTCAATGCCCACCCTCTTACTAGGCACTTATTCGAGGGTTTCTGCGTCGCTGAATACAAATCTGAAGCCATGTTTTCGTAATTCAAAATGGCTGATCCAGTATGGCGGACTATGTGTCATAAAATTATTATAATTATAGTGGAATCCTGTTTGGTAGCTCAAGATACATTTTTATTTAATTATTAGGGTCGATGATGACGAATTTAAAGTCATATTTCCAGAAAATAAAGTAACCGAAACAATATGTCGGCTATGCTTAAAAAAAAGTTTTTTCCTAAGAACCCACCAAACAGGATAGTGCGATAATTAAAGCACTTTCTAAAGATATTATCCACAATATTGGATCAGCCATTTTGAAATTTGAAAATCTGACTTCAGCTTCGTATTTAGCGACCCAAAAAACTCAAAAATGGATGATTTTGATTAATTAAAGTAACAGAACTCACGTTTCGTAGTACATTCTTTATTTCGTTGTTGACTCTCGAACACTTATTATGTCTTTTATTTTCTCTACAAACGCACTAATCGTAAAGCTAAAAACATAAACGGGATAATTCTTTGTCTATCTTTGTATTTTAGAAACAGTCAAAGCATTTTCCACGTTCATGTCTACCATTTTTATCTTCATTGTTCTTGAGTCACAAAAATCCATTCATTTAATCAGAGACCTGTTCAATGCATTTTTCTCGAAGTCTCACATAAATCAAAATTTGTTGCTCTCTTGCCTCTTGTGCAGCAATTGTTGGTACAAATATTCCTGCAATTTCATCATTGCGGTATAGAGGTTCACCTTCAGAAAACTGAAACAGTAAGAAGTTTTATTTCCTTCATTTTTTAGTACATCTTGAATTAGGTGAAAATAAGATTTTTGAATCTTTTCAAGTGAATATGGCAAATTATTCGAAGATTTTTTTTCCACATAATCACCCTATTTATTACTCACAATTCTTATTGGAGGTGGCCCATCTGGCTTTTTAACAATTCTAACAAATTTATTGCTGAAACTTTTAATTGCGTACGGTTTAGGTATGACAGGGCCGTCTATATACTGCAATAAAAAAGACGTCATTAATTTGCCAGCACCAAAACAATCAGTCAATTTTTGTTAGTAATTAGCGATCAGCGTAAAAATGTATTTTTACCGGCATCTTTCCTATTGAAATAACGGTTTCTCCAATAGCCAAGTCTTTGGCACTTTTAGTATATCGCTTTTCTGTATAAGGCCAACATTCGTAATCAACTTCTGGTGATAACTGAAATAAAAATAAATCGCTGACCATTTGCTGACCCAGTAATAATATTAATAAGAAGAGCATAAAAAACATTTAAATTGTTTCAGTTATGATTCTGCGGTACATTTTGAGTACATTTATCCTGCTAAAACCTGCTAAAACATAAGAATTAAATAAAAATGTAAAGGATGCGAAGAATAAACAATTAATAATAAGTAATTAGGTATGTTTATTTTTTAAATCTGTTAAAACCAAAGAATTAAATAAAAGTGTAAAGGATGTAAAGAAAATGTACGCAGTGAAATTCTCTAGAATAAAATTCAAAATTTAATTATTTATATTAGTTATTCTTCAATAGTTAATATCGTGATTTGCATTTCAAATAGATCTGTTTTGATCTAAAATTTCGTTTTTAAAATTTATTAACAGGTAGAGAAGATGAAAACGGACGTAGATAGACTACTTTTGGTTTTAAAAATGGAAAAAATATTCCAAAATTTTTTGGGAAATTGAACTTTTTTTTATTTTTAAACCAAATGTAGTCTATCTGCGCCCGTTTTCAACTTTTCTACAATTTCCCAAATTTTGAAATTAAAATTTGATGTTCTTTAGACATAAGTATGTAGAAACGTAAAATCAATAGACCTTTTCATCTTGAATATTTTTTGGTGCGCATGCGTCTCGATTAATTCAAGTTCCGGTGAAGATTAGGTCATTTCAGTGCAAAGTACATTACGAATTGGCAATAATATTATTTAAAAAATAATTTGATAAAGTTTAAGTAGAAAAGTGAGTAAATCTGAAATGGATGTGAATGTTAATTGGACGAAAAGAAAGAAAAAAAGGTGTAGGAGGACACAAACGTTGTTGTTATGGACTATGCCAAAGTGACAGTTGGACGAAAGCCTATTATAAATTTTGTAAGTTTTATTTTATTCCTTTTCCGAAACCTTGTTTGCAATTTAGGAGAAATGAAATTAAAGAGAAAAGGTTACAAGATCACATTAGAAAGTGCAAGGAATGCGAAAGAAGTGATAAATGGGTGAAATTGTGTGGACGAAGAGATAATAAATTCAACTCGATCAACAAAGTTAAAAGCTACACTTATATTTGCCGTTGTCAACATGGGGATCTACTGCGATGTTCCTTTCGATGCACATTTTTATCCTAAAATAAATTACATTTTTCCATTACAATTACGCAAACAAAAATTTATTTACAAACTTGATATCTTAACTTCAAATTGTGTGAAAATATAATTTAAGATTGCCATATTCTCGAACCAAAATTGAAGTCTCGTCATCAACTTCTTTATATTATTGTCATTTCATCTTATTTCTTACATTCGTAAAAATATCTGTATGAAACTAAAAATATATCAACTTCTTTCTCTTTAAACGATTAATTTGCACAATAAAACGAAACTACCAGACAGTAATACGAAATAATACGTACAAATATTATTTGTTTGGAAATAATTCTTTTTTTATTTGGACATTTTCTTTCGAGAAAAGGCAGCATTACATTTATATACTGAGTATATTTCTTCAGAAAATTTTATAACAAATACTTTTTCTTTATTATAACTCATTAAATACAAATTTCCACTCACCTAACGCCTTCTAATTGAAAATTAAATACTTCACCGTTTTCATAAAAAAAAGTAGATATTAGTTCAAATATTCTACTTTTTATCATTAAGACTACAAGTGCCAATCTGATTTTTAAACTTTTTATAATATTACATTGTTTTTCATAGAATATTTACATGAGAAAGCATACATCACGCATCATGGAAGCATAACCTCTCACCTTGCAATTAAGTCGTGTTTTCTTCCTATAGTTGGTTGTTTTCGACAACTCAGCCACCTTCGCAGTTGTTCACTGCTGTTGCTTTCCACTTTTTAATGTGGCAATATTGCACCCGGTACATCTTTCTCCTTTAAATTTATTTTTGAATAAGGTACACTTGCAGCACACATGTCGATATCCAAAATATGACCTAATTTATGAATTTCGCGGGAAGTGCCATGGCAGCCGCGTTTGCGCACATCCACTTCCTATTCAAGATGAAAAGGTCTATAAAATTTTCTAATTTTAGAACTATCACATGCCCTTAAGACGTGCTCGCCGAGAAGTGCTGCTCATGAAGCCATTCTACGCGGTCATTCCGAAGGACCTTAACCCTTTCCCGCCGGACGGGTTATATGCTGTCCCAGTATGGAAATTTTTTTGTTTGATCAATGAAGCTTGTGAAATCATTGATGTTGATGATGCGTCTTTATAAGTCGTTTATATGTCTTTAAGATCTTCAGCCTTTCAGGCGGAAATCGTTATAATATCACCTGGAAGAGAAATAACTTTTCCCGGTAATGGGGCGCACTTGAACTGATTTTTTCGCCGTATAGAAAGGTTCAAGAAGCATGTTAAACCTAATGGGCTGCGCGTCACCGTCCAGGGCATATGGGAGACGCGCTCCACAGACTTTCTGGTGGAGATTAAAGACATTGATTCCAACACTGAGGCCAAAGATTTCAAAGAGGCTGTCAGACTTCTTCGACCATGCATCGTAGCTAGAACTGACAGTTCGCTGCGCGGCTTTTCGGAAGGCAGCCCCGAAGAGGAAGCCATCTAGAGGCCGCGTATAAAGCGTAAATGCATTCTTTATCTCCCCTGAAAAAAAAACTCCGAATAAAAACCTTGAAAAAAATCCTCGAAATTCACCTTTTAAGAAGACAGTCTATTGCGGATATTTTGACATATTTATGATTGTTTATACTTATTTATTAGAATATTATATATTTAATGCTTGAAGATAAACATATGACATTAAAATTAATAAAAAATTTAAAATTAAATGCATCATATAATGCGCCAAAATGTTGGATGTAATAACGTCGTGTTATATTGTTGGACTTCAACATTTTAAATTCATATACCAGAAGCAAATTAAAGTTTCACGGTATTTGGGAGGAGTGAGGTGTTCGGGGAGAATTGTTGATAGCGCTCCTGAGGTTTCGTTGGCGACTAAATTGGATTAACCAAATCAGCGGGTAGAGGAACACCGGTAGACCTGAAAAGTTTGGTTGGACGCGCCGTCTACAATCCTATCGGGAAACTTGGCCTGCACCGCATCTAGGTTTATAATATCTTTGCATTCCTACCATGGAGACTAGATATAAGGAGACCAATCTCTTATGGCCGTACTTCACAAAACACGAAATGAATTTCTGCCAAGTACTTAGTTAAAAAACTTCCCGATGAGGGAACGTGTGTTCCCAGGGTGTACAATGGCGGCATCTACGGTTTATAAGCATCGTGTATTAGGAGTCGCCATTTTGCACCTAGGGAACACACATGCCCTCATTGGGCAGATGCGTGGTCAGGGATGGGGTAAACGTATTGCGCGACGTTTACGCATTGATGACAGAAGCTCGGTTCCATTTTCTATTTGGCTACGGTTGTGATGATCGCACTTGCGAGATCATATAAACCAGATAGATGGGTTCAAAAATTCGATTTAAATCTACTTCTCCGTAACGTACGTAATTGTACTTAACAAAGAAGTGCCGTGGGAAAAATTAATCTCGATTTTATTTCAAATACTTAAGAAGGCAGAAAAAATGTTGAGGTTTAAGATCAAAAAGATTTTTCGTATTAGCCCATTAACGCCTGATCGGACGTTTTTTCCTGCAAACTTTCCGGCCATGAAAAAAATTATGTAGAAAGTTTATAAAAAATCCAGCCAAGGTTTTTCTGAAGTCAAATTTCAGCTTCTTTGAGAATCTCGCCCTAATTTTTCGATCAAACGTAAGCCTTCATTGTTATTAACAATTTTATAGGAAAAAAAGTGAAATTATCGAGATCGATCACTTTCAAAACCAACGAAACACATGGAAATCGAATTTCAAGAACCGCAGAAATCGTTTTTCTCGCGCCCATAGACATAAAACTCGAAGTTCACTTGCTGTTTTTTTGATTTTCGATAACTAGGTGTCATCATGAGATTTAGTTTTCAAAAAAATAAGTTCGGTTGCAGCTTGTATAAAAGTTAAACGGAGACATAGTTTGTTTAAACAAATTGTTTAAACAATATAACTTTTCAATAATAACTTTAAATTCGTGATCAGTGATCCTAGAAACCCCCGAGTACACATTTTCAAGTCATACTATGGACTTTTTACATCATTATGGTCAAATGTCAAAATCAGATAAATTATAAATCGCGTAAAGCTGTGTCAGAAAGCGCCATCTGCGCAATGTTAACAAACGGCAAGTGAACTTCGAATTTTATGTCTATGGACGCGAGAAAAACGATTTCTGCGGTTCTTGGAATTCGATTTCCATGTGTTTAGTTGGTTTTAAAAGTTATCGATCTCGATAATTTCACTTTTTTTTTCAATAAAATTGTTAATAAAAATAAAGGCTTACGTTTGATCGAAAAATTAGGCGAGATTCTCAAAGAAGCTGAAATTTGACTTCAGAAAAACCTTGGCTGGATTTTTTATAAACTTTCTACATAATTTTTTTTATGGCCGGAAAGTTTGAAGGAAAAAACGTCCGTTCAGGCGTTAATGGGTTAAGAGAAATATAAATCTTCCAGTTTTATTGGCAAAATAACAAGGGTTGATCTAAATTCTATCAAGTACCGGGAAGTGGTCGATAATTTGAAGGCGATAAAATAAATTTGAATGAATAATAATTCTCTTTCATGTCGTCTATCGACTGAAAACGAGTGCTTAGAAGTAGTAATTTGAGTTTTGGGAATAGAAAAAAGTTAGTCCGAGCCATATTAGGTGAATACGGTGGTTGTTCGATGATATTCGTTGGGTTTTTAGCCAGAAATTCGTTCACAATGATAGCTTTGTGAGATAGTGCGTTATCGTGGTGCAAAATCGATGAATTTTCTTTCCACATATCTGCCCTTTTCGACGAATATGCTCTCTTAAGCGCTTCATAACTATATTAAACTTTAATGACGATTTTCAGTCACCATTTCCTTCTCTTTGGCGATGTTAACTCCAGTTGAAGACGTTGATGGCCGACCAGAGTGAGGCAAATCTTCAACCATATCTCGACCGCTTTTGAATGCACTGTACCATTCATATGCACGTGTTTTTGATAAAGTCGATTCACCGTAAGCCTTCTGTAACCTTTTCAGCGATTCTGCGCACGAAATTCTATTTGCAATCCAAAATTTGAGACAAATTCTTTGCTCGATATTCTCATCCATTGGAAGAATCGCGAAGCACACTTGAGATAAACTGACAACATCGAGCACTGTGAACAAAATAAGTGACAGATCGCGTTCGAACTCCACATCAGTATAGAGGTCAGATACCTATTGACACGTGCAACGATCTCACGTTTCCTAAATTGTTAAAACGAAATTTAAGCCTTTTCGGTCACACTGGGTAAAATCGACCCCAGCGTATTTTCGATTTAGAAAACGGCCCATGAAATCAAAGAAAATGGGACTTATACCGCCTATTTTTTCGTGCAGACCCACATTCGTATGTCAAAATAAATATACTTTTTGAAAATACCGTATTTATAAGGTAATTCATTCGAAAGCTTATTATTTCAGCTTCGAAAATCAATTTTTATTTCATACATTAAGAATTAAAAAAGCTACGTCAATTTTAGTAAAGAAAGTCATTTTTTCAATTTTCTTTATGTTTAATTATTTTTGCATATGCAAAATGAAATTTCAAATATGTAACCTGTACAGCCCTTTTAAAGAAAGCTTGAGATATAAGTGAGTATTTTTTTCCCCTTGGAATTTAGTTCTACTTTATTTTTTTGCAGTGCAAAGTTGCTGGAGTTGATTTTACCCAGTGCGACCGTTACGTTATTTTATGGAAGTGTGACCGAAAAGGGTTAATGGTAACTCAATTGCTGAAATTTACTAGACCAAGTTCACATTTAGGAGAAATAAAAAAGAAACCAGTCTTGGCCCCTAGAATAATTAAATTAAAATTTATTTTCAGATTGACAGGTTGCCTGGGAACCTTTGAGGAAATGCTTCACTAGAAATAAATAAAAAATAGTTTTAAGAGCCTTTCTTTGTTCCAAATCGGACCAGACCATGAGAAAACCGTTCTGAAAAGATTGGGGAATATTACTGGTAACTATTGGACTAAATTTTGCAATGCATAACTCTAAATTTATTTCCATCTTATATAAACCGTTTGGCTTACAAGCTTTATTTGATTCCAAATTTCAATAGACCCAAAATCCTCATAACGATCGTAAAAATGTGAAAGTTACATAGGTACTTGTCAAAGGAAGAATTGTATTTTGACACCATCATGTGGCATATCGATTTATCTCGATATTTCGCGTTGATCAAACTGACATTTGTCACGGTTAATGAGTAAAGAATATTTTTCTAATTGTTCGATAACGAGGCGTAAATGACGCTCATGTTCTTCCTCGCTCGAGGAAGCTATGAAAATAGCATCAATGTAAGAGAACGCGAAGTCATGGTCACCGAATGCCCGGTGGATATATCTCTGTAAAGTCTGTCCAGCGTTTCGAAGGCCTTATGGCATAACGAGGTACTCGAAAAGTCCGAAAGGGATGATGACCGCCGTCTTCGGCACATCTTCAGTAGCAGTGGGTATCCACTAATAAGCAGCTATTAAGTCGACCTTTGAAACAATCGAGTTGCCGTGGAGGTTGCCTGTGAAGTCGTGTAAGTGACGGACTGAATAACGATTCGGAATCGTTATTGCGTTCAGATGACGGTAATTACCGCATATTCTCCACTGCCCATTGCTTTTAAGGACCATGTGGATGGGTGAAGCCCAAGGACTGCCCGAGGTCCTGCATATCCCGTTTTTCATGTCTTGCTTAAACTGGGCTTTAGCCGCTGCTAGTTTTTGAGGATCAAGGCGCTGAGCACGTTCATGTGTGGGAGGAGCCAGTGATTGCGTAAATCAGGAAGAATACCGTAGTGAGCGAGTAGATCTGCCTCGATTGTTGGGTAAGGCACTTTCGCGATGGAAAAATTCCACACAAAGTTTCTGCGTTAGCCTAAATTCAAGGTTAGGCGCGCTTCGCCAAATGTTGAAACACGCGCGTTGTTCGCTGCGTACAACACAAGCGATTCTGGTCTCGCTTTCGTGTGCTTTGTTACGGGCTTTCCAGAGTGTGCAATATTTTTTTGGAAAATGTTTTGATTGGTATACAAAATCTAATTTATGGAATATCGATTGTTTTTAGGAGTGAATTAAATGCACACTTTTGTGCGTT
The DNA here is from genome assembly GCA_030998225.1 of Diplolepis rosae. Classification (NCBI taxonomy): domain Eukaryota; kingdom Metazoa; phylum Arthropoda; class Insecta; order Hymenoptera; family Diplolepididae; genus Diplolepis; species Diplolepis rosae. Next base: position 16,971,080 of record JAPYXD010000680.1, on the reverse strand, counting down.
CGTAACCTGCGTGCATTCCAATGGCTAATGCAACTCAGCATTTTTCGTTATGCGAGCTGGTATTGAGACGTAAAGTAATTCCTAAATTAACCATTCCAATTATTCAAATACATTTAATTAATAAAACTTTTAAGGGTATGAATGGTTCGCCCTTATGTTTTTCAAGTGCATTAATGTTTTATTATGTAGATCAATTGATAGCGAGAGTGCATAGGCACTCGATCGCTATGGACTGTAAAGGTATGAAATAAGAGAAAAACGAAGAATGAGTGTAAAGCGAGAGCGATGATATAAGAACTAGGATGAGCGGAGAAAGAACAGAATAGGAAAAAGAATGAGCAATAGCAGACTCGGAACTATATTATCGCGATAGAATGGATGAATAGGAGAGAAAAGAGAGAACGAAAAAGAGAAGAAGAGAGACAGAGAGCGAGAGAGAGTTGTTCAGCACACGTGTACCCATGCACTGTTTACCACCACAGATTTCTGCCGTTTGTCAATTCCTTCTTCCGTTCGCCCTTGCACATGCCCAATATACCGATTTCTTTTAGAAAATCTTGATGTGCTCTGCTGTGCATCGCGAGGCTAGCATACATTTCATAATTACATCTCCTGCTTCTGCGCCTATCCTTGCTCAAATACTTTAGCCAGATGATCTCCCGCCACAAAGGCCACGTGCTTTTTGTAACTAAAACCCAAGACTCATCTGAATGCTCAAATAATTATGTTAAAGGTTTTAATCCACATAAATATTATAATAAATTGATGAGCGCATTTCCTTTTCCACGATAGTTTTAGAAAGAGGGGAGAAATATTTTCCATCTAGAAATCAGCAAATGGTGCAACAACCACATTAGAATTTGTGCAAATTCTTAAATCCTCCCCGGCATTATTATCTCTGTCTAATCATTAATTTCTTAGTCATCAAAAAACCCTACCATGCTCACTTCGCGATGAACTAGTGAAACGGATCAAGGCAAAATCAAATTTGCCGTCTTCTGAGTGTCTTGACCGGGTTCAGACCTTGGAATAGCAAAGAAAATATTTTTCTTTCATCGTGCCCGTCTGCGGTCTAGGGCGACAGTTTTCAGATTCGGTAGTTGACTAAAATCGTAAAATTGGCTATCGGAACATTTTTCAAAAACGTGTTCGCGGACGCAAAAGACAAAAGCCTTCATCTAGACGGAAGTAAATATATAAGATACATTGGAATATATGAAAATATATTTTTAATATATCTGCCTTCGGCGGACTATTTCAAAGTCCAATTCGTTTGACAAAACGGCAAAAAGGTGCTAGAATCACCGCAAAATTAACACTACCGAATCTCGAAACGGTAGTGATAATTTGTCATTAAACATATATTAGAAATAATAGGAAAATTTAACGGTGAAAAGGGCGAATTTAAGGAGGTTGGATAGATCACTTGAGGGGTTGGTGGTGAGAGGGGTATGCCTATGCTTATACCACGGGCGTTCGGTAGTGTGACCAACCTTAGATAACAAAATTTTATGATTTTTTTTACGCTAATTACGTATCGATGTGCAATAAAGTGTAGTGTAAATATCTTGTTTTAGTATTAAATACTAAAAAATTCATGTTTTATGTGAAATAAAGTTTATTTTTACCAACTTGAAGTTCTTTGAAATGACGAAAGACGTTTGTCAACGTTGTGCTGTTTGAACTGGTTTTTTGTATCTTTCATGTTTGCGACACTGCCACCAGCTGAGCACACTCATTGCGTCTGTTTGGTGTTTAAGTATAACCTAGACAAGTATTTATTAGTGGAGAAAAATGCAGCGATTGCCAAGATATAAGGGTAAAGTAATAACCGAAAAACAATTTAAAAGACGATAGAGTCAGATAGAGAGTGGCAAAAGAAGAAAAAAAGAACCAATACAAAGTGATGAAAATCAAAAATCTGAGTGCATCGTTGAAGAACGCCAGATTGTTGAATTTAAGGTTATGGCGCAGAACCTTTATTGTTCGATTTGTAAAGAAATTCTTTCTCTTGACAATACGGAGAAAGAAATAAGAAAAGCCCTAGAATCGGTATTAACAGTGAGATTTATAAAATGCCTTGCAACTGTGACGTCTTCTGAAATTACTTACTTTCTTTTTTCTCTGAATCTTATTTTTCTTTACTATTTCTCCAAATTTTAAGAGCGGTTTTACATTATAAATTATTTTATATCTTTCGACGAATTTCTCAATCTTTTGTAAATAGCTAAGACTAGAAACCTTTCAAGATAAATTCGAAACGCAGCTGCACCAATATGAATACCGAAAATTTACTTAGATTATCATAAAATATAATAAACTTTGTACCTCTATATTTCGACCAAAACGCGTCGCCCACAATCGTATTTCCTTTTGAAATACAAACGTCTACCAGCCTCTAACAAGATAAATTCATAAAACTCCAAACAAATACAAGTAGTAAATAGTCCAGTATTTAGCCATTACAGGAAATCATAAACAGCTTAGGCTGTCACTCAAAAGGGACCGCGCTGGTAACCCGCCCATGAAAAGACAAATAGATACAAAGTGCACTCTCTGTCTAGATAAGATCTCAGGCCTATTCAACATAGAAAATAAAACTTTCGAAAATAATATTTTATAAAATAATTAAATTAAATAAGAAATTAAAATTACTTTTAATATTATTCAGTATGCTATGAATAGGAAAAGAAATTATTTCGACTAATAAGAGAAATGCAACTTGCATCTATTTTATTTTTGAACTAACGTTTGAAACTTATAGAATGTAAACTAATAGCAATTTATTTAAAAGTTGTTAATAATCAGGGATCTACTTTACCGACGTGATAATTTACGGAAAGTTATTTAAGAAGGTAAAATACCAGGTTATAAATTAGTGAAAATTCTTCATACATTTCTCATTGTATTTTAAATTAAATCTAATAAATCCAAACATCAATTTATTTGATAATTGAATATATTTCATATTTATTTTCAATAGTAATTTAATAAACCAAACTATTTTACTTTCATAAAAATATACATTTATTCTTTACAATCATATTTCAAACTTCATAAAATCTTAAATCAATCTGAGTTACAAAAACCTCAAACTAACTCGTAATTAACATTCAGAAATATAATTGTATTAGATAATTAATAATGCAACTAAACCAATGTTATTCAGAATTTTAAGTAATAGTAATGTTCTGTTTTACCGACGCCATCATGTAATCAGATATATATTTTATTAGTAATTTTGCACGCAACCTTTAAATCAAAATAGTTTGTTTTAAATGTTAAATTATAACATCATTACGTACAAATAAAAATGTTAAAACAAAGCAATAGAAAATTAAATTCAAAGTCAGATTTTAGAATTAGTACTTATATCTTCAGAAATGAATTTCAGTAAGATAAAACTTATATATAAATTTATCTTCCCAAATGTAAAAATTATATATATTTAAACAAAACATTTAACGGTTAATAAGAATAATTTAGAAAACTAACTTTGAAATATGTATTAATCTTAAGCAATAATGTTTCTTTTGAATTTGAAATTGAAACATAACTAATTTAATGTAAATTCACGATTCTGTAAGTTAATTTAGGATGTAATGAAACATTTTATAGTTTGACTCTTCGATTAGTTAAAAATAACTAAACCTGTAAACATAATTGTTTAAATAATTAATTTTTAAAGTATTTTATTTTATAATATACATGTAGCGCAATCTCTTGGGAAATAGATGAATCTGGAAAAGTTTGGAAACTCCTACAAGGCCCAACCCAATGGGTCTGCCCTTAAGATTTTCGTCGACTATTGCGGGGGCGTAACTATGTCACTATAGACAGCCAACCAATCAGACAACTAAAACTAGTAGTTTCAACTCCCCTGAAAGATTTTCAAGTAGAAAGGGAAAAGATGAGAATACATAAAAGCTATGCATTTTCATTTTTTTAAGCAAGTTCCGAAGTTCCGCAGTTCCGTTAAGTTCCGTTAAGTTCCGCTTCTCTACCATCACTAAAACGTTCTCTTCACTCTAAAAAAAAATTTTTCTATATAAAAGATTGCACCAGTACTCGTCGGTCGCGCTAGCCTCGAAATTTTATACTAAGTTTTAAATTCCACTCTCCACATCTATATTTTAAAAAAAAAAGTTCTTTTTCTATCGAAAATTAATATATACGCGGTCACCAATTTGAATAAAAATATTTAAAAGGGTAGACGGGTTGCTGTTCCACGACACATCGATTCCTCCAAGGATTATACGAGAATTATACCAGGATTACACAAGGATTTTATTTTAACAAATAAAACAAAGTAAGTTGAACAATAAAATTGCTATCTAATTATTTCTCTTTCTATTTTATTTGAATATTTAATTGTTGTATTCTCCATATGAATATCTGGGTGCCAGTAACCAACCTGGTATCGATATTCATACCTATCTTTCCTTAAGCCTATCCCCGAGAATTCAAACAATCTGGTGTGCTCCTTAATGAGATGTGCAATTTTGTTTGAATCCTCACCTCCTTTCCTCCAAACTTTTGAAATAATTCCCCTAGGATTAGAAGGAAATTTTTACTTTATTCTGACTGCCAAATTAAATTTAAATTCGTTCCTGAGTTATTAGAGTGAAAACTCTAGACTCAAAAATACTACTTTTTAAATTGTCCTTCAGACAATTTAAAACTTGTGTGACCTGAGACGTCACACAACAACTTCTATGACAACAGGCAAAGCGCACGAAGTAACATCAGGCTCTAGGAAACAGTTTGATATTAATTCAAAGCTATTCTTGGTAAGTATCTCTTACTTTGTGCATAATGTTAATAAAATTGCATACTAATAATTGATTTTACTAAATTGTAATAATTAAGCTGCCATCCATTCTGGACTGGGATATACATCAGTCATCAAATTTTTGAGCGTCATGAATATCCCCAGCATGTCAAATAAAACTTTCAAAAGCTATGAAAGAGAAATTGGACCCGTTGTTGAGAGCGTTGCCAAGGATAGCTGTGAAGAACCCTGTGAAGAGGAAAGAAAGTTGATTTAGATGATCTAGATGTCTACGAAGAGCAAAATTCAGGATTTTCATTTTTTCACTCTCCGGGGGCTTATTTCAGAATAGGGCTTCGAAGGCCACTTTATCTCATTTTTGGCTTTCAAAGACATGTTACACTTGGATAATTGTACATTTAATAACTCTCTGGTGTTTTTTATACTATCCTTGAATTGAAACAATTGTTTAATCATTTATTTTTACAATTTAAACGATGTATAAAAATAACATTCGATGCCTGATATTTTTTTATGTAAATCATGACAACATTATTTTTATTAAATTACTTTTATTTTATTGTATGCTTGTGAAATTTGGTATGTTAATGAAACTTTGTTCAAATATTATCCCTAGCGAACTGGCTGAACGCCAGCTTTACGCTGTAGCGTAAAGTAGCATTATAACTCATGAATGAGGCAAAATAAATATTCAAAATGTTTTTATCCTTATTCAACGTTAAAATTAACGTTAAAAGGTAATGGACATATGCAATAATTTTATTTAGTAACGCTGAAAATTAAAAAAAACATAATACCTGCCATTAAAGGCAGTGCAGTGGTTCATCACTGTCCATGTCTTCACCGTCAGGATTGAATATGTGTCAGAGTGAGATGAAAGTATAGTTGTGTCTCACTCCAACCAATGGTCAACTTTAACCGTGGAGACGTTCCACAAAAGGTGAACCACTGCACTGCCTTCAATGACAGGTATTATGTTTTTTTAATTTTTATCGTTAATAAATAAAATTATTGCATATTTCCATTACCTTTTAACGTTATTTTTAACGTAGAATAAGAATAAAAACATTTTGAATATTTATTTTGCCTCATTCATGAGTTATAATGCTACTTTACGATAGCTTTACGATACCTTTACGCTACAGCGTAAAGCTAGCGTTCAGCCAGTTCGCTAGAGATTGCACATAAAAGTTGTAATAGAGATAAATTTGTAAATAATACAAAAAAAATCAACTTATAGTTTTGTAATTTTTTCAGGATAATTTTAAGAACGCTAGAAGAGGCAACAATAATTTGTGATATATTCACAATAAAAACTGCCGTATTTTATTCGTAATGTTTGTTCGCTTTCTGTTTTTCTTTACAGACCTGACTCCATAGCACCACATTTTCTCACTCCAGAAAGATTTAATCTGATTCTTTTATCCAACCTCACACCAAAATCAACATGCCTTCATCCAATTACAGAAAATGAACCCATAGCGTTACACTTACTAACTACAGCACAATCAGCGTCATCCATAGAAGAGCAACTAGAAAATCAAGCTTCAACATCATCAGATTCATCGACTAGTTTACCATCATCATTATTCATAGTTTAGAAAATAGTCACATGCCATCTTCAACTACTGACACAAATAATAATGAAAAAATTCGAGTGTTTGCTAGTTACGACATGGGTTGGCACGCTCGAGATTTAGGTTATCAATACGATAGTTTGAGCGGGGTTGGTCATCTCATTGGTAATCAATCTGGTAATGTCCTTGAGTATGCTACTAGCAATAGAAAATGCAGAATGTGTGATAAAGGGCATGTAAAAACGGATCATGACTGTCGATTCAATTATTATAGCACAGCGAAAGGTATGGAGCCAGATGTAGCTGTAGAACTGGTGAATCGAAGCACAACGTTAAAAGAAAAAAATATTGAAGCAGGAGTTTTTATCGGGGATAATGATAGTTCTAGTATTTTTGCAATAAAAAAAGCATCAAATCATGACATTTTAAAACAGTCTGATAAAAATCACACATCCAAGGGCGTTAAAAGAATGGCAGCGGCAATAAAAAATATTCCGTATCATGCTTTCAATATCCATGATAACTGCGGCCAATGGTGTGAATATGTACAAAGCAAAGAAAATTACGAACACGCAACAGTAGTAGGAGGTTTGAATAACAAAATATTATTTGAAGAGCTGAAAAACATTTTTCTTACTACCCTAGTCGAAAGTACGTGGTTTCGGCACCAATTTCACGGCAGAAAGTCTAACTTTCATGCATTGGTCAAGCTATATGCGCGCCCTCTATAATAGCGGGAGTAAAAACGTCGATAACCTCAAGCGTCAAAATTTGTCCGCTCTCTGCTAATGTTTATTAGTGGCAATTAGTGAATATTATTTAGAAAGTATTAGTAGTGACTGAAGCGTAACAAAAATAAAAAATGAATGACATATCATCTGATGAATCGACAGATGAAGAAGAAATTAATAAAAACTTTGAAACTGAAGCACAATTAATAGTAGAAACTGGCTCCTTACCCAAAAAGTCCGCTGACAGATACATGCTAGTCTATGATAATTAATAATGATGGAAACAAGAAAATAGAAATCTAAACCTTAATTTATATATGTATTTGATGCCTGCCCCCCCCCCCCCCCGACCAGCAGCACTCGCTCCGCTCGTGCCGCAAATGTCGGGGCAGGCATCAATATATTCCAATGCCCACATGCAATTGTTTTCGTACTTTCGACCGGGTAGCAAGAAAAATAGTATACACGACATGGGCAGAAATTTGAGAGCCCTGAACTGCGTGCCATGATGCCCTCGGCTTCTCCTCGGGCATTATGGCGCGCAGTGCAGGAATCTCAGCTTTCTGCCCTTGTTATGTAATATACTGTTTTGTAAATTATCGGAAAATGCTGAAACTTGTGTATTTTGCGCTTCGACACAAGGAAACGAAAGTTTCAATAATATTATAAGTAGAAAAGCTCCAATAGGCGTACTGTACGAACGCTCCGAGTCATGTTACTACAGAGTAGCTTGCTCTATAGCTCAAAAGAAGCGAGGAAAGCACTATGTTCAAGACAAATTAAAAAAAATGGAGCTTGAGTCCTGGTTCACATCTATCAAAACATGTTGAAAGAATTACAAAATATGCCAAAATACGAGCTGGAAAAGCGAAAACCCCAGAATTCAAATTATATCGTCATACGCTACAAAAAATCGTACACAATGACAAAATAAACGTGAAGCCATAGAAGGGCAAACTTATGAAAGTAATATCGGATTGTTTCAAATGCCTACAGATACTCCGACTCTCAACAATGAGATAAATGATAAAATTAGTGATAAACCTTTAGCAATAATTATTTTCGATCTTGAAACAGGAGGATTTTTAATGACTGATGACCATTTGCAAATCGCTCTCAAATATAACAATTTCGTTTTTAACCATTACGTCAATCCTACTAAAAGTATTAATGCCAAAGCTTCTGCCGTTCATGGTTTGACAAATGAAAATAGTGAATTATATATACGAGAAACAAGAGTAAAATCTCTAGCTATAATAGTTGTTTTAGATAAATTGTTGAATTTTTAAAATAATTTAAGCAAATATTGCATATTTGTCGCGTATAATAGTAATTTTGACTTTTTTGAGGAAATAAATAAATTTTTCTGTACCAATTGCAATGTTCTGATTGTTTTAACTTCAGTGTCCTTTACTTCTGGTGCTCGTGCATATGTGTGGTTTGCTGTGCGTGCTTTACCAAGGACCCACGTTATATTCTCCAGTGTGTTGTTTCTTTCTGGTTTGAAATAATTGTGTTTATATATGTGCCCTTGAGGGAGTGCGTTCCGCGGCCGCATTTTTCACGGTTCCTGTGGGAGAGGATTACTTGTTGGAGCAGTTTTTGGAACGGCCTGGTTTCTTCACACCTAGAAACTCGCTTACTCATAAGTTTTTCTGCATGTTTACTCTATTTTTTATTAATAAGCAAAAGGGGAAAAAAAAAACAAAAAAACAAAAAATACCATATATTTTTTAATTGCATGTATTAGTTAATAAATATTTAAAGGTTACAATTAAGCTAATTGGCACTGAAGAGGGCCCCCATCTGTGGCCGAAACGTTTGCCTTCCTAATGTTTATGTCCTCTATGACATAAATAATTAGAAACTAAGCTGACCCCAAGCCAAAATAAATATTACAGAATTATAACTGTGGGTCAATGTAACAATGAACATGTACGGAAACATGTCACGATATAATACAAAGACTGTTGATTATTACATACGAAATTTAGATAAGGAAAAAGATAGCACAATATATATTGAAAGTTTGAATCCTCTTATGAGTATTGTGTCAAAAACGATGATAAGAAGAATGGCGTACGCAATTATATGTTGGTAAACCTAGAGTGATAAAAAGTAAGAAAATTTTAAATACTATTTTAAATTATTAAAAAAACAGCAGTCCAAGTGTTAGTTAAACACTATAATTAACCGAACATTGATTAGTCTGTAAGTATTGGAAAAATGTTCTTTAGTTTATAATAATTTATTTTTGATATTTTTTATAATGAGATTGTTTGTAGAGCGTTCTAACAAATAAAAATGATCAGGCATGTAATGTTTCATAAGTACGTTGTTTATTTACAATAAATCCTGTAAATCTGTATGACTATTATATTAAAAGATTATAAAATACCATTGTATTGCATGCAAATATAAGAAATACGAGTTGAAACTTTTGAAAAATCCGCGTACGCGCGCCAGTTGCGCTGTGCATTGCACGATATAGCAAATACCGCAGCGTTGCCACACTTCTTGATGACGGCTGACCGTTTGCCCCAAAATAACGAATATATTTTCTTCAAGTTCAATTATCTAAATAACTACATTGCAAGTACACATTTTTTTGTTTCAAAATATTCAGAAATATTCAAAGTACATATTGCAACTGAGCTTCTAATGAGTTTATCATTTTTAACAAAAATATTGAAAGGAGATTAATGGACTTCAGTTTTCTCCCATAAGAGCCCATGTATAACAGGACTATTTTGACATTGATTTTCTCAAAAACTGTACTGTCAATCCTTTTAAAATTTTTATGTGCCTCCGTCGCGTAAACTCGTTTTTACGCTACAATTGAGAGTAGCGTAATGTTTTGTATTACGATACAGAGAAATGTAATGTAAAAATTGGACTGCGCATGTGCGTATAACTATACAGCGGAGCGTAATATTCTTCTTATTCTTCTTCTTCTTCGTACAGCGTTGGCACCGTACTGACAAAGCCTTGTACATTTGAACTGCGCATGCTCTATTACAATACGCTACTACTACACAAGATCGAGAAAATCAAAATGGCTGGAACTAGTCGCGAAATATCAAGTGCAATGGACGAGAATCATGATGAATAATTACGAGTAATTACGAGACTCGCTTAAAATGCTCGCAGGACTGATCGCGCCTCGGCTTCGTCTCGGCTTTGCCTCAGCTACTTCTCGGTTACGCCTCGACTACGCCTTGACTTCGATCTTCTCCGTGCATTGTCGCTCGTCGCGTAATAACCCTCATTATGCGCCTAGGCACATAATATACTATTACGTGATTTTTATTTAATATTAAACAGTGGATTATGAAAGTTCCAAAAGTTTTTAATCATTTTCAGTCTACTACCCAACCTCCTTAAAAGCATTCGTCCCTTCTCCGGTTCAAAACCAACCGTTACAGTGTTTGTGTGCGCGTATGTTGTGCGCGACCCACAAATAAGACTCGAGTTGTAATTTTGAGCAACGATTAATAGAAAACCTCCCCGCCCAGTCTAGGACAAATAAGGAGCCCAGGGATAAATCTCTCTCTCTCACACTCTCCTAGGACTGGTAGAGTTAAGAGAAACTTATTGTAAGGACTAACAGGTATCGTTCCAATTATCTCAATATATATATACATGTATATTCTCTTTTGTTTACATCTTTGTGGCCAAATAAACCATAGAACTGGAAATTTTTGAGCGTGTTCACCCCTTCATTCGGTTTTCTGTTTAAAAAGGTTTTCTTGTGTACAGGGTATAGCCTCCTCAGTCAGAGGAGAGGGCAAACACGATTCCCAAAATAAAAACAAATTTTAATTTGTTTTTTTTTATATTACTTAAAATTTGGCAAAGAGAATTTCGAATGGACTTCTGGATTTAATATTTTTATTCATAATAAAATCCAATCTTCGTACGTAACATTGGGTTTGGACAGAAGAATCAAGATAACCGAGCCTGTGTCAATAAGAAATAGCCTTCCGGTTATTCGATCTCTTATGTGGAGACGTTTGGATTTGACGCCGATGCCCACAGTCTCCACATGTAGGGACGTTTCTAGTTTTCCGAGTTACGCGGTTGTTCTAGAATCCAGTAGGACGTTTGGGTGCAGTTTTTAGCATTTTTGTCAAACTTCATATGATACCAACATCATCCTGTACAGCTACGGCTATTAGAACGGTTGCGCTTTTTACTAAAACGGGAACTCGACCTTGAACGTTTGGAAGGTGGGCCACCTGAAACATTGTCAATTTTTGCTTTTAATGCTGCTATTTCCGCGGCCAACACTGTGATTTGGTTTACTTCTGCCGATCAGGTAATTTCGCTCGCAGAGACCGATGCGACTTCCGGATTTGCTATGGTGGTTTGAGAGATCTTGTTTTTTTGTTCTTTTTTGCTATTACCTCAAATTGCCTGGTAGTTAGTACAAACCAGGAGTAATTTGAATTTCTAATTTTATTTTCTATCTTTTAAACAGTTTGCTAAATATATTCAACATGGTTTGAAGCCAAATTAACCATTTTTTGCCCGCCAAAGACATATCCATAAGTACACATGCCTTACACGAGATAATTTTATATAGTGACATGTCAAATTGTAACCTGGAAAGGGCCAATAAGAGAGGCATTATTAAAGAGGACATATTTCCTTATCAAAAAAGATAAATTTTGATCATTTTTCTACGTGACCAATCTAACAATCAGACTACTTTAAATAACTCGCAATTTTCATACCAAAGAAGCCCAGAAATGGAGTCGTCTGTAGGATGTCTAAAAAAAATCATGTCCCCGTGACCTTTAGGTAGCTTATTATAATGCTACTCACTTTCACTTCTACAATATCTTCTGCCAAGTAAAATCTTTCAAACTCTGGTATACGGTATTGCAGCTTATAATTGTTCTGATAAAGCATTTTCAAATTTTGGTCCCAACAATATACAAAAACCGACATATCTTCATTTTCCTTCCAGTGACGTTCAGGAAATGCAACTCTCTCACGACTTAAGAAGACTCCCAAGCTCTGTACATTATATGTACGATCAGCAATCATAGCTGTAGATAATTTCCTACTTATCGCAGGGTTGTGAATAATTGGTGGATGATATGGTGGTTGGGTTGGTGGTAGAGATTTCCCGGCTATTTGGCTCGGCATCGTCGAGTTGAAATCTGAATAAAACACATTTTCAAAAAAGCCAATAAATACCATTCAGTTTATGTCTTTAAGGTTGTTTACACTATTTAAGCTTTATGCACAAGAGGATATTTAATAGATACGGAACAAATTTCAAAATCACCTTGAAAATTTGTAGAGTTATGATTCAAAATTCCAAAATTACAATAGAAATTTATTCTTTTTTTTTAAATTTTAAATTATAATATATTTCCATATTATCCGCGATTTGTAAAAATTTGGTAACTTTCAAACAATTAACAGTTCTATGCTCGTATGGACAGTTTGACAAAAAGGGCCGCAATAATTGAGTCAACGGATGCAATAAGGGTTCTTGCGCTCGAAAAGGCTGAAAAGTATTGTCCAGACGCGTGACGTCACAGCAAAAATTGAAACTCAAAATTTAAAAGAATATATATTTATCATGATACATCTTGAGAAATGAATTTCGAGTTTTAATTTATGCTGCGTTTTCAAGCGTTTTCGAGCGCAAATGCCCTTACTGCATCCGTTGGCTCAATTATGGTGTTCCATCGAATAATCGGTTACAGAACTTAAGCGCTCCGTTGCGTTCGCTCCAGACTGCTTATAAAAAATGTTTGGAATATCAATTTTTAAAACGATGTTTTTCAATCGAAATTTAGTTTCTTTTTCGAGTTCAACTCGCGCTCAATTACACAGAGAAACCTCAGTTTAGGGTTTTTGCTAAACTACGTTTCAATTTAGGGAAAAAGCGTGTCATAGTGAGAATTTTACGCAGCGAGATACTGAACTGTAGATGAACTATATTATAATTTACTATAGATTGTACCAAACTTAACTATAACCTTTACTAAAGTTCTATAAAAATCTTTGAATCTTTAATATTTTGAAAGCGACAAATTTCTAGTCCGCTAGGTATTATTACCATTGCACCTTAATTTTCCCTTGATTCCTAATATCTTTTAAAATTATTCTTATAAAATAAAACATATATTGCTATAATAAGTTTCTCCATGTAGTCAGTTTTGGAAATTGTAAAAAAAGTCAAAGTATTTTTTATATCACGTTGCAAGTACTGCACAATGATATTTTCTAACGCTCGAGGAGTTTAGCAAATGCTTAACGAGTGAATTATTCTACAGGGAAAGTTGTTCAAAAAGAAACAGAAGAGTTTTCTGGAAAATATAAAGTTGGTTGCAAGATAGTTTAAGTTCAAGCTCGGTTTTCATCCGTAAGTATGAGCGTCCACGTCGAAGTGATCAATTGCGACCGACAGTGCATCCAAAAGCACACAATACACTTAAAATAAGTACTGAAAAATTGTTTTCTTATAATAATAAAATATCATTGCTCTTTATAAGGCTGTAATTCAGAAACTATTAGAGATTTTTACTTGAAATTTTAATGTTATTTATTTCATTTAGTGAAAATTTTTATATAATTACGCATATTCAAAATTAAATTTCATTAAACTTCGAAGTTATATTAAAAATTATATTAAATTCTAATTAAGTAAAGAATGAATGAAGGAAATCTAATGCCTGATATACATTCAGATGTATATTCTAACGAAATTTTTTTTTTTATCTTCATCGAATTATTAGGTCTAAACTTCAATAACAATAGGTGTGATACCCGTCTAACGAGTATAAATGCAATATCTTGCTCAAAAACATGAAAACTAACCCAAAATTCTTCGATTTAAAGTTCGACGGCAAATTGTTGCCTAAAACTAAAAACTTCAGACAATTTTTACATATTCTATTCGAAAGGTGATAAAAAAGACTACGCAACAAAAATTTCTAAATATTTTTTCACTTATTGGAAGACCGTCAAACTGACCAAGAACTGACCCGAAATTCGTCAATTCAAAGTTATACGGTACATTATTGCCCAAAACTAAAAACTTCTGAAAATGTTAACATGCCCCACCTAAAAGTTGATAACAAAAGGTACTCAAAAAATAAATTTTAAACTTTCACTTGTCGAAAGACTGTCAAAACAAGCAAAACTAACCCCAAATTCGTTTTTTTTTAAATTTTTTTAAACTATCTTTTGTTATCACCTTCCGGACAGGTCATGTGAAAAAAGTCAAAAGTTCTTTGTTCAGGACGATAATTTTCAGTCTAACTTAAAATCAACGAATTTCAGGCCAGTTTTTGCCCGTTTTGACTGTCTTCCGACAAGTGAAAATCTTTTTTGAGTAGTTTTTGTTATCACCTTTCAGGTGGGATATAAGAAAAATGTCAGTAGATTTTTGTTTTGTGTGAGAATGTACCATCTATCTTTAAATTTACGAATTTCGGGTCAGTTTTTGGTCAGTTAGACTGTCTTCCGAGAAGTGAAAAAATGTTTAGAAATTTTTTTTGAGTACCTTTTGTTATCAACTTTTAGATGAGGCTTGTTAAAATTTTCAGAATTTTCTAGTTTTGGGCATTAACATTGTAGGTGAATATTCAATTTTCAAAATAACACAGCTCAATGAAATGGAAGATTATGGTAGCTACAATTAAGTTGCAACACAAAAAGAAATATTTACAACATTTTAAGTTGATTCAATAAAGATTTAGACGTTTTTAATATAAAAAATGAAGAAAAATCAGGTTAGAAAAATGCATATATTTATAATTAAATATCTTGAGAACAGGCGCCAACGTAGCCAGATGGCTGTGCACATAAACTCTACTCATGAATACCTAACCGATGGTGAAAGTCACCACTCTGTGTTATTTTCACTCCCCTACAGTGTAATTTACCGCCTATCTTCAAATCTATGAAATCCGGGTCAGTTTTTGGTCAGTTTGACTGTCTTCCGACAAGTGAAAAAAATTTTGGAAATTTTTTTTAGTAGCTTTCTTTATCATATTTCGAATGGGACATGTTAAAATTGTAAGAAGTTTTTAGTTTCGGGCAATAATTCACCGTCGAACTTTAAATCGACGAATTTCAAATCAGTTTTTGTGTTTTTGAGCAAGATATTGCATTTAGAAACGTTGGACGTGCCTTACACTTATTGTTATTAGAGTTTAGATATTCAGTGATATGTAGCACTTATTCATTTAACGTGAAGCCACTCACGTATATTGCGATGCCTTGTTCTAGACCACGTTTTACGAAACTGTTCATTACTCATTCATTTTACGCGACTAGGATTTGAAAGATGTCAAAATGTCCTTATGCCCCGAGTTTAACCGACAGATTCGAGTACAATTTTTCGAAATATTTTTCTCCGTGTACCAATAAATTCAGTACAATCAAAAAAAAATTTTGAGCAAGACAACTTGTTAGGAAAGGCGCCATCTTTGCAAATTCTGGTATAGTTATCATCCTGGATTTTCATTACTTCTGTGACGTTGCAGTTTTCACGTCACAAATTGTTTTAAAAATTCAGTAATTCTAGTAACTTTAATAAAAATAAAATTCACTTGAACCTATGGCCGACTCCGAGACTGCAGAACATTCCACAGCCAATACCGAGCGATATGAGACGTATCTTTTTTTGTAGATATTTATCCGATTTTTTGTTATTTATTTCTTTTATATGTGTATTTCGACGTCTGCTAACAACGTGGGACGTCGAGGGACGCTGACGACCACGAGAAGACCTTAATCAACTCCTTCAGAGAGCTGACCGACGCGACGACGCATTTCAAATTTGAAGATAATCCCGCCCAGCGCGACAGAGTCGACGAACTGCGCAGTCGTATTCCGTCGTGAATATTTTCGCAAAATACCACCAGGATCAGAGGAGAATTAATTAACTACTGGATTCTGGATGAACCTATCTACATGAAGTGGGCTTTAAAATATAAATTATCCTTAAAGAAGATTTTGGCGCCGATCCCCGGTATATCGCGTGGGACCTCTAGGCTCAGGCCTGTAACATACCACATTTCATCTGCTGGCTCCCTGCAAAACTCTTAGCGTGTACAGATGAGCATGGGAGGCCAGAAACTGACTTCGTGGATGCCAACGGAGAGGAAAGACGTCAAATTAACACCTTCCGTATAAATAATTAATTACTAAAAACAATTAATTACTAAAAATAATTAATTACTATGAATAATTAATTACCACAAATGGATTAATTACTATAATTAGATTAAATTACTATAAATAGTAAGATCACTGTCATGATTGAATGAAGTAAACTAGAACTAGTTACGCTCCTGTATTTAAATAAATTACTGCATCTGTATGGTGGCTCCCTCTTTTTCACTAGTAGCGGGCAGAAGACAGCAAAAGTGGCGACCGGAGCAACACCTATAGAGAATTTTGGCGGGCTTAAACGACGAAGCGCAAGAGGTCAAGAGAAAGAGGAGACACTTCTAATGGGACTTCGTGAGAGTAGCGTCGAAAGTCGGCCAGAGGCAAAAGTGTCCGTTGGATTACGAAGGAAAAGGAGGCGATTTTCGAGCTGGTTTTGGAGCGAGACGAGATAGCGAGGAGTGGTGTTCGGCGTTGAAATAAATTGTGATAGTGAGGTAGGTCTCTTTTGTATTTGGCGAGAGGATATTTTTTTGAGATTAGACACCGCGTGCAGGCACCAAGTGAAATTGTGCTAAGAGAATATAGTGTGGGAAATTTAATTAAGTCGCGTATTTTATTTGGTTAAAGATTATTTAGTGTTTTATCGATTGAGAACAGTGTCGCATAATATTAGTGATTTCGAGTGATAACAAGGATCTTGCCTTTGAGGTTGAGGCTTGCACGTGGTGACGCGTAATGGAATCCTCAGCCAATTAATGGTGAGACCACATGAGAAATCTCGCGGAGCAATTGCGATTTTGAATAGTTGAATTCTCACACGTGCTCCGGAATTTTAGCGATCGAGTTTATGGAACTATTGTAGAGTAATTTCGAGGTTTTTGACGAATGGTTCACGTGTGAGAATTTAATAATTTTCTTTTCTTTTAAATCGAATTTTGGACTAAGTGTAGAGTGAAATTTACGAACTTTGATGGTAGTATTATCATTGTTAACATCTATGGCACGTTATTGTATATCTTAGAGTGTTATTATTATTGTCGTAGTAATAGCTTGAAATTAAATAATGGCTGTGGAATGAGAAGAGGGGAAGTCCTAACCTAGAAGTCGGGTTAGTTAGTGATATCGGAACCACTTATAGGTCAGATTGACATCTTAGATTTTTACAGGAATAGTTTTTTTGGAATGTTTAAAGTAAATTAATTAAAAGCAATTTCGACCGACTAATTCTCCTTGTGGCGAATTAGCGAACTAATGGCGTTTGTTTTGCGGTATATCGAGATCATTATTTTGCGTATATTTTGAGGTTCAGGTGAACTTTTACAGTTCTTTTTTATGTATGACCGGGAATTTTCTCTTTCAGGTAACGTAATCTGGCGAACAAAATGGCGTGTTTAGAGTAGGATATCGAGTATGCGCGTTAGACTTTAGTTTTTTTTGTATTGAGTGGGCTTTAACGGTGCGAATGAGATTAGGATTAAGAAAAATTGTGTGTTCACTAGAATAAAAGTGGCGGGTCGAGTTTTTATCGAACTTTAAAGTCGAACTAACGAACCTACCCTGGTGTCAAAGGCAGACTTTTCGAGCTAGCGAAACAAGATGGCGCAGCCGGCTCGGTGCTGAACTACTACGATTGTATTGCCGTTCGAACTAGGGTTATTTTATCATTGTGTTATTGAAATTTATAAATGTCGCCGGACAGCGGATTTAATTATAAATAAATAGAATTTTATTACATTTTATTTCAGCTTCTTCATTTTTTTCTGAGATTGAAGCCTTTACTTTCCCGACCGTGCACGAACCCCGCGCTCCACCATTATCCAGAATTCGGGACTGAGCTAGACCGATTATGCCCGGTATACTGTATTTCTGAGTTTTGATTTATTTTTATGTTAAGTTTTGTTAATTCTTATAGTCTCGCGATGCGTTGTGCCCGGGATATAGGAATTTAAGTTGGTACTTGTCGTGCTCTTGTTTGCGGTGCGCCCTGAGGCGACAAGTGACCCCCCTTTCGTAAGAGTGACATTGACCCAAGAAAGGTCTGGCGCCCTGAGGGCTTTGTTTTGGATTTAGATTACAATTTTGTTTTTTTTGGGATCTCAGAAATACGGTACCGAAGTGGGCGTTGCTGGCCGACAAGAAATAGCAGCGCCACACTTCATTCGGAATTCCTAATCAATATAATCATGATATTCTACATAATACTTCTGCTAAAAAAAAGGAGAATAGTTTGATCGCCTACAGTTTTTCTGAGTGTGGCTCAAAATATTTTTGAATTTAAATATATAAATATTAAAATATGATTGCAGAAAAATTAACAATTACCTTTAGAGAAGGCGATGGCGACGAAATATGTACAAAATATTGCTACTATCAAAATCTTCATCTTTATAGATTCACGAAAAAACTTTACTATGATCAATTTTACTTGTTACTGTATATAAAAGAGTTACTTGCCACCTCATCATTCAGCTAAACGTATTGCGTCTTACACAATGGTTTGAACATGGTAGGGATAAATTTTTATAGCTTAACAAGCAAGAATGGATGCTTAAATTGCGATTATTTTTCATGTCAGAATACTCTGGAACATATCACAGCAACCCTGAAATTTTTATTTTATGAGTTTAGAACAAACAAGCTTTATTAAAAGAGGAACACATTATCGTACGATACTTAAAAGTCTAGTGTGACGAAAGATCGGCCTTGATTACATTTAACTGTTATATTATTAAATTAGAATAAGAATTATTTTCGGAAAGGAAATTATAGTTAGGGTCGATCAGGAATAAAAAAATTCCGCTATAATTTTGAAATAACTATAAAAACCAGCTGTTATATGTATACTGCTAGAAAAAACTATAGCACAGCATTATTGGATCAATATTCGTGCCAAACGCAAGAAGAACTGGCACGTACATTAGGAGTAACTCTACAAGCAATTTCACATCGTTTAATAATAAATGCCCAATTTTTTATCAAAAACGGCGGAAACTTATTTGTACACCTGATAGTTAATAAATAAAGCGGTCGTGTATAATTTGTGATGACAGACCTCACCACACTGCCTCAAAGAGGTTAGGTTAGGTTTTTTTCTAAGAAACGCATTATTATCTAGTATTGTTTACTGTAACTTTATTATTTTGCTTATTGAATTATGGATGAATTATAATAATCAATCGTAGAGATTTTATTATATAAATTTTCAATGAGATTATGATAAATTTAAATTGTGGGATTCATGCACGTGAGAAGAAGTGAAGGCCTGATTTACCTACAAATTAATTTTTGCTAAGTAGAGATCTATCTTCTTACAAATTAGTAAATAAAGTTGACTACGAAATCTTTAGTGTTTTTATCCTTAGTGAAGATAGATCAGTAAAATCCAATCGCTTAGTGAAATCAATCACGCAAAATATCCAATAAGGTAAAATACAAGTGCTCAACAAAATTAATCATGTAGGATATCATCATTCCATGAAAACCCATAGGGTAAATATAATTGCTTGACTGAATCAATCCTGTAAAATATAATTACTCAATTAAAACCAAAAGATAAAATACAATATAATGCAGTTGTAAATAGTCCATCTCTTTCTCTTTGCATCAACAAAAGGAAATGATTAATAAAATCGGGATGTTTTATTGAAATTAGTAGAATGCCACAAGCATAATATTCCTATGTCTGAAAATGAGTTTATAAAGTGAAGGTTTATGAATTCAGATGCCAGTGACTTTGTGAAGTCTACGTAAATTGTGTGTACCAAATTCAGATAAGACGTAAAACCCTTTATTCTGCCCAGTACCCCACAATATGTGAGACGAATACGAACTCAGACAAGACAAAAACCCTTTGTTTTTAAACTACTATTTGGCAATAAACTGGTGTTTCCTAGATATAAAATTTAGCGGTAAACATCGTTTCTAATGTCGGATTTAGTCCAAAAATCCGACGTCGTTTGATTCTTTTTCATTTTTAATTTTACGTCATTTTTTATCGTATGTTTGACGACCTTTTTCATGTTGTTTTTCACATCGTTTTTTGAAGTCAAGTTTTTCAATAGGGAACATCGTCAAAAATCATAAAAAGCATATCTTATTTTTCAATTTCTGCACTAAAGAACCTTTGTAAAAATATTTGCTTGACGAAATAATGTGGGTTGTCCATCAGAGTCCTTTAAATTCTTCTTGGCGTTCTCTAGGGCCTGATGCGATGTATTTCCCTTTTGGTGATTTGAAATTCTTCTTACACCTGTCATACCCACCCCCAAAAGTAGTTTCTTTTGCCAGCAATTTCCTCAATTTGCTAACCACTACTGTAGTTCCAGGCCTATGTGCGAGTTCTGTTCAGAATACCACCAATTTGACAGTTGTCCCAAAAACCTTCGTACAGCTTTTGTGCTACAACTGCTTCGGAGATCATATGGTATCATCTAAAAAATAATCCTACTAGTTCGAGAAAATCATGTTATTAATTATATAATAAATTATTATAATTAAGCAAGAACTTCGTCCATTCAGACCCACTAACTCTTCTCGGCAGATTTCTCCTGATGGTGTAGATGACGTATTGAGGACTTATAGTTCCCCCTCTATTGATCGTGAGGATTCTGCTTCGAATAGTTCTGCTTCTAGCTCGACACTCGATATCGCCAAATCTGCTAAGTCTTAGTCAATCAAGAGAGCATTTCATTCATTCCCTAATTGAATATCCAGCACATCGGAACAGCACGGAGCTATAGGGTGCTCTTCATTCCTTTGGGAAAAATAGTGTATGTGCTATTGTCGTTATTCCACCCACTTGGAGTACCTGCTCAGGAAACTGACATTTTCTGTATCACAGAGGAATCTGTCTGTTGGCTGATCGGGTTTGGAAATTTTATGAATACCTTTCTTTTAGATATGAATAATCTTTTAAACACGGAGGAGGGGTTGTTATCCTGATTCGTCAGGAATTCTCTATTAGCAGAAATGACATTAGGAATCCCTGACTGGATGATCTGGATACCGTGCGCATCAGGGTTTGCTGGATGAAAATGAAAATAAGTCGTTATTAGATGGAATTATTGCAACTACTCTCATAGAAAAGAAATCATTTTATTAATATTTAACTTGATTGTAATAAACAATTTTTATAAACAAATTCTTACTTGCGTGTATTTCAAGCTGAAAATTTTTTTTGTTTGACTCTAATTGCTAAGATTTTTTATTAGAGCCATAATTGCTATCAAAAAATTCATATAAGCTAACGATTGGTATTGTTATAAACATTTTCTTGAATAAATTCTCATCTGAAAGGTTTCATCACAGATAGATTGATTTTTCGGACCAGATGTCATTTATAATTGCCACCAAAGCCATATTTGAACTTCAATCTTAATCAAACATGAATAATATAGATTGTTAATAACAATTTTTATAAATAAATGACCTAATCGGCCGTTTACTCTCAGAAAAAAATTATTTGTTATTCGAGTATTGTTGGAATGACTTTTTTATTTTTGATAGTTAACTGATAATGATGAAATAAATTAAAAATTATTTTTATGATTGTTATAAACATTTTGTTGACCAAAAACTTAAATTTATCACTTTAAAAAATCACTTTAAAAATATAAATATTTTGACCAATTCTTATGATTTATTTCACGTTGTATTACATCGTGAAAAACAATGAAATTTAAATCTTGTTAATATCTCTTGAAGAAGTATCCTATTAACATTGAAGCTTGAATATTTCTAAAAGTTATTTTCTTTTATCATAATTAACAGAATAGATCGAGAAAAACATTGTTTTGTAACATTTTTGAAAAAAAATTCTGCCTGCAAAAAATGCCTCGTTTCTGGAGAGATACCCGAATGGAAAGGTATTAAATTTGTGTAAAATTTGCGGGAAGCTATGCTTTTCTGCTTCCATTTAAAGTAATCAGCAGCCGGGTGTCATCGTTTGCTTGTAGAGGCATACTGTAAACATACTTCAACAGTTCAGACTGTTGAAAATTGGTTTCGAAGATTCAAAAGTGGAGATTTCGACCATCCATGGACCCAAGGTGATGATGTGCATATGGTGGGACTAGAAGGGTGTAATTTATTATGAATTGCTAAAACCAGGAGAAACTACCACAGGCGAACGTTGCCGCATTCAGCTGATAAGATTAAACGCTGCGGTGAAGGAAATACAGCCGGAATGCGCGGAAAGGTACAACCGAATTATTCTTCAACAATACACCGCTCGATCCCATATTGCGAGAGTGGTGAAAACGTACCTTCAAAGGCTTGATTGGGAAATGTTACCCCACCCGCCATACTCTCCTGACATCCCGCCATCCGACTACTATTTGTTACGATTGATGGCTCATTCCCTGGCCGAGAAGCGTTTCCAGTCTTTTGAGGCTGGTCCCACAATGTGTCCCAAGATTCGTACATATTGTCGATGCGCGTACGTTCTGACGTCATCAACGCGTTGTTACAAATAGTCGCATGCGGAGTCGTACGCTGAAGGGCACTAAAACGCGAATCAACAAAACAAGATACATTTGGTAACAACGCGTTGATGACGTCAGAACGTACATGCATCGACGACATGTACGAATCTTAGGACACATTGTGGGACCAGCCTGAAGAAATCAAGAAATGGGTCGATTCGTGGATAGTTTCAATTACCAGGAAGTGGCGAAATGTTATAGCTGGCGATGGCCAATACTTACAATAACATGTTTCTTCATTTTGGTTAAAAATAAACGCGTATTTGAACGTTAAAAAACCCTAAAAATTAATTCAAGTAACCAATATATTTTACGTTTCCACTTTGTACGAGGTCTGTTCGGAAAGTATCGGGCCTATCTTTATATCTCCGCGCTATAGTGTTCGAGCGACCTATGCGGGGCATGAACTTCAACAGTAAAGCCTCACGAACCTATCGGTTTCTCGCTGACATCTGCCGGACGTATAGTTCATGCGCATCGTGTCTGTTTACAAAGCTAATTTTGAGTTCGGCGGATTTTGTGATTGTTAAAAATGACTGAAAAACAAGATCAACGAAATTTACATCAAATTTTGTTTTCAACTCGGAAAAACGAGTTCGGAAACTATTCAGATGATGCAGAAGGCCTTTGGGAATGAGTGTATGAGCAAAACACGAATGAAAGAGTGGTATAATCGTTTCAAAGGAGGCCGCACTTATGTTGATAGTGATTCTCGTTTTGGCCGACCTTCGACGACAAAAACATTGGATAATATTGAGCGGGTGCGACTTGCGATTGAAGGTGATCGTCGATTAACTGTTCGTGAACTAGAAAATGATCTCGGAATACCGAAAACTACTGTTTGGGAAATTTTGAACCAGATTTTAGGAATGACTCGCGTGTGTGTCACTGGCTAACTATGACTGGATAACGCGCCAGCGCATTCATCGCATCTTGTGCAGCAGTTTTTAAGTAAACACAGTATCGCACTGCTTCGACAACCTCCGTACAGTCCCGACATAGCCCCCTGTGACTGTTGGCTGTTTTCAAAACTCAAAAAACCACTCAAAAGACAGCGATTCGATGACAAAACAACGGTTGAAAATAATGCGACGAGCATACTCAAGGCCATCCCTAAAAGTGAGTTCCAGGACTGTTTCGAGAAGTGGAAACATCGCTGGAACGGTGTTATTTAATCAAGTGGGGATTACTTTGAAGAATGCCACCCGCCCGCTGATGAAGATTAACGTCAGCGCGGAGATATAAAGGTATGCCCGATACTTTCCGTACAGACCTCGTACAATACTATTTAAATTCACAAACTTTACTTTCCAATCAAAATATACGAAATATGAAAGAAAAATACGAATACCAAATTGGTTACTTAAATAAGATTTTAAAAATTTTCTCTCAAATACTTTACTATAATCTCAAAGATCTAAAATGTTTTACCGTTAAACCTATCTGAGAAAAACTACTGCGCATCCCTGCGTATGAAAGAAAAAAAATTCCTGCCTCTAATTCCTATGGGCGGTAAGATAGGTTCCAATGTAGGTTACGATATGGGTTTCTACATGGGAACCCTGAAGGTCCCCATATGGGTGCCTATATATAGTGATTTACTTTTAGTTGAATTTCCACACGACTATCGCGGTTGAATAAATTTTCAACCAAAATGGAGTGGGTTTTCAATTACATTGAGTGAAAAGAGGTTAAATTCAACAGATTTATTAACGTTGCACTTTAAATTTCCTGATTTAAATTTCTAGGGAATTCGACCATGGTTTTTCATTGGCAACATCAACACTTAGCAAAACGTCAGATAAAAATGGATTTTTCATTACTCATACTATTACATGATTATGCTTAATTCTGCTGATCTCAAATTAGTTTAGATACTAATTGTAAGTTGCGCTTTTTTAGAATGATAACCGACTGATTAACGCATTTGATAATTTACATAAGATGATGTACCCAGAAAACAAAAAGCGATAGGCTAAAATCGCTGTGAATTGCGTATTTTAAAATTGCAAATTCAAAATATTTTTGTTTGATTGTGTTGTGGACATTTAAATTGCTTAGTTTTTGAATCGGCAATTCAATCCCTGACGAATTAAATCATTACTTTGTTGAATTTTTTTAACGCTTCATCCATTCGTATAAATTTGTTTTACGGACGTTTCATATTTGATATGAACAATTCATCAAATGTATCTTGACGATTCAAATTTTATGTACTGTGTCAATTAATCGTAAAACTATGATTCAACCCCTAGCGGACCCGTGTGAGAGAACGGTCATAGAATACTCTGACCGTTCTCTGACTGTTCTATGACCGTTCTATGCCCTCGCATTATTACAGCTAAGAACGGTAAAAAAGACATTAAAAGCTTTGCAATTATGATTCTGTGGCGAAATTTGGATTAGAAGGTGAAGCAATAAATACAATTATCTTATTTTTCAGCGATAAAAACTAGAAAAACATAATACCTGTCATTGAAGGCAGTGCAGTGGTTCACAATTGACGGAACGTCTCCATCGTGAAGGTTTACTATTGGTGGAGACGTTCCGCAAATGGTGAACCACTGCACTGCCTTCAATGACAGGTACATGATGTATTCCTAGTTTTTATCGCTGAAAAATAAGATAATTGTATTTATTGCTTCACCTTCTAATCCAAATTTCGCCACAGAATCATAATTGCAAAGCTTTTAATGTCTTTTTTACCGTTCTTAGCTGTAATAATGCGAGGGCATAGAACGGTCATAGAACAGTCAGAGAACGGTCAGAGTATTCTATGACCGTTCTCTCACACGGGTCCGCTAGGGACGCCATTAAAAGAAATGTATACGATTAAAAAGTCCTAAACACAATTCAACCATGTTTCTATGTAGTCGTTTTTAGATAACTCTGCAGATTCAGAAACCCTTAATCGTAAATTTTAAAATACTCAATTCACAGAAATTTCATCCAATCGTTTCTTTTTTCCTGGGTGGAAAGAATATAATATATAATTGAAAGTTAAATTTCTAGCCTAGAGAACAAATCAATTTGTTGATAGTGTACCACCGAAAAAACAAAGTATAAAAAATGTTTCAGGTAAAAAGTGCGAGGAGTAAATTTTTGGCGGGGAAAACGGATTTTAGCCCGGTCTGACGTTATAACTGTTCCGTGAACTGGCAGCAAACAGTTGCCAAATATGTATTTCAACTTTTCACTACAAGTTTACGGAACAGTTATTACCTTAGACCAAGTTAAATTTCATTTTTCCCGACAAAAATTTACTGCTCGCCTTTTTACTTGAAATATTTTTCACACTTTATTCTGTCCGTGATATGGTAAGAGTGAATACTAATTGTGCTTCAAAACATATGTTTTATGTCATTTTGGTGATTCGAAATCACCCGGTAAGAAGGTGGGCATTGAATGGCACTGAAATGTCAAGATCTGGAAAAGAACGAAATCGAAAATAAAACTTTTGAATGCATTTTAATTCCTAGACATTAAAAGGCAGTCAAAAGTTTCATTCTCGGTTCCCTTTCTTTCCAGATTTTGACACTTCAATGCCAGTCAATGCCCACCCTCTTACTAGGCACTTATTCGAGGGTTTCTGTGTCGCTGAATACAAATCTGAAGCCAGATTTTGGAAATTCAAAATGGCTGATTCAGTATGGTGGACTATGTGTCATAAAAGTATTATAATTATAGTAGAATCCTGTTTAGTAGCTCAAGATTCATATGGCGGCTATGCTTAAACAAATTTTTTTCCTAAGAACACACCAAACAGGATAGTGTGATAATTAAAGCACTTTCTAAAGATATTATCCACCATGTTGGATCAGTCATTTTGAATGTTGGAAATCTGGCTTCAGATTCGTATTTAGCGACCAAAAAACTCTAAAGTTGATGATTTTAATTAATTAAAGTGACAAAACTTACGTTTCGTAGCACATTCTTTATTTCGTTGTTGACCCTCGAACACCTATTATGTCTTTTTTTTTCTCTAAAAACCCTCTAATCTTAAAGCTAAAACACGAACGGGAGAATTCTTTGTCTATCCTTGTATTTTAGAAACAGTCAGAGAATTTTCCACGTTCATGTCTAACAATTTTATCTTCATTGTTCTTGAATCACGAAAATCCAATCATTTAATCAGAGAGTTGTTCAATGGATTTTCTCGAAGCCTCACATAAATCATAGTTTTATCGTCTTTTGCCTCTCGTATAGTAATTGTTGGTACAAATATTCCTACAATTTCATCATTGCGGTATAGTGGTTCACCTTCCGAAAACTGAAATAGTAAAAAGTTTTATTTGCTTCATTTTTTTAGTGCATCTTGTAATAGGTGAAAATAAAATTTTTGAATGATTTTTAATTAATATGACAAATTATTCGAAGATTTTCTTACACATAATCACTCTAATTATTACTCACAAATTTTATTGCAGCTGGCCCATTTGGCTTTCCAGCAATTTCAACAATTTTTTCGTTGCCACCTTTAATCACGTATGTTTTAGGTATGATAGGGCCGTCTTCAGCCTGCAATAAAAAATAATTCATTATTTTGCTAGGACCAAAACAATTAGTCAATTTTTGTCAGTAATTAGCGATCAGCGTAAAAAATGTATTTTTACCGGAAGCTTTCCTATTGCTATAACGGTTTCTCCAATAGCCAATTTTTTGGCTCTTTTAGTATATCGCTTTTCTGTATAAGGCCAACATTCGTAATCAACTTCTGGTGATAACTGAAATAAAAATAAATCACTGACCATTTGCTGATTCTGTAATAATATTAATAAGAAGAGCATAAAAAAAATTTGAATTGTTTCAATTATGATTCTGCGGTACATTTTGAGCTTGAAGGTATCGGAATTAATACAATAATTTTGTTTTTTAGCGTTAGAAAATAAAAAAACATAGTGCCTGTCATTGAAGGCAATGCAGTGATACGTGTTAATGGTTGCGAGCGCAGCGTAGTGCGTCTTTTGTTCACAGTTTATAGTTTTTAACGCTAAAGAATGAAATTACTGTATTAAATTTGATCGCTTCAAACTGAAAATATACCGCAGAATCATGATTGAAACAATTTAAATGTTTTTTATGCTCTTCTTATTCATATTATCACGAGGTCAGCAATTGGTCAGTTAAGGGTTAGTAAATGGTAAGCGAATTCGCTGACCGTTCACTCTCGGTTCACTGGACTGGATCCGCTAGGGGAGTAGCGGGAATGAAATATAAATTACATTTCTGCCATTATTTTTCCTCCCGCTGCACTATATTCAGCAAAAAACGGTGATTTTTGACCCGTCGCATATGAAAAAAGAGCTAAATATTTATACCTGCGTGAAAAGAAAATATCGGAAAAAACGATATTCTAATAATAAGAATGTCATATCCTTACAGGCATATTTTTAATAATATTCTTAATGAATTAAGCGGAATTCTTACTTTAAGAGTATCTTCTAACCAAAGGGAGAAAATATTCTTAAAATGAGAATATTCTCCTTAAAATATGGTAAGAATATTCGCGACCGACCATAGTAGGTGAGAGGTAAGAAGAAATGCGCAAAGGAACAAGGAAAATCATTTCTTTTAATGTTTCGTGTCACGTGCGTTTCTATTGCTTTACAGTAATATGAAAAATGTAACAAGTAAAAACGTGACTGGAAGATTACCAACTTGACAATCTCGTCCAGTTATTCGAACGTAAGTAATAAGAATGATTTCTTTAAGTTATTTTATGCTTTGTTTTTACATTCTCATCATGGATGAGAAGGTATTGGTTTTATGTGAAAAATGACTTTCGAAATTTTCATCAAATCTCTACGTTTTGAGACCCCCTGAGTTAGAAAAAATGGTTTTTACGAAAGTGTCTGTCTGTCTGTCTGTAGTAGGTCGTGTGCGGCATAACTCTCGATAGAATTATCAGATTGAATTGAGATTTGGTACACTTTATCGGAGCCGAAAAAGTAAGGACAAGTTCGTTAACCAGCCACATCCAATCAAAATTGTGGGATGGAGCACTACTTTTGTGTTTTTGAAAATAATTTTTTGAAAAAATCAAGAATTCGAATCCTGGTTTTTGATAGTGCTCATAAATCTCTACAAATTATCCTAATAACATTTTTTGATTAAATCAAAATTAGAAATGTTACAGCATATTCAAATTCGAAAAAAGTCAATATCAAAATTCCATTTTCCAGTTAAATTATACGAGATACGAAAAAACGTTATGATACAATATTATTGAATACATAAAGACCTACAAATTTGAAATATAACATTTTTTCATAAGATGCATATTTTTCTTTTTAATTAAAAAAAAAACTATTGAAAATCCAAAATTCAATTTTTTAACAATAATATTCGAAATACGAAAAAAACGTAAGAATACAAAGTTTGTCGTTTCAAAAAGATCTACAAATTTTGTTCTACACAGTTTCTGATAAAAGATATATTTTTCGTTTCAATTCCAAAAAATACGATAAAAATGAAAAAATTCCATTTTTTAGACAAAATATGTGAAATACAAAAAAAACGTTTAAATGGAAAATTGTTTGCCTAAATGAGGTCTACAAATTCTGATAAAGAAATTTCGGGACAGGATGTATATTTTATGTTTTGATTTTTAATATTGAAAAAATTCGATTTTTTTCACCAAAATATGTGAGATACGAAATAAGCGTTGTTCTGCAAAATCGCTTCCTTAAATAAAGTCTACGATTGTTTTTCCTTTTTAGATATGTGGAAGAAAGTAAATTCTTTTAATCATGTAATTTATTAAAAAGTTATACTGAAATGTATACAGAAAATCGAGCGCGAAGCGCGAGTGTCATGATGAGAATGTGTTCCTTAAGTCCGATAGAGCCTTAAGTAAATTGAATTTCCTGTTTCACTTAAATTCAAAAAGAAATTCAGTGACTTTGAGAAAATGTGTAATTCACATCATCTGTAATATTATTATAAAATTGGTTTGAGCTTCAGTATCAAAATATAAAAAATAAACTTAAATGTATGCGAAGAGCACAAGACCGAGCGCGAAGCGCGAGGTCCAGAAAGAACGGAGCGCGAAGCGCGACGATCGAATCGCGCGCCCTAGGCGCGCTCAAACTTGCGAGCGAAGCGCGCGATGAGAATGTGCCCGCGAAGCGGGCAGATTTTTTATTGCTTGTTTTCGTAATTTAGCCTTTTTTTGCAAAAATTATCAACCCAGTGGGCACACGATATTTAAAACGTTCTAAAAATGTTTCAGAAACGATTTCTATGTCGTATGTCCTAAAAACGTTTGTAAAACGTGTAAAATCGTGTGCCCACAGAAAAAGTACTTTGCTAAGGGCGATTAATGATGTACTGACTATAATTTTTTAAAATACAATGATAAGAGTCGGAGTTCTAATAGAAGGTTTGATAAAAGAATTAACTCCAGACATTGGGTTGGGGATTGAAATGTTGGAAAGTTTTAAAAAATTGAAGTCCAAAGTTATTATCATATAGATAAGAATATATATTCTTAAGGTATGTAGACATGTACACATGCAAAATTATCGTGCCAAAACCTGCTAAAAGTTAAGAATTAAATAAAAATGTAAAGGATGCGAAGAATAAAAAATTAATAATAAATAAGTAGGTAAGTTTATTTTTTAAACCTCCTAAAACTCAAGAATTACCTAAAAATGTAAAGGATGCAAAAAAAGCACGCAGTGAATTTATTTAGAATAAAATTTTAAATTTATTTATATTAGTTATTCTTCAATACTTAATATCGTGATTTGCATTTCAAATAGAAGTATTTAGAAAAATTGAAATGTTTGACAATTTGACATATTTGAAAAATTTGAATATTTGAATGTTAAAAGTACATTTGTATGGAGCTTTACGCACGATAATTCAGGCAAACATTTGGCTCAAGTCGAAAGCATTACATCTTGACCACCCTGCCTGAGACGAGGTCTAATCTGGATCTGCGGAAACGGCCTAGAAAGTCGACTGTGAGCTCGAAGGAGACGGCAGCAAGAAAGGTAGAAGAGACAAGAGAGTCTCTACAAAGGAAGAGGAGTGGAGGCTAAAAAACTAGAAAGATTAAGGGCATATGATACTTGAGAAAAGTAGCAATTTCTTGTAAACATTTCGGTTCAGTTTCCACATGTTTGTGTCTAAAATACATAAAATTTTGTTTCTAAAATTTAAGAAGTGGTAGAGAAAATGAAAATGGACTTAGATAGGCTACTTGTGGTTTTGATAATGGAAAAAATATTTCCAAAATTTTGTGAAATTGAACTTTTTTTCATTTTTTAAATTAAATGTAATCTATCTACGTCCGTTTTCAACTTCAACGACTAAATGACCATATTGAATATAAAAAACGCTGCGCAATAGCTAATAAAACTTTCAAGACTAAACGTAGAGAACATTACAAAGCATTTGCTCAAAGTTTGGATATTACAATCAATCCTAAATATGTTTGGAACACATGTAAGATTCTTAAAAATAAGTGGGTTAAAATAAAGCCTAGTCATACTCCTGAAAATCACCTTAAAACAACAAAATAGAAGCGGCGCTGGATAAAATCAGTCCAGCTTGATGTACGACGGAGCCTGACTGGTACCCTAAATGCAAAAAAAACAACTTACTTAGCTCTTCCTTTACCTTTGCGGGATTTAATGAAGCTTTGAACTACAAAAATATTCACTCTAGTCGTGGTGTTGACGGTATTGACTAAGATACTTTACAAAGACTACCTATAAAATACAAACTGTTTCTGCTCGATATCTTTAACAAAATGTACAAAACTCAGACCATTTTCACTAACATCCTGTGTAAAGAAACTGCTTGAAACCATGATCAAAAACAAACTACAATGATGGGTCGAAAAAACAATGTTTTACCTAAAAGCCAATCAGGGTTTCGAAAAGGCCAAAGTACAGTAGATAAAATTTGACTAACTTAACAGTTAACATAGAGAACTCGTTTTTCAAAAAACATGATACAGTAGCAGATTTTTTAGATGTAAGTGGCGCATTTAATCA
This sequence comes from Diplolepis rosae, assembly GCA_030998225.1. Taxonomy (NCBI): domain Eukaryota; kingdom Metazoa; phylum Arthropoda; class Insecta; order Hymenoptera; family Diplolepididae; genus Diplolepis; species Diplolepis rosae. The sequence continues at coordinate 16,939,349 of JAPYXD010000680.1, read as the reverse complement.
CGTAAATATTGAAACTATGCTACAAAAACTAGCTGACACTGGCTGCCCACTAAATCTTATTCAATTTATTAAATTCCAAATGTATGGAAGAATAGTAACAACTGAACTAACTGAAAACGATAGTAGACGTATTTCAAGAAAAGTTCTACAAGGGGGAGTCTTAACCCCTCTCCTTTACTGCATATACGTTGCTAAAATTACGGATGAAACCCCTAAAAGTGTAAGAATATCGTAATTTGCTGACAACATTGGAATCTGGTGTAGCCGGGGAGCTGTCAATACATGTAAAAAGCTAATTAAGAAAACTATCCATACTATCTATGATAATCTGTATTACTTAGGACTAGCTTTGAACCTGGACAAAACTGTTTTTATACATTTTAACAAAAGAAATATAAAACCAGGTGAAACTGAAATTACAAAAGCTTACTTTTTTCTTACATTAAGAACACAAATGATCAAATCTGGCAAATATATTGTAAAAATGACTACAACCTATACACTCATGATAACGATAGACATCAATATTAAATTCGACAGAACACTATCCAAGTTCAACGACCCAAATGCAATGATAGAACAACTGATTGAAAACGAAAGTGCCACTGCCATATTCACTGATGGTAGCAAATCGATAGATTCTAAATCCGTAGGATGTGCTTCGATCTGTCTTGAACACTCCACTCTTTCAACAATTAGTAAAACAAAAATGTCTCTATCTTCACTGCCGAAAATATTGCACTTTTAAATGCTGTAGAATACACGCTCAATTTCAAGAAACATAAATTTCTAATTTTCACAGACTCACACAGTGTCGTCACATACTTAAAAAATATAAAATTTGATATCAGAATCAATTCCTATCTGTACGAACTCAAAAGTAAAGTCATCAACCTCACAAACAAAATCAATAAAAACAAAGTAAAATTCTACTGGGTTCCTTCGCATAAGGGAATTCTAGGTAATGAACTGGCAGACCTCACAGACTTGAAGAAAATGGCTAGAAAAACTGCTAGAGACAATACCAGCACATTCATCACTGAGTACGGCAGTGGCATTGAGCTAAAATACACATTATGGATAGTTCTATATGTGAATGTGGGTATGAAACGGAAGATTTAAACCACATGTTGTGGCAATGTAATAAATACAATTTTCAAAGGGTCTAACTAATACAAAAATTGCCTAAACAAAAATTGTCTGAACAAAAATTGCAACTACGTCTCTCCGTAACGGTACTACTTACAAAACCTAAGGTCTCTGGATGCAAAGCTCTACACACGTTTTTCAAACAATTCAACCTTAGAATATAATCACAATATGTATAAAACACAATGCAACAATAGTATTGTAGAAATGTAAACAATACTTGTTGTAAAAATATAAACAATATGTACATACCAGTATACATTTGTAATGGCATAATAGTCTTTAGCTAAAGATACTAAAAATTCTCAAATAAAATAATAAAAACATAATCGACTGAAATGATTTGGAAAAATTAGTAATTACTTATAATTAAAATGTAAACTTGAATGTTAACTTTCCTTGAGTTGAGATTATTTTAGAGATCTTGTTTTTTGCTATTTTTTGCTATTACCTCAAATTTCCTGGTAGTTGGTACGAACCAGAAGTAATTTGAATTTCTTATTATATTTTCTATCTTCTAAACAGTTTTCCTAAATATATTCAACGTGGTTTGAAGCCAATTTTACCTTTTTTGGAGCCCGCTAAACACATCTCCATAAGATCACGTGCCTTACACGAGATAATTATATAGGGGAGATGTACAAGTTGCGGGACAGCTGATTTTTTCAATGTTAAAATACCAATATGGCCAATTAAAGTAGTGTCAAATGTTTCTAATTACAGTAGCTAATTTTTGGTAAAACATCGATGTGAATAGTTGCATTCCTTCTGTTAGCTCAAGACATCGTGTGTGAAAATCATTTTAAAAAGTTTTATCGAATTATTTTCAAAGTGCTGTTATTCCAAGTTATTGAACAGAACAAGGGGAGTGTTTTGCATATAAATTTAGTATTTTCCATCTATTTCATGATGAAATGGTGCATTAAGCCAATATGCGAACATTTCATAAATTTATGGCGTCATTTAAAAATGGCGTCATGTTCCGGGTGCGGGAAAGCTTGTGTCACGAGGTATGGGACACTTGGATTTTTTTACATAAAATGTATTTTTGGCATATATACTGTCATGTCTCGATATTTTTATCGAACTAAAGTGTTTTTAAGCAATTAAATTGATATTTTGATTTGGTTTTGTCCATTTGTCAATTAGATTGAAATAATGAAAAAACACAATATGATATCAATATACCATCTTTAGATAAAAGTTGCGCAAATACATTAGCTTTAATTTGATCCTTATATGAACTCAAAATGTTAACTCAGTCAAAAGATATGGCCGAAAAGCAAAACCCATCCCTTACCTGGTACATCTCCCTTGAAGTGACATGTCAAATTTTAACCTAGAAGGGCTTATAAGAGAGGCATTATTAAAAAGAGGACATATTTCCCTATCGAAAAATATTAGTATTGATAATTTCTCAACGTGACCAATCTAACCGCCAGACTACTTTAAATGGCTTTAAGATGTCCACAGAAAAACTGGATTTTTTCCGAGTGGAGGTTTTTTCGAAGTTTTGGCTTAGGACACCTAAGTTAGAAACACTATTCTTTAGCGATACTACTCACTTTCACTTCTACAGTCCCTTCTGCCAAGTAAAGTCTTTCCCACTCTGGTATACGGTATTGCAGCTTATAGTTCTTCCAATAAAGCTCTTTCAAATTTTGGTTCCAACAATATACAAAAGCCGACATGCTCTCATTTTCCTTCCAGTGACTTTCAGGAAATGCTACTCTCTCACGACTTAATAAGACTCCGAAGTTATGTGTACGATATCTACGATCAGCAATTAAAACTGTAGATAACTTCCTACTTATCGCCGGGCTGTGAATAATTGGTGGATGAAATGGTGGTCGAGTTGGTGGTAGAGACTTCTCGGCTAGTTGGCTCGGCATTGTCGAGTTGTATTCTGGATAAAACACATTTTTAAAAGAGCCAATAAGTACCATTCAGTTTATGTCTTTAAGGTTATTTACACTATTTAAGCTTTATGCACAAGAGGATATTTAATAGATACGGAACAAATTTCAAAATCACCTTAAAAATTTGTAGGGTTATGATACAAAATTCCAGAATTACAATAGAAATTTATTCTTTTTTTTTAAATTTTAAATTATAATATATTTCCACATTATGCACGATTTATAAAAATTTGGTAGCTTCCAAACAATTAACAGTTCTGTGCTCGTATTGACAGTTGAAAAAGAAGGGCCGCGATAATTAAGCCGACGGATGCAATAAGTGCACTTGCACTCGAAAAGCTGAAAAGTATTGTCCAGACGCCACAGCAAAAATTAAAACTCGAAATTTAAAAGAATATATTGATATAAAACATTTTGGCATTTAATACGACCGTCGCTTGCTCCTTTTAATTCTAGGAACTCCGTCGACGGCTAACATAGCCAGACGGTATTGTTGGTAGCCAGCTAGCGCTTTCCTCTTGCGCGCCTTCTTCCTTCTCCTTGTCTCCTTCGTTCGCTCGAGCGCACTCTCCTTCTTTAACTATCTCCTTCTTTCGCTTTTCCTCTTTTCTTTTCTAATTGAAAGCGCTTTAGGATAATCATTCTTCGAATTCCTTCGTTTTTAAATAAGTTGCAAATTATTTAAGGACGTGGAAATTGAAGATTGAGATCCAACAATACCTTAGAGTTGTATTTTTATTTTTATGTAAATTAATTTTACAAAATTAAATTTAATATTTTATTTTGAAACTAATAAAAAGAAAAGTTTTCTGCTTTCGCCTGGGGATACCTTTAAAAAATTCATTAACATTCTTTAATGAAACATTCATTAACATCATAGTTAACTTTCATATATATTATATATATTTGACTTAATTAATTTAACATATATATATTTTACTTTATTGATTTTATTTTAAATGGAATTCATAGAATTTCCTCAAGCTGGATTTAACCAGTAAAGACTCCCCGCCTCGGGTTTCGAGCAACGAGCATTGGTCGTTGCTATGACGACGTTGACACGTCCGGCCAATCGGATGCCTCAACTCGAAACTCGAGGAGGAGGAAATCGATCCGATATAGAAAATCGTCAACGGAGAGTCAGTCGATCCTCGATCGAGACCTGGTACAGCAAATTTAATTTTACGACATGTGAATAATTAAAGTTGAGTTCTTTTAAACCCAGAGTTTTTCTTTTGAGTTCCTTCCTCCTACAAGCACGAGCGACGAGACCTGCGTTCCTGCGGATCCCGGACATCTTCAGCCTCTCTTCAAGATCCTTCCTGATTCCTGAGCCTGATCCAGTGGCCGCCTCCAGGATTGTGCTGCTTCCGAGTAGTAGTGGTGTGTCGTGTCGCGTCGCGTAGTGCAGTGCGTAATTCGGTCGAACTCGTGATCCGTACTCAACGGGTGTCAAGAGGGCGGCGGGTAAGTCGACGGGTGTCGGACCTTTTAGGGCCATAACCGTCGATTTGCGTTGCCCTCACGGTCGATTGGGCGTGGGCCCTGCTGGGCCACGAACATTGATCTAGCGCTCGTTCGCCGCGCTCCTTTCCCCAACGCGCTTCGAATCCCTGGCTAGTCGACGGGCGTCGGACTCTGCGAGGCCACGACCGTCGATTCAGCGCTTGAATCCCGCGCTACGCGCCAAAGTCATTCTCGGATTCTTGATCGCGTATGATTTCCATCGGCCAAGTTATCTTCGCGATCGTGATTAAAAAACGCATCACTCTTTAATCCCTCTCAATCCTGGCCCTTCCTCGGCCGCGTAATCTAGTTCGAAAGCCTATTTAACGCCGTAACCCCAGAGCGAACAAACCCATAAAGCTCAGGGCTAACAATATATTAGTCATGATACATCTTGAGAAATGAATTTCGACTTTTAATTTATGCTGCGTTTTCCAGCGTTTTCGAGCGAAAATTCCCTTATTGCATTCGTTGCCTCAATTAAGGTGTTCCATCGAATAACCGGTTACAGAAAAAACGATGTTTTTTTCAACCAAAATTTAGTTTATTTTTCGACTTCAACGCGCGCTCAATTACACGAAGAAACCTCTGTTTAGGGTTTTTGCTAAACTACGTTTCAATTTAGGGAAAAAACGTGTCATAGTGAGAATTTTACGCAGCGAAATACTGAACTGTAGATGAACTATATTATAATTTACTATAGATTGTAACAAACTTAACTATAACCTTTACTAAAGTTCTATAAAAATATTTAAACCTTTAATATTTTGACGGTGACTTTCTAGTCGGCTAGGAATAATTACCATTGCACCTTGATTTTCCTTTGATTCCTAATATCTTTTAAAATTATCGTTATAAAATAAAACATATTTTGCCATAAAAAGTTTCCCCGTGTACTCAGTTTTGGGATTATGAAAAAAGTTAACGAATTTTTTAAATCACGTTGCAAATACTGCACAATGATATTTTCTAACGCTCGAGAAGTCCAGTAAATTTTTAGCAAGTGAATGGTGCCAATGGAAAATTTGTTCAAAAAGAAACAAAGAAGTTTTCTGAAAAAAAAAAACATTTTCAACCATCGCAAAAGACAGATTGCGAGCACTTCTAATAAGTTATTTAGCACCATAGTAATTATTTGTGATGTATTTTTAGCATTTTTTTTAGTACTTTTTGTTATCAACTTTCGCGTGGGCCATGTTAAAGTTGTTTGAAGTTTTTAGTTTTGGGTGTTACGAGCGTATCAAGGCGGCGGAATTTTTCCAAAAATTCATAATAATAAATTATTAATTAGATTTGTATGCCACTTGAAGCGCCCGTAACCCGAGCACCTTGACAAGACCGCTGATGCAGCTCATCATTGCTCGGGTCGAAGACTTTAAAAAATGGTTGGTTCAGGAAGGAATATTCCCAATCGTGTTACTTTACGCCAGATAGTTATTAACTTAAAATTATTATTATATAACTTCATCGTTAAGATTTTATTGATTTTGGTGTACTTAAACATACAAGTGGTAGATCAAAGTCAATGCAATTGTATGTTATGAAAAATTGGTATACATTCATATTAAATTAAATAACTTTTCAATCAAAATAATAGTACGCTAGTGCACACAGTCATTTTTCAGATCTACGTCGCGAGGTAAGAATGCATTGAAAATTAGACTCACAACGTGGAAAATCCCTCTACCACGAGTATCAATGATGTTTAGTTTTTCCATAGTTTCCAAATAGTTTCCATCTAGTTTTTCTATACTTTTCCCTATACCCCCTTCCGAATTTCCTATTATGTTTTTATTATCCGCAAAAGTACTACGGTGCTTCTACTATAAACATTATAAACTATAAATACTATAAAACAAACTTGGATAGCTGCAAGTTAGTATAGCCAGTGCAGACGATATTTTTGAAAAGGTTCTGAACCATTGTTTTTTCTAACTATGAAAAATATTTAAGGTGTCAGGATCCACAATTAATAATCAAAGGAAACGATTTAATTATTTTACATCAATATTTGATTTATTGGTGTCATGAAATATGATCCAAAGATTTCAACTATGTCAGAATAGTATATTACGTGCCTAGGCGCACAATGAGGGTTATTGCGTGACGAGCGACAATGCTCGCAGGAGATCGAAGCTGAGGCGCGATCAGTCCTGCGAGCATTGTCGCGAGTCTCGTAATTTCCCGAATTGTGTGCATTGGCACGTATTCTATTTTATGTGACTTCGGTGCGTATACGAGTTTTTATGCGTACACTCGAATCTAATCTAGTATTGTAGTTGTTTGCGGCGCTAGCTATTACACTTGATATGTCACGACTAGTCCCGGCCATTTTGATTTTATCGATCTTGTGTAGTAGTAATGGATTCTAATAGACGCATGCGTAGTTCAAATGTACAAGGCTTTGCCAGTAAGGTGCTAACGCTGTACGAAGAAGAAGTGAGAAGAAGAAGAATAAGAAAAAGATTGCGTTCCGCTGTAAGACTATATGCGCTTACGCAGTTCAATTTTTACATTGTATTCCTCTGTAACGGAATATACTACATTGCGCTACTGTTAACTGTAGCTAAAAAACGAGTTTGCGCGCCGGTGGCGCATAAATAACCATTTCATCACAAACTTCACTCGGCAACAGGTAATAACAAGTAGGCTACCAGGTAGTTAGGCAATCGGTAATTGCAAAATTACCGGTAAGCATGAATTCCTTCCAAAAATCAGGCCACCCAGAAAAATCCCAAAATCATCAAGATACCCCACCTAAGCATCACGATACAAGTCTATAAAATAAATCAATTTGAAATCAAAATTCGCAGTTACTCGAGCAACCTGGTACTAACCAGAACTACTCGGATAGTAGAGAATGTACTTTTCTCTACTTTGTCCGTCCGTGGTTCGGAACAAGTATGTCCTATCACCTGGATAGTTGACTTAGATTCGTAAAAAGACCTAGCCAGGGCCACAAATTGGGGATTGTACTTGGGCGGACGTAAATATTCCTAAAATCTTTCCTCCGACGAAAGCCGTTCACGGGGTTGCCGCGCTAAAAAATTATAAATGTAAAATTTTTACCACTACGCTTCGCGCTGAAATAGTATTTTGAGTGCGTCTGTGGTTGGTTAGACGCGAGAGTTAACTGTGCGTGTACAGCCTGGCGTTGAAAACCTAGCTAGTTAAATACTAACTAGCTAAGGAAATCTACGTCTCGTCGAATCTCAAAACGACGAGGAGTTATTTCCTTATAACCAGAAATAGGTTTATTGTGAGACAGGAGTGGCAAAGGACAGGCAATTTAAAAGTCCTGTCTTCCTTCTAGTTCAAAGCTATCCATTTCTTTCTCACCTTAAAGCTATAAGGTTGAAGTAAAGAAAAAAGGTGTGTGCGTGAGTGAGTCGCGTAAGGACAAGAGTGGTTCCTTTTGGGAACCACGGAAACATTAAATCAAATTTGGCTCGGATCTCCAGGACTTCAGCAGCCAGAACGTATTCTCTTCTTTGCTTTTGCTCCCAGGATATCCGGTAGGATTAAGAAACTAGAAAAAACCCAAGAAGGCGGTAACGTATACTTTGTATCGTTCTAATTTAATTTTTCTGTTTCAACTCATGTAAAAATGTTCACATCAGTATATTTGCTTTATTTTCCTTAAAAATAAAATTATCTTATCATTTATATGAATTTTAGCCACTTGATTTAAACTTATTTAAAGCACCTTTCCCCTTTTCTTTCGTTCAAAATTAAAAGTGATAAGCGTAGGCGTGTAGAATACACTCTCAGTCCGAGAGTAGAATACCAACGACCCCACATAATAATAAACGAATTTAGCTAATATTTATATTAATTAAATTCGGCACTTTGGACGACCTCCGCGTACTCATTATACCAATAAATAAAATATTTTAAGGGTAATTGTTTTTTTACTTTTTATGCATTTTATTTATTTTAATAATAGTCGTACGTAACATTGGACAATAATTTACCGTCGAACTTTAAATCGACGAATTTTGAATCAGTTTTTGTGTTTTTTAGCAAGATATTGCATTTTGAAACTTTAGACTTGCCTTACACCTATTGTTATTAAAGTTTAGAAATAATACGTTAATAAAAAAAAAAATTATCTTCTGAATATATGTCTGAAACTTTAGCCCTATGCCTGAATTGGTTGACTAATGGTATGCTCGAGTAAAGAATTTTGTTTTACTTAAGAGAACAGTACAACTGCCGGTTGAAATCACGTGCCCGATGCTCAGTTTACCGTACTATCGTTTGAAACTTCTTGGGCGTCAGTGATATATATCACTTATACATTTAACGTGAAGCCACTTATGTATATTGACGATTAAAATTCAAAAATTCAATTTTTTAGATAAAATATTTGAGATATAAAAAAAACATTTATATGGAAAATTAATGCAAAATCGTTTCCTTAAATAAAGTCTACGATTGTTTTTCCTTTTTGAGATATTTGGAAGAAAACAATATATAAAATTTGTTTTACGTCCAAGTGATATTGAGATAATTATAGAAATAATCAATACAGGTTCAATTCAGATATCAGTATATTCGTAATAAATTTTTGCCAACGTTTCGCTTCATCTCTAGAGGTATCATCAGGGCATACAAGAAATTAGCCAATAAACGTACATCACAGAATGGATAATAATATGTAATGTGAGGTACAATCCGTAGTAGTAAAATTGATAAAATTAAAAAATGTAAAAAAAATAAAAAAAACTGTTTTTCTGAGTGTGGCTTAAAATATATTTAAGTGTAAATATATAAATATAAATGCAGAAAAATTAATAATTACCATTGGAGAAGGCGACAGCGACGAAATATGTACAAAATACTGCTACTATCAAAATCTTCATATTTATAGATTAACGAAGAAACTTTACTATAATTAATTTTACTTGCTACTGTATATATAAGAGTCACTTGCCACCTTATCTACCAGCTAAACGTATTGCGTCTTAGATAATGGATTGAAAATGGTAGGGATAAATTATTATAGCTTAAAAAACAAGAATGGATGTTTAAATTACGATTATTTTTCATTTCAGAATACTTTGGAACATATCGCAGCCACCTGAAATTTTTATTTTATGAGTTTAGAACAAACAAGCTTTATTAAAAGAAGAACACATTACACAGGTCTGCAAATAATGGGTTTGTATTTTTTGTTTGTTGAATCCGAATCCGAAATCAGAATCAGCCCATCACGTCAGCATTTCGAGATATTTAAGGTTATGTGCTCGAAAAATGGGATTTTTCGCTACTTTTGAGGTTATGTACAGGGCGCAAGAATTTTTTTTGGTTTTTTTCTCAAATGTCATCATTTAGCACTACTCTTTCCCTTTAAAATGAGCTGTTGAACAGTCACGAACGATTTTTTTTCACAAAGATACGGCCATGTCAAGTTTTGACATTTATCCGAACAACCTTATGAGCATTCACATTGACTCTTTGGTGCATACCACTGCCTGGATGGCGTCAACTTAGTGATCCCAGAACGTGGGAGCTGGCGGCCCCCACCATAGATGCCTCGAGCTCATTGTGTTTTCCTCACTCAACCAACCTATGGCAGTCGAGCGAGGAAGAAGCCATGAGCTGGTGGGGTCTATGGTGGGGGCTGCCAGCTCCCACGTTCTGGGATCACTGCGTCAAATGTGGACCTGCCTTTCCGAAAGCCAAACTGGTTTTCCGAGAGACCATTCTCGCGGTCCATGTGACCCTGTAGTCTTTGTAGGATTATTTCCTCCAGAAGTTTCCCCATCGTATCCGATAGACATATTGGTCTATACGATAAGGCATCCCCTAGAGGCTTGTTGCCCTTCCTCAGCAGGACCAACCTCTGCTTCTTCCAGTCTGCGAAGAACCTCCCCTCCCGAAGACAGGAGTTGAAGACTTCTAGGAGGATCTCCGGGTATACCCCGATCACCTCTTTGAGGATCTCGTTCGGCAACCCATCGATCCTCGGCGCTGTGTTTGCCTTGAGCCTTCCATCCGCTATCTTTAGTTCCTCGAGAGTGAAGAGTTCTTCGTGCCGGACCACGCAGGAGCTTCGGCCCTGTCTTTGGAACGGCTCTACATGCGGAAAAAAGCCTCGCACGATGTACTTGACTCGATCGGGATTATCCATTATCAAGTCTTTCCAGCACTAAAGTCGACTTTTCTTTATGCCTTGCCTCAGAGCTGATTTTGCTTTTTGTGATGCCTTCCGCAGCAAAGGATCACCCTTTGAGCGGGTAAATCTCCGCCGCGCTGTAAGGCATTTTCGAGGCAGGACAGAAACCTGGTCGTTCCACCAGTACATCGAGTCCCCAGTAGGCCAGTGCCCACGTCGAGGCATGGAGTGGTAACATGCTGCGACCACTTTCCGCCTCGCTGCCCGCACAGTGTCTTCCAACGACCCAGCAGACTTTGCCCAACCAAACTCATCTATGAGCCTGATTTCTTCAAGATGTTCGCGAAGTTTGTCTTTGCTGAGTCGTTTTGTGTTCCAGGAGGGGCTTCTTACCTTGCCGCCCCTACCCGTATTCACTGGGTGACTCCGTTCCTGGATGTTAAACTCAATGCACTGGTGATCACCCAAGGTTAGTATCTCGAGGACGCACCAATCGCCTACCCTTGAGACAAGACGGGGCGCGGCAATCGTGAGGTCGATAATCGACCCCCCGCTCCCTGCCCCGATTCAACACAAACAGGTCATTCCTGGCGACCATCTCACCGACCAAGATTCCCCTCCTGTCCAGACGGGCTTCTCTCCACTCGGGCGACTTACTATTAAAGTCGCCCGCAATAAGGGTCCGCCCACTAGCCTCTTTGAGGCTTTTCTCAAGGAGGAGAATCTGGGTCTCAAAGATCTCGAAAGGATCGTTGGGAGAGAAGTAAAAGCTGTACACTCGTACCCCCACCACCTCCAACCAAATGAACCCCGCGTCGGCCTCCAGGAAATCCGCGATGCTCAAATCAGGGCTGCAGACAAGGATCCCAGCCCTCCATGATGCATCCTGGTACCAACCAGAGTTTTCGGACCATTTGTGTTGCTCACTAATGAGCAACACATCGGCCCTCCTAAACCTGGCAGTCTGCATCAGAAGGTTCTGGGCTTCCTTCCCTCTCCCGAGGTTGAGCTGTAGAAACTTCACTTTCCACCCCTCAACCTCCGGAGCTCCGACCTGAATATTGGGCAAGAGCCGCTCCCAGAAGCATGGGCGACATCTTTTTCGCCCCTATCAGCGCAAGTCAGGCACCGAGGGGGGGCCTTGCACTCCTTAGCCACGTGTGACGCGCCCCCACACCTTCAGCAGGCATGCTTCCTGCCTGGAAGCGTGCATATCCCTGGCACCCGAAGCACCGGGCAACCTCGTCATGCTCTCGGATGCGGCAGTTCACCCACCCTACCCTTAGCCTACCGAGCCCGATTAAGCTCAGGGTGTCCGCCTCGGTTAAACGGACCACCGCAGTCTGCACACCGCCGAAGCGCTTGTACAGCCTGCACTGGTCCCCGAGGTCTGGCTTTCCCAGCGCGATGCATAGCGCGGCACAACCTCTTCTCTTGTGACTGTCTCTCGAGACAGTGAACTTCAAGGGACTTCAAGGGACCTCTTCGAGACCAAGGATTTAACTTCGGCCTTCTCCCCGACCGCCTGGTCGAGCGCCTTTTCGAAGGTCGAGACTTCACCCCCCTTTTTGAGGACCAGGAGGATCTCCTCCCTCCTGGTTCTCCGAATGGAGAGGACTTCCGCTCCTGCGGAGAATTTCAGGACATCGGCGTAGGACTCTCCATCCTTCGCCGACACCCTGATAGCGTCGCCCGACCTGGCGGCCGGAGAGAGCCTCGGCAGCTTCCCCTTTGTTTTAGGTTCCTGCGCAAAGGGCAGAGGAACCTCTTTCTTCTTCTTCTCTTTTTTCTTTTTCTTTTTTTTCTTTTCCACCAGCTGCCATTCCCCGTCCTTTTTTGGGGTCAGGCCTCTGGTGTCCGCAGCGTACGATTGCGATATGCCGCCCTTCCCTTTCTTGGGAAGCCGATCTTATGTTCAAAATTCATATTAATTTCGTCGTGTCTTAAGACTGTTCGCCCATCATGGGAGCCCTACCGCAGTAGGGCTAATATCCCCGCTTGTATATATCCCTAGTTATGTGGACCGAAACCGAGAAGCGGCTTATCGGATGGTCGATCCTATCGGCACATTAAATGAAGCTAGTAAAAAGGTTACGGGATAGGCCCGCGCCGTAATGATGCTAAAGGTTTAACGTCACCCCTATCGACCGAGCCGTGCCGGGTCCGCCCCGACACCTGACCCGGACTTCAGGCTAGACGGTGTGCGATTTATCCTACGCAGCGTCGGATATAAGGAAATACTGACCAGGTAATCCTTCATACCTACGCCCGGGCGTCAACGATTTCAACCCCGAAATTGGTTCCAGACAGTAGAAACGTGAGCGGTTTTCCCAGTTTAACATGTGGTTTCACGGGATCTTTGCCCTTCGCGGCCGTACACCGGAAGGACTTACATTTACCCATATTACTTCCACAGAGGTAAGGTACTGACATCGCGTCCTACCCTGGTCGGGAGGCTACTACTCCTCCCTTGGCTAGTCTATCGGGAATATCCACCAGGCGCCGGCCGCAGCCCATTCACTCAGCAATTCATTTATTCTGGTATGTGTATTCTGTATTCTGGTATCATGCTTGTGGTTGTGATGTGATCGGGAGAGGGCATGTGGGAAGTTCAGCGTGACCGCCGCATACACATTTGGGGCAATACCCCGATTAAGGGGCCCCCCGCATTCATAGCGTGAACACTCGTGCGGCATCAAAGAACGTGTTCAAGGCCCCCTGATGCTTTTGCTCCACACCGCGTCCTCACGCGCTTGAAGGTTGGAAAAACCATATCAACGCGTGCGCCCGGCAGGCCCACCGCTAGGGAAAAGCCTGTATATGGGGCTTCCTTGACTGCCATCCTGACGGCGACAGCCCAGCTGCTGGCAGAGTCCTTTCGGCTACTACCGTTGGCGGGCTGCAGGACGCATCTGCTCCGTGAATGGCCTCATGCATACCTCTGGGCGAGACGCTGCTCCTCCGCGAAACACCCTCTCGGATGTTAAGTATGTTGCGTTCAGTGTCGCTGTAAGTATGTAGTGTCATGTTGCTGTCTGTGTAGTACTCAACCCTTAGAAGAGAAGCAGACATATACCCGTCGGAAACCGAGATTCAATAAAGAAGCAATCACCGATAACTGAAGACTCAGGAGAATATGCCAAGACTCTGGAAGTCCAGCAGATAAAAATCGTCTTAACAGAGTGACATGAGAATTGCAAAAACTACTAAATGATTTGAGGAATCAGATCTTTCAAGGCTACCTGAGATGTCTTACTTGAACAGAACTGACAGATTATTCACTGCAGAAAGCTACTATGCAGATGAAACAACCTAAGCAACCTATTCCACCAATACGAAATATAGAGGGTTTATGGACTAGAAGCCATCAAGAAAAAGCTAAATTATTCGCAAATTATCTAGAGTGTGTTTCAACCTTAACGTGCAGAAATCACAACAGATAAATAAAAGAAAGTATGTGACGTTGCAAAGTTTTGCAACTCACAATTATGAACAAAATATACGATTTATGATATTTAGTTACGGAATGTTTAATTTTCTATGATTTTATCCAACTAAGGGGTTCCTCAAGGGCTGCACGGTACTCCGGGACTAAGGGCTATTTTTAGTTTGTATTTTAAGAATTTACTGCCGTATTTTTTTGTTTGTTATCTATTTATGTAAAACCGCCGAGATCATCGTGGTACGTCGAGGGAACCCAGGACCGAAAGGACGTACTCAGGACTTACGCTGCCGTCTAGCCCGAGAAGACAACAATTTCACTGTATTAAGCCGAACCTGCCACCTTCAATTTTTGCCGCCTATTTTTACACCACTACCTACTACGTCAACCCATGAACTGGGCACCCTGCGAAGATGCCCCCAGGACCTGTGTTGCGTTTTCTGTCACAAGGATCCTGGACGACTCCGCCACCTGGTGTGGAACTACGTTGACCGAGTTATGGGCAACTCCAGTCTCGACCTCCAGTTCTACTAGAGAGGCCCCTATAGCCCAGGCCTGTGACATGCCACTCATTTTATTGGATCCCAGCAAGACTCCTCGTATAACGGATGAGCCAGGGAGTCCCCAAAATGATGATTAATAATGTGGATGTCAACGGAGAGGAAGGAGACTGGAGCAACAACTTCTGACGACTCAAGTCTGGGAATTTTACCAGGAGTGTGGACGTTGGGGTACTGCAGGTTCCTCGTCATTACGCTCCTGCGATACCTCTGCGCCAGATCCTAGCAGAAGTGGGCCGCCAGCCAATCAACGCGCCGTACGAGCGGTAGGGGAAGCGACAGGAAGGTACGAGCTACCGGCAAGCGACAGCATCGTCCTATTTCGTCCGCAGCCTTTGAGGAAGCCAGCTACTTCACCGCAGCGTACCACATCCTCCAGCTCTTACGGATTACTATTGTTAAAGTGTGTGTTTTCTTTTGATACCGAACTATAAGTGTGTAACGACCCAGAGACAACGAGGCCATCGTCCTCAGTTGTCGATTTTGGCATTGTTGCCTATCTATAAGGTGAGGCCGCTTTATTTTATCCTTTCCAGGAACCCTACCGACAAGTGGCCACCGTTTTGTTGAGTTTGCTTTTAGATTAATAATTTGGCACGTGTCAGGGCGGATTCCCGGACTGGGCTGCGATTTAAGTGACTTTCCCTTCCCTTTTTTTTGCATTGTTGAAAGATAAGAGCCCCAAAAGTGTTAACGACCCCCCCCCCCATCATTTCTCGATTCCTTTATTTTAAAGCATTTTCGACCCCGTCCCTGAGTACCGGAGGAAATAGCCTAACCTCAAAGGTTATCCCCCCCCCCCGTTTTTTGATATATTATAGCGTTCCCGAATTCTCTGTTCTCGACTCTGCCCCCCCCCCCCTCTACCTTTTTGTTTATGATTTTATTTTACCTAAAATAATTTCGGCCCCCCCCAAAGATAGTCTAGATTAGGAACGAATCATTGTCGGGTTGAAAGCTATTGTTAAAGAGTTAATAAATTGTCCATGAATTTCTTTTTATAACGACTTTGTGTTTCTTTATCCTCTTTATAGGTTAGAAACCTCTTCCGTGATCCTCTACAGTACGGGGACCTCCCCTACTCTACCGACTCGAGCTAAGCTGGCCGAGTTTGCCGGTACACCCAGTTTCCACCAGGACACCCCCCTCTTCATCAATTTTAAACCTGTCGCTTACGCTCCCTCCGTCTTTTTTTTGTGTTCCTTTCAATTTTGTCGAACTGAGGTGACCTCGTCGGTCTGCCGCCCAACAAAAATTGTTTTGAGGCATTTCGTGGGAAATCATTTGTTTTGATGTCTTGAAGATTACTAGTGGAAGCTTGGTGCCGAAGGGGTGCTGTGCATGAAAATAAAGTATAGCATTACAAGTATTGGATCTATAACTTAATTCGTGCGGTTTGCTAAGAGATGGCGTAACTTGATTATTATTCCATCGTTCCAATATTCCGAACATGCGTTGGAAAGCTACTGTCATTGTGCGTCTTTTTCAGTATATGTCATGCATTTGAAGCGTAATCAACAATAATTTTTGTTCACCCAAATATGTCGAACTTTGTGCCTGAAAAAGTGTTTTTGCGGGGAGTTCTTCTTCATTACTTTAATATAAAGAAAACTGCTGCCAAAAGTCATCGTATTTTAGTAGAAGTTTATGGTAAACATGCTCTAGCTGAGAGAACGTGCCAAAAGTGGTTTGCACGATTTAAAAGTGGTGATTTTGGCTTGGGAGACGAACGTCCTGGGCAGCCAAAAACGTTTGAAGATGAAGAACTGGAAGCATTACTCGATGAAGATTGTTGCCAAACACAAGAAGAGCTCGCGGAATCTTTGGGAGTCACTCAAGCAGCCATTTCAAAACATTTAAAAGCAGCCGGATACATTCAAAAGCAAGGAAATTGGGTTCCACATGAACTCAAGCCGAGAAACGTTGAAAGGCGGTTTTGCCTGTCCGAAATGCTGCTGGAACGCTACAAAAAGAATTCATATATGTATCGGATTGTTACTGGTGATGAAAAACGGATCCATTACGACAACCCCAAGCGCAAAAAATCATATGTGAAACCCGGTCAACCAGCCAAATCAACGGCAAAGCCGAATATCCATGGCACGAAGGTATTTGGTGGGATCAGAAGGGTGTGCTGTATTATGAGCTGCTAAAACCGGGTGAAACCATCAATGAAAAATGCTACCGAACACAATTAATCCGTTTGAAGAGAGCAATAGCCGAGAAACGCCCGGAATATGCGACCAGACACGAGGCAATAATTTTCCATCATGACAACGCTCGGCCCCATGTTGCTATTCCGGTTAAGAACCATTTAGAGAACGCCCACATTGGAATACGGTTCACATCAGAGCAGGGTATCAAAAATTGGCTTGATTCATTCTTGGCCGCCAAGTCGGCGCAGTTCTTTTGGGATGGAATCCACAAATTTCCAGAAACATGGGAAAAAGCCATAGCCTCAGATGGGCAATACTTTGAATAATGCTATTATACATTTTTTTTTTAAATAAACATTCAAATTTTGAAAAAAAAAACCGGACGAATTAAGTTATAGATCCAATATATGTTTATACATCTGTTTATTTATGTACAAATTTTTCCATCAGACGCCTTATATGGGATAGAAAGACTCTCAATAAAAAGTAATTTGATTTCATCTAGAAATATGACCGGAACTGCTGATCAGCTAGCCCATGCGTCATCTACTGGCACAAGTAATAATCTGACGGCGAAATATCTGGGGAATACGGTGGGTGGGGTAGGACTTACCATTTGAGCGTTTCCAGGTAGGTTTTAACGAGTTTGGTAACGTGAGGCCGAGCGTTGTCATGCTGTAGAATCATTTTCCATGCCTCTGCTCGTATTGTGGTTGTTTTTCGCCCAGGGCTTGGCTCAAACGCATAAATTGCGTACGATACCGTTCTCCTGTGATGGTTTCGTTCGGTTACAACAGCTCATAATAAATAAAGCCGACCTGGTCCCACCAAATACAACAGCATGACCTTCGCAGCCTGAATATTCGGCCAAACCAACGACGCAGAAGCACGACCGGGCAGTCCCCATGACTTTCTTCTCTTTGGGTTGCTATAATAAATCCATTTTACATCACCCATGACGACGCGATGAAGGAAACCCTTCATTTTTTACCGCTGAAACAGTTTTTCACAGGCGAAAAAACGACGCTCAACGTCCCTTGGCTTCAAATCATCAGAAACCCAAGTTCCTTGTTTTTGAGACATTCCCAACGCAGGCAATCGCTTGGAAATGGCTTGGCGAGTAACTCCTAATGCTGAAGCAAGCTTTTCTTGTGCTTGGCACGGATCCTCATCGAGCAATGCCTTCAATTCAACGTCTTCGAAGGTTTTTGGCCTTCCTCCACGCGAACGGTCATCAACATCGAAATCACCGTCTTTGAAGCGACAAAACCAATCACGGCACGTTTTTGTACTTAGAGCAACATCTATGTAAACTTTTTGGAACTCTGGATATGCTGCAGCTGCCGTTTTTTTCGAATGAAAGAAGGAAATCAACACTTCCCGCAAACATTTTTTTTCTGTTTTATTCAAAGTCAATAAATATTCAATGTTTGGAATCGAAATATTAAGTAAATGATTTTTAATTTCTGGGAATAAATTGCTTTAATAAGACAATCTTTCTTCTTTGTGAGAAATCTCAATTTTAAAATTAAAATTCTACGCATAGGATACAAAAACATAATATGAAAATACTTTTATTACAGAATTTTGAAATATACAAGTTGACCAATTTTTAATCGAGTAAATCGGCTACTTTAAGCAAAAAATTATGTTAAAAATATTTTATCAAAAAAAATAAGACACATTAAATTACGGTTTAAAATCCACATTCATAGATTGATGGTAAAAGCAGTTTAAAGTTTTTTAATCTTACGTTTTAGTGACGTATGCACAGACTTTTAATCAGATAAATGAAATGCTTTATAGAAAGTCAAAATTTTCTTATTACTGCACTTAATCAAATTTATAAAGTAAAAATATTTTTTAATTGATGGTTTCACTCAATTCTTTAAACATTCATTACTTGAAAATTGTACTCAAAATTTAATCTTGCAGCGTTCCAATATTCCCACAATGTTACAAAATCTTATTAATCATTATTTTAGTCGAATTATTTTCAAAATATTTAAAAAATAAATGTAAATATTTTGATTAAATACTCTGTCAAATTTTGCATTTGACTGATCTTGCAAAATTGTTGAAAGTTTTGAATACCGATAGAAGAAACTTTAAATGAAATTTTATGTCCATAAATGCTTAAAGTTCTATATAGAAATATCAACTACAACATTCTCAAATTTTATAAATAAACTACTAAATTCAAAAAGTTTCGGATTTTTTTAAAAACTGTACAAATTTCAAATATGAATCAGTCAAAATCTACTAATTATCAGTGAAATTTGACTGATTTAAATAACTAAAAACAGGTTACTGTGAATCAGTCAAATTTCACTGATTACTTCAGTGAAAAGTAACTGATTTGACAGTGAAAAATATTGTTTCCACTGATGATTCAGTGAAAAGGCAAATCACTGATTCAATCAGTGAAAATTTGACTGATTCAGATTTAGAGTGTATACAAATTTCAAATATAAAGTGTACTCTGTACATTAATCAAACAAATTTAGAAGATGAATATTTTAATAAATATTCCTAAATATTATTGGAATATGATACATATCGATTTAGAAAAACTTCTTCAAAGTACTCAGACATTTTTCTTATTTTACGACATTTTTGCACCATGTTTGACCTTTGGGTAGGATTCAAGAAAACAATTGTAGACATACTTTCATTACTTAGTAAAATACTATGAAGACTTGCTTTTTAAATTAAAGCGAAAACTTTTAAAACCTTTAACAATCGGTTGCATAGATTCTGCTCTAATCTTGGACGCAATTAGAGAAATAGGTTTTTTTGCTTTTTTTAGATCTAGTTTTTGCCTTAAACATAAAAGAAAGAAAACACATTTGAAATATTGAAATAAAAAAGCTGGTTCATTCTTAGAGAATCCCAAATATTCTGAAATAAAACTCCTTTACACACCCCCACGGAGGTAGAGTTTACTAGTAATAGTTCAATAAATTTTATGTACTCTAAATAAATTTTTTCGTAATTGCAGAAAACTTATTCCAAATACAAAAATTGTATCTTTAAATGTAAAGGATAATTAATTATAAAAATCGTTCGAATTTGAATTTCAAGGACTTGTACACACTTTCAAGGCACATCGTTTTTCCTTTTGCAAAAATTTTTAAAACTTCTAATTTTTCAAGTAATTGGGAGAAGTACATTTAAAAAAAAATTGTTTTCTCTACTTCCACTCGCGCTAGCTTAACAAATTTTCAGAATTTTACGATTTTATTAATATTGTATTAAGTGTCTACATTTTCTGAAACTATCTACAGGAGAAAAATTTTAATACTTTAGTAAAGAAAGTTTTCTGAAAAGTTGTAGCTCAATCAGATTAATAGCCAAAAAGTTACCAATGTTTTAAATCGCAAACGAACGGTATAGAGGTCAAATTGGAGACGAAAACAAATAATAATAGCAACCTTCTTTTGTTTTCTTCTAAGATATACTTGATTCTCGCTTTATGCGTTATTTGAGAAGGCAAGAGTGTCGATTCTTCATATTTTTATCGTAATTCCTTATTGAAAACGGCAAAAGTAAGAATATTATATTATTATTTGGTGATACGTGAGTGCTCTTACGTACGTTATTGTTTGATGCTTGTGGGTAAGTTTATTTTGTGAAACTTAATTTGTGTGCAGATTACAAATTATTCACATTCGCTCAATTTTATCGACTTTTCATCTTATTAATTCTTTTCAAATAATTCTGTTTTCCTTCGTCGTATAATTTATTGTTCACAATGAGTAATCCGGTTGACCCAAATTCGAGTGTTTTGAAGGACAGCCAGGTTCAAACGAAGGTTGACCACAATTTGAACTCTGGTTCAAACGAAGGTCAACCCGCTAGAAAAGTCATGAAAAATGCAAAAAACTTTCAGTTGGGATGGTTTGAGGAATTTCCGTCGTGGAGAGAGTGGGTGGTTACATTAGCAGATGAAACAAGATTTCATTGCAAAATTTGCAATAAAACGTTGCTATGTGGCAAATCGGAAATTGAAAAGCATGAAGCATCTTTATCACACAGAAAGAAGCAAGAGTTTTCAAATAAATTAGAATGTTATGGAGTAGTAAGTGAAAATTCTTCTAATGTAACTGCCAATTCTTACAGTGTTGAACCTTGTGTAGCAAGTTCTTCTGCTTCAGAATTCACAAATTCCACGATTCCGGAAAGTGTTACTTTCAAACAGAAAGTACAAGAAGCAGAGATTAGGATTAGTACATTTTTCGTAGAGCATAATTTACCATTCGCGATTTCATCAGAATTGATAGGACTTTTCCAAGATATGGAACCTTCGGTTTTAAAAGACGTTAGATTTAGCCACACTAAAATGGTCCTAGTTGTAAATAACGTCGTATGTGCTGCTGAAACTGATCGCATGGCAAATATTTTGCGTAAGCAATCATTTTCAGTGTACGAAGACGAAACGACCGACAGGACTCTAGAAAAGTGGCTGTCATTAATGGTTCGATATGTGGAGCCAACGACATTTTCTGTCAGGGTGGAATTGCTCCAGCTTATTAATGTAAATGCTTCGGATTGTTCTGCCTCTAAAATTTTTGATGCGTTCGAAAAAGCATTGTCCGGGCAGAAAATCCCTTTATCTAATATCTGTGCTTTAGCTTGTGATAATGCACAGGTGATGGTCGGCAATAGGTCCTCATTTAAAACAAAATTAAAGGAAAAAAGTCCCCGTTTAATTGTTTTCCCGTGTTTCTCGCATTCGTCAGCAATTGTAGCAAAATATGCTTGTGCCACAATCCCAGATGTAGAGGATTTAATCAAAGATTTGCCAGCTTTTCTTAATGCTAGCTCCAAGCGAACGGCTATTTTTCGATCGATTGTTTTGGAATTAGGAAATGACTATCAAAATAATTCCTAGTCATTCTGAAACTCGCTGGCTTGTCCGCTATCGATGCATAGATATTATAATAAAGAATTGGGAAGTTATTCTTCAGTATCTTATGGTCCTCGTATCTGAGAAGGTAGAGAAGGCCAAAGACTTGTTAGGAAAAATGCAGAATCCTTTGACACTCGCATATTTCCTATTCTTGAAATTTACTTTGAATAGGTTCAACGTATACAATGCGAAATTTCAAAGTCGCGAAACAATGGTTCAGGAACTCCAGCCAAACTCGGCTAAATTCTTCGTATGGATTCTTAGCAGTTATTTGAAAGAGGGTCTTCTTCAACCGAATTTATTCTTTCAAATCATTAGAAATGTTAACTTTGCAGATCCTAGTAATCAAAAGCCGCTTCAAGACATTGACGTTGGTAAGGAAACGTGAGAATATTTCCAGCAGCAACTTACAAACAAGAAATTGCAAATAGTAGAAGTTGATCTATTTCTTCGTAATTGCTTGAAACTTTATGTCACAGCAAGCGAAGAAATTCGCAATCGACTTCCTTTTGATGACATATTTTTGTCTTGCGTTGCTGTTTTACGGCCTCAAGTAGCTTTCTATGCTGATCAAAGCGAAACTTTTCCTAGGGTCTGGAAAGTTTGTCAAGATTTAGGGTCGTTTGATAGAATAGGTGTACAAAAAGAGTGGGATTCTTTACTCAAAATCAGACAGGAACTCAAAGAAAAGTGGTCGAATTTATCTTTTGACGAAATGTGGTCTAGTATCGGTGTATCTTCGACGAGTACAGGAGAAAAACTTTTTCCAAATTTGATCTCAGTATTGAATCATGTTCGGAGTCTTCCTCATTCAAATGCTGAGGCGGAGCGAGGTTTCTCCATGCTCACGGACGCGAAAACTCCCAAAAGAAATCGCTTAGGAAACAGGACGGTCAACTCAATTTGTGTTACTCGATCAGCCCTAAAGGCGAGAGCTGAAACAGCCAGAACAACGAGCATCACTTCGAAGCATTTGCAATTAATGACCGAAAATTTATATGAGATGGCAGAAAGTGATAGGGAAAGTGGTTAGTCGCTCTTCGCTCACGAAGGAGAGGATTAATTCTAATGGCCAAGGCATGGCGTTAATCAATTTCAAACCCCTTTCTTACTCACAAAATAATGACATTTTATTTCTTATATCAAAGATACGTTCTTTATTCCTTTCTTCGCGTGCCGCGGGTATGGAAATTGTTTAGTTTTAATTATTATTTTGTGAGTAAGAAAACATACTGAAATTGAGTAATATCACGCTTTGGGCATAAGTGAGAGGCAAGGGGACTCACAATAATCAAGCACCCCAAATCATCCCGAATTAATCAAACTTCTTCATTATTTGATTTAAAACAAAACATTTTTGTTCGACGTATACTGGCATTTGATAGAGGCAAGCCTGAAGTACGGGCTACATTTGTAGCGTTTTTTACCACTTTGCTTCATTTTTTTCCTTTTTTCTTTTTGCTTGAAAGCAAAAACCCTTTTTGTTTCGTAGGACGTGGACTAGGCCTACAGGGGATACCACGTAAAAAAAACGAGCCTTAAACTCTACCTCCGTGGTGGTGTGGAAAGGAGTTTTATTTCAGAATATTTGGGATTCTCTAAGAATGAACCAGCTTTTTTATTTCAATATTTCAAATGTGTTTTCTTTCTTTTATGTTTAAGGCAAAAACTAGATCTAAAAAAAGCAAAAAAACCTATTTCTCTAATTGCGTCCAAGATTAGAGCAGAATCTATGCAACCGATTGTTAAAGGTTTTAAAAGTTTTCGCTTTAATTTAAAAAGCAAGTCTTCATAGTATTTTACTAAGTAATGAAAGTATGTCTACAATTGTTTTCTTGAATCCTACCCAAAGGTCAAACATGGTGCAAAAATGTCGTAAAATAAGAAAAATGTCTGAGTACTTTGAAGAAGTTTTTCTAAATCGATATGTATCATATTCCAATAATATTTAGGAATATTTATTAAAATATTCATCTTCTAAATTTGTTTGATTAATGTACAGAGTACATGAATCAGTGATTTGCCTTTTCACTGAATCATCAGTGGAAACAATATTTTTCACTGTCAAATCAGTTACTTTTCACTGAAGTAATCAGTGAAATTTGACTGATTCACAGTAACCTGTTTTTAGTTATTTAAATCAGTCAAATTTCACTGATAATTAGTAGATTTTGACTGATTCATATTTGAAATTTGTACAGTTTTTAAAAAAATCCGAAACTTTTTGAATTTAGTAGTTTATTTATAAAATTTGAGAATGTTGTAGTTGATATTTCTATATAGAACTTTAAGCATTTATGGACATAAAATTTCATTTAAAGTTTCTTCTATCGGTATTCAAAACTTTCAACAATTTTGCAAGATCAGTCAAATGCAAAATTTGACAGAGTATTTAATCAAAATATTTACATTTATTTTTTAAATATTTTGAAAATAATTCGACTAAAATAATGATTAATAAGATTTTGTAACATTGTGGGAATATTGGAACGCTGCAAGATTAAATTTTGAGTACAATTTTCAATTAATGAATGTTTAAAGAATTGAGTGAAAGCATCAATTAAAAAATATTTTTACTTTATAAATTTGATTAAGTGCAGTAATAAGAAAATTTTGACTTTCTATAAAGCATTTCATTTATCTGATTAAAAGTCTGTGCATACGTCACTAAAACGTAAGATTAAAAAACTTTAAACTACTTTTACCATCAATCTATGAATGTGGATTTTAAACCGTAATTTAATGTGTCTTATTTTTTTGGATAAAATATTTTTAACATAATTTTTTGCTTAAAGTAGCCGATTTACTCGATTAAAAATTGGTCAACTTGTATATTTCAAAATTCTGTAATAAAAGTATTTTCATATTATGTTTTTGTATCCTATGCGTAGAATTTTTATTTTAAAATTGAGATTTCTCACAAAGAAGAAAGATTGTCTTATTAAAGCAGTTTATTCCCAGAAATTAAAAATCATTTACTTAATATTTCGATTCCAAACATTGAATATTTATTGACTTTGAATAAAACAGAAAAAAAATTTTTATGAAGTTTTAAAATCTTTTTACAATGTTACGAATTGGGCCGAATTTAGAATTACGAAATCTTTCATTAGAAAAAGAAAAAGTCACTCACATGAAATAAACTTCTGTAAGAATTATCAAGATTGAAGAGATGTTAAAATATTTGAAAAATAATGCAATTGTAAAATTGCAATTTATATCAATATTTGACAAATTTTTAGCTTTCTCAATCAAAGCATTATCCGGAAATTTTTAGTTCCTTTAAAAAGATGGAATATTTATCAATTTCTTGAATGTTCATACATTAAAAAAATATCGAATTAGAGAATTATATGCAAAGTATTTTCCATTAAGAAGACATAAACGTGACATAATTAGTTTTATATCTACATTTTCAGCTTACTTTTTTGTGGCTTAAGCACACATTTTGAATTCGAAATACAAAAATGCTCTACAGAGATTTCGACTCGATAAACGAAAGCGTGAAATCTAAAAATAACTTGAAAACTCAAGCATTGTAACGAAGTCCGTCTTCGTGCACCTTCGGCTTTACACGAAGCTGGTGACCGCAGCGTGTAGCAGAGCCGACACACTGACACCCCACGTTTGCATGTGTTTCTCCCAGATGGGAACGTGGTGGGGGCCGAAAAATCCCACGTTCTGGAGACACTGGCGGAAGCGGCAGAGGCAGAGGCACTCAACGCGGTGGTTTCAACGGGGTAAACAGAGGCAGCAACAGCGGCAGAGGTCGCGGCAATTTTTGGAGCACCTACGGCAAAGGTGGAAAAGGCGGAGCAGCAGCAGCAGCAGCAACTTACGATCAGCGAGACAAGTCAGGAGCTGGAGCATGGGTAGCAACGACAACGAGAGCGACGTTTAACAGCGAAGTAAACAGGTTAGATAATAATTGCGAAATAAATTGGATATTGGATAGCGGCTGCACCGATCACATTATAAATGATGCTAATTATTATGAAAATTGTATTGATTTGAAAGAACGGATTAATGTTTATTTGGGGGATAAAAGTTCAGTCCAAGCAACTAAAATAGGAAACGTGGTTAGTTTTTTTGAAGCGTTTGGAAAATTAAATAGAGTTGATATCAAAAATGTTTATTATGCAAAAGACATGAGCAACAATTTGATAAGTTATGGAAAAATTATAGACAATAGTACTATTATTTCGAAAGGTAATGAATCGAGAATTTGAAATGAATTTGGTAATTTAACAACAATAGTTTACAAAGAGAATAATATTTATCCAATGAAAAGTTTTTTGAAAATTGAACATTTATCAAACAATACTGAAATTTCTGAAAATAAAATGAGTGAGAAAGAAAAATATCATAGAATTCTAGGCCATGTGAATTTTAACTATTTAAATACTCTATGTAAACATCAGCTAGTAACAGGTTTTGCCAAAGGAAATAGAAAATGAGTTTATGAAATGTCAAATTTGTTTAGAGAATAAAATGCATAATTTACCGTTCCGAAATAATCGCGTTAAAGCTAAAGAAGTACTGGAAATTATACATTCCGATATTTGTGGTCCGTTCAAAACTACAGGATTAAACGGTGAACGATATTTTGTATCTTTCATCGATGATTACAGTAAATTAGCAAAAACCTATTGCATTAAAACACGGGATGAAGTTCGTGGTTGTCTAATTGAGTTTGTAAATGCAAGTGAAAATTTCACCGGTAAAAAGGTAAAAATATTAAGATGCGATAACGCGTTAGAATACGTAAAAGGTCAACTGTATAAATTCACAAATGATAGATGAATAATTCTAAATAAGTGCCCAGCATATGTACATGAACTTAACGGAACTGCGGAACGTTATAATAGGATAATAATGGATATGGCACGTTGCTTATTAGCAGAAGCTCAGGTAGATAAAAAATATTGGCCAGAAATAATATATGCTGCTACATATTTAAAAAACCGTACGTTAGCCAACACAATAGAAAAGAAAACACCTTACGAAATATTTTTTAAAAGAAAGCCAAGTGTTGAAAATTTAAGATTATACGGTAGTAAAGTTTTTGTTAGGAAGCCAGAACAAAAAAGAAACTCAAAGTGGGACACAAAAGCAGACGTAGGAATTTTACTTGGATATGAGAATGTGGGTTATAGAGTGTTGATAAAGGGTAAAATAATAGTTGCTAGACACGTAGAATTTATCGAAAGAGGAGTAAAGTATATAAGTCTTGATGATACTGTAGTTGCTGAAAAGTCTAGTAAAAATAAAGAGACAAAAGAAAATAAGTTGGAAATCGTTGAGTCTAATTCAGGTGTGAAAGTTACGGATAAAATTGATAAGGGTGAAAATAATATGTCAGATAACAGTTTTAAAAGTTTAATAGTGAAGATTGTACAAATTGGGTAAAGGCTATGGATAATGAAATCGACTGTTTAGATAAAAATTATACTTGGATTCTTGTAAATAGAGATAAAAATAAACTCGTATTAGATGTAAAATGGGTATATACAATTAAATCAAAGGGTAAATATAAAGCTAGATTAGTAGTTAGAGGTTTTCAACAGAAAAACGTGATTGATGATATATACTCTCCCGTTGCAAGTAGTGAAACTTTAAAATTTTTAATATCCTTTTGTTGTCAAAATGGTTTAATAATAGAACAGATGGACGTAGAGACTGCATTTCTGAATGGCAAAGTAAGCACGGAAGTATACCAGGTGTACAAGTATGAAACCGGTAATGACATCTATGTGTCACTAGGTAAAACTATACGCTCTGTCAAACCAAATCATTGACGCCATTTCTTCGCATTGAGTTCTGTCAACAATATTCAGTTCATAAACAAACAAGTTTCATACAACAACTAATTTTTTTTCGCTAGTAAAAATGTCGATTTTTGTGCCTTCAAACTACGATTTGCGGACATCATTGATTTTCTGTGACCAATTGAAGAAATCTGCTTTGGAAGCCCATCGAATGCTTGTAGAAGCTTACTGCCAGCATGCTCTAGGCAAAACACAGTGTTTCGAGTGGTTTAAAAAATTCAAAAGTGGTAATTTTGATGTGAGATACGAAGATCGTGGAAAACCACCGAAAAAGTTCGAAGATTGGGATCAGAAGGGTGTTATCTGGTTTGACCTTCTGAAACCAGGTGAAACAGTTACTGGTCAACGCTACTAACAATAATTGGCCGATTTGAATCGTGCTTTGCGCCAAAAACGTCCAGAATATCAAACTAGGCAACACAAAGTGATTTTTCTTGATGATAATGCACCAGCACATCGAACAAAAAAGTCTCGGGAATTGGTAAATTCGTACAGCTGGGAAGCCCTCCCCCATGCGGCTTATTTACCAGACTTGGCTCCATCTGACTACCACTTATTTTCATCAATGGGGCACGCACTTGCTGAACAGCGCTTCGATTCGTACGAAAATGTGAAAAAATGGCTCGATGACTGGTTTGACTTAAAAAACGAACAATTTTTTTTGCGAGGCATACACAAATTGCCAGAGAGATGGGAAAAATGTGTGGCTAGCAATGGCCATTACTTTGAAGATTGAATGTATAACCATTTTTATTAAATAAACGTGTATTTTCTCAAAAAAATTACCGGTTTCATACTTGTACACCTGGTACATTCGTCAACCACAAGGGTATGAGGATGGAACAGACCGAGTATGTAAACTAGTAAAATCTATGTATGGTTTAAGCAAAAGTCCGAGAGATTGGTTTGATTGTTTTGATGAATTTGTAACTAGGCTTGGTTTCATGAAAAACAATATTGATCTTTGTTTGTATGTACACGGAGAAGGAGAGAATACTTTGTATCTAGTAAATTACGTAGATGATGTTTTACTTTGTTGCAAAAATAAAAACAAAATTGAGAAAGTTAAAAATTTACTGTCAGATCGTTTTAAAATGAAAGATTTAGGTGAAATTAAAGAATATTTAGGAATAAAAATTGAGTATGATTATGGAAACAATAAAATGGAATTGATTCAAACAGCGTATATTGAGTCTTTAGTGGAAAAGTACAAATTGCAAAATAGCAACTTATATAATGCACCCATGGAAACAAAGTTGAAAAATCTAACTATTGTGAAAGAGATATTAAGTACAGAAATTTGTTGGGTGCGTTATTATACATTAGTTCTAATACTAGACCAGACATTAGTTATAGCGTTAATTACTTGAGTAGATTTCAAAATAGTTACAACAAAACTCATTTTAAGTACGCTCTTAGAATATTAAGATACCTATATAAAACAAACGATTTGAAATTATGTTATAATAAGAATGATAATGTTGAAATTGTTGACTGTTATGTTGACGCAGATTGGAGAGGCGATGTAAACGATAGAAAGTCAACATCCGGTTACATTATAAGATTTTATGGCAACGTAATTGCTTGGAAATCGCGAAAGCAAAAGTGTGTAACGAAAGCGTCAAATTACGCGGAATATATTGCGTTATCCGAAGCTGTAAGCGAAATGAAGGTTATTAATGAATTAATGAAATTGTTCAAAATAAATACGAGTGAACCGATAAAAGTGTACGAAGACAATTCGGGAGTGATTAGCATTGCGAAATACGGAAACTTTACTAAGAACTCTAAACATATAGAAATACATTATCATTTTGTTCACGAGCATGTAAAAGAAGGTTTAATTGATGTTGTAAAGATTAACTCAAATGATAATGTAGCAGATGTATTTACTAAATCGTTGTGCAAGGAAAAATTTGAAAAGTTTAGAAAAATGATGAATATCAAATAGTAAAAAAAAATTGAACAAAACGTTATAAATTTAAGAGGTCGTTTTGAAATATAATATAAATTGACTAAATTTATATCGTTTGTTAAAGTAAATATTATTCACTATAACTGAGAGTACGCACGCACCTCTCACCCATATACACTGTACACAGCGAGCAAGCGACGGCCGCGGCTGCTAATGTAATGAATATTTATATTTATAATTTGGTCAGAGCAAGTACAGCGTTGTTGTTGATAACGGTACAACCTTTCGTATACTAGCACAAAATGTGCTCTTGTAAATATTTCTTAGTTAGTCATTAAAATAAAAGTATATAAGAAAAGACTGTTATAAAATAATAATTTAATCCTAAAAATCAACATATACATTTCGACGATTACGAAACAAGTAATTGTCCAGGTTCTCATAGCGGTTTTCAGAAGCTGGGAGCCGTTTAAGTGACTTTGCATTCGGTTCCACCTAAGTATCGAAGTAATTTGAAAAATATATTTCTTGCTATGTTGTTTAATACTGCAGATCATAAAAATATGGTAATCTAATAATATATTCTCAAAATTAATACACGAATTAAATTTCTTGGCTAACGAGGGAATATTGATCAAAACCAAAACCAAAGAAATACAAGTGTATTTTGTTTTAACAGCAATTCAAGGTGATAATGCTGGATTAAACACTATATTAGGTTACACTGAAAACTTCTCGGCAAACTATTTTTGTCATTTCTGCAAGATGCATAAAAATGAAACAAAATTTTCCTCAGATGCCGACGATACCGTTCTGAGAGCGAAAGCAAATTATCAATCAGACGTGGCCAAAAACGATCTATCATTAACTGGTTTAAAGGAAGAATGCGTTTTCAATAATGCTAAACATTTTCATTGTACGAAAAATTTAATTGCTGATATAATGCACGATCTCCCGGAAGGGATTTTACCTCTTGAACTTGGTCTCATCTTTCATCAGCTTGTTCTTGCCCGTACAGAAATAGCCCAACTTGTTTCCAAGTTCCGATCCGGACCCTGTCGGATTTTCCACATGTGGCCGCAGGGGGGCACATGGTGTGGCTCGGGTCAGAACCACATCGGATTATGATAGACACGATTATTATCAAATTTTGTGTTGTGGTCGTGATATTGTAGTGACTATATTGATATTAAAATGCCAAAAGCAAAAAGTACATGGCGAGTTCGGAAGCACAGTATGGTTGGTGAGATTTCTTATATCCACATTATAGATCAAGGTAAGTTAATTCACTAGATTCATTATATAAATCCTAACATTGAAGGTTATCTTTTCTAGACCCCAGATAACATTCGTGACTTACATGTGAAATCACATACACATCGTCAAGTGAATCACGTGTGAGCTCACATACATATACAGTTGTATGACCACCATGAGCTCACATGGAGATCACTCGAGATTCACAAGAGAATCACTCGTGTTCTTTCTTTCTATGTCAATTCTTTCCTCTATGTCAATTCGCAACTTTCATGATCGATTACTCAAAAATGGGACGGTAAAAAATTTTGAAATAATTGTCACGAGATTTTCGACATTAAAGAAACATTTTCATTCATATATGCGTTATTATCATTATTTTATGTATTCAAAATGTTACTCTATGTTTTTTTAGTATGCCTGTAAAATTATCAATGCGATTTTTAATCATCGGGTTTAAAAAAGCAAATTTTATCTAAAATTATACACAATTTACTAACGATAATTTACGTATCTGAATTTAAATGTAAAAAGCTAAACGATTATGGTTTTAAAGTTTTCTTTCCTATTATAAAAATCCATTTACGAAGGGAATTTGTGAAATCTTGTAATCGCTTTTGTGTAAACCCTAACAGGGGGTTTAGTTATTAATTAACCTGAAACATTGTCCCGTGAACATACCATCACATGACGTTTAATGGACAATGGTGCTGTTTGGGAAATCTATCATTTCTCAAATTTGTTACGTGCAAACAATTCGAAAGACTAAATTTACAAAACAATCAGCGATCCGAATTCATCATTCGATTAATTTTGTAAGAATGAAAAAAGTGTTTAATTCTACTCTTTTATAATTTTTAACGCATATTTAATCGTGGACAAATCGTATAACTCAACAAGTAATATTACTTTTTTTTTTTTGGTGAGGAGGAAAAATGGCAAAATCTTTTATAGACGTTGTACAGGACTCTCCTAGGACGGGTCTAGGCATACCTGTTAAAACCAAAAAACCCCCTCTCTCGAACCAATACACCACCCGCGGAACCGCCTTTCGGCTTTAAACTTCACGGATGGTTGGTTCCATTAACGTCGCGTACGACTCTTCCGTCATCCGTTCGCTCGGAACTTCCACCCGCGGCCACACGCCCACTAGGATAACCGACTAGCCGCGCCACCCAGGGGAGAAACAAACAGATTCCTCCCCCGAACGACGCGGACAGACAAGTCTAACAAGTAATATTACTCACTCTTTTTGAAAAGTGAAATCAATCCGTATTTGAATCACGTTTATTGACATGAAAAAATGAATAATGCGTAATTTTTAAGACTATACTTTGTAATCGTTGAAAGTGAATAAATGAAAAGCAAAAAAAATTTGGGGTTAGATTTTTTCGTGAACTTACACCGTTTCAACTATTTCACTATACACCTACACGGAAAAAATTTGTCGCTTAAAATTTAACAGACTATTCGAAGAGTCGTGGACAGAAAGTGAAATCGGAGAAAGTCTTGTAAGGTTTCAATGACTTTTAGGAAATAGTAGAAAAAAGTCGAATAACTTTTAGAGAACCAGGTCGAAGAAAAAAAGTCGCGTATTTACTATTATAAAAATATTTTAAACACTAACTGATCTTTTCTAAGAAGTAATAAAAAGTTACATAATCTTTGGATTCATTTGTCATAGATTTTAAAAGACTATCGAATAATTTGAAATGAAAGTAATTCAAACAAATAGTTTTGTAAATTGTATTCTAAAGTCCATCAGATTTTATATGCCGTCTTCTAAAATTTTCTCGACAGTCGCAAAAAGCGATGCGCAGAAACGTAATTCGTAGCATCGCACAGCAGACAATGCAGCTCGGCTTTATGTTTTTGTAATGATTTTGGTTAGATTTTGAGATTACGTGTCGTTTGGTTTCGTTTGAATCTGGATTGAAACGTACTTCGAAGAATTAGTTCCGAGTAAGTATATGTTTACCTTGATAAAGTGTATTACGTCAAATTTGAAATTTATCTATTATTTTAGTTTTGCCTTCAAACTCTGAATGTGATCCAAATATTTTACACAAGTTTCCATGACATGTATCGGCTATGCGGGTTAAGGCGTGCGATTAGAATTGGGTTAGAATATGTGCGTGCGTGCGAGCGTTCGATTCTCAGTGCTGCAAAGTGTTTATAAAAAATTGCGTTTCTGTAATGTACAGTGTTAAATATAATGGTAAGTTCATATTAGGATTATATAGGTAATTTAGAAGTGAAAAATAATTAACTATATAAGTGCAGGATCATATCACAGAAAATAATATTTTCCTTTTCACACTGTTCCACATTTTCTTCGACTGTCACTTAGACTTTCGATGCCTGGTTTAGAGAAAATGGAACCCAACCCACGGTGTTTTAAATTTTCCGCGACTGTCATTTAAACTTTCGAATTTACGTTAATATAAACTTCACATTGTTGAACATTTGGTTAATATCATGGATAATAAATAAAAAAAAACTATTTTCACATTAAAATTTAATATATTTAATTCATTGACCCTCACATTATACGATCTACTATCTATGTTAATAGAGTTTGCATTTAGGAATTATTAATTACTATTATCCAAGTTGATAGATTTTATGATCTTAAAATAATTGATACTTATATCTACGATATTAAAACTTATAATATAAGATATTAACAGGTATGATCTTATTTTTAATATCCACGGATAGGTTGGTTTATAATCTGTTTAATTGTCCCATAGTCACTACACCGCACGGAAAGAACAGTTTGGTTGTTACAACCTAAGGTTTGGATATCACAACCAAAAAATTTGGTTAAATATCGCCCAACCAAAGATTTGGTTGTGGCAACCAAAGTTAATGCATAGAACATCTTTTGGTGCTGTACCCAATCACATATTTGTCGCTTCCCAACCGCTTATGATATTGTACCACTTTGACTTTGGAAATCAGAACCATGATTTTAGCTTGTGATGACAAAAAGGACTTTTGTCCTTTTCATAGCTTTGGATACGACAACCAAAGTTTGGGTGTATGACCCAACGCTAGTTGGTACCATTATTTGCTGAAAATACAACATAACCTAATTGGATACAATACCATTCAAACTTTGGGAGCGATATCCAAAGTTTGGGTGTTACATCCAAATACATAGTACCATTCGCTTTGGTAAAAGCAACTATACGTGAATGATATGAGAACCATTTTTTAAGACACAGGACAAAAATCATATTGGTTTTATAACCAAGTACAATGCAACCAATGTACTTTCGTTGCCACGACAAAATCCGTTCTTTCCGTGCGAGATCATACTTAGTATAATCTATATTATACGGGTATAATCCATTTTTCTCCGTGTATATTAAGTGAAAAATGGTTGAATTCAACAGATTTATTAACATTGCACTTTAAATTTCCTGATTTAAATTCCTACGGAATTTGACTATGGTTTTTCATTAGCGACATCAACACTTCGCAAAACGTAGAATAAAAATGGAACCAACTGATTAACGCATTTGGTAATTTACATAAGATCATGTACGCAGGAAACAAAACGCTATACGCTAAAATCTCTGTGAATTGCTTATTTTAAAATTGTAGATTCAAAATATTTTCGTTTAATTGTGTTGTGGACATTTAAATCAGTTAGCTTTTTATATCGGCAATTCGATCCCAGACTGATTAAATCATTACTTTGTTGAATTTTTTTTACGCTTCTTCCATTCGTATAAATTTGCTTTACCAACGTTAATCGCAATTTCATATTTGATATGAAGAATTCATGAAACGTATCTTGACGATTTAAATTTTATGGACTGTGTCAATTAATCGTGAAACTATGATTCAACGCCATTAGAAGAAATTTATACGATTGAAAAGTTCTAAATACAATTCAACAACGTTTCTATGCAGTCGTTCTCAGATAACTGCAGATTCAGAAACCTTTAATCGTAAATTTTAACATACTCAATTCATAGAAATTTCATCCAATCGTTTCTTTTTTTTCTGGATAGTAAGAATATAATATATACAGTACAGTCGGAAAGTATTAGAACAAGATAAAAAAAGTTGTTTTTGTCAGTTTATCGTATCATTTATTGAAATATTATTCACATATTCGCGGTAGTTTTTTACGTTAACGTAGCTTTATGATTTAAAGACATTTTTAATGCATTTTACTGAAATTTCCATCAAACTTTATAAGAAAAAAGTCCATGGCCGAAAATCGTGAAAAGTGTTCAAAACCGCCGCATTGGGTTTTCAGTTGTTTTTCGCACAAAAATCGATTCGGCTGTGGTTTGGAAGGTTGCATGTCAATCATTTAAACAAAAAAAGATGGTATTATCGTGTCTGGTGCATTGAAGTGTCATAAAAAACTCTAAGTCTGTTAATTTGACAGTCGTTGCGTTTATGGATAATTGTGCCTGCTTTTTCGTTGAAATAGCCTCAGAATTGTATTTTTCTAGATTGAAAATGGTCAAGCGAAAGGAAATATCTGTCGAGAAACGGGCCCAAATCATTATCTTGCAAAAAACAGTCAAAAACTATCAAGAAATAGCCAAAATATTGAAAATATCTTTGTGTTCAGTTCATATGTCCATAAGAAGATATCGGGAAACTGGACAAAATACTAACAGAAAACGATCTGGTCGACCAAGAAAGACAAATCAAAGAATCGACAACAAAATATATGCAATGAGTAAGGGAAATCGACAGAAATCTGCATTAGAAATTCGTGCTGAAATCAATGAAGACTTAGATTCACCAATATCGCTCACGACAGTCAAAGGCCTGCTTAATGAAAAAGGTATGATTGGACGCATTGCTGTCAGGAAGCCACTTCTACGGCCAGTAAATAAATAAAGACTGAAGTTCGCTCAAGAACATGTTGACTAGACGATTGATCAGTGGAAATCAGTTTTATGGACAGACGAATCAAAATTCAAACTTTTCGGTAGCCATCGGCGTCAATATGTTCGCAGAAAAGTCAATGAAAGATTCAAACCAGATTGTATTGTGGCAACTATAAAACATGGCGGTGGCTCAGTAATGGTTTGGGGCTGTTTCAGCCACGCTGGCGTTGGTCAACTTAAGAAAATTGAAGGAATTATAAAAAAAAACGAAAAAAAATCGCAGGTGACCGTAATATAATGGAATGGCCGCCTCAATTCCCCGATTTAAATCCCATCGAGCTATTGTGGGAAGAATTGGACCGACGTGTGAGAGATCTAAAGCCAACAAGCCTTCCTGGTCTCTGGGATTGTTTGAACGAAGCGTGGAATAATATTCCACCTCAAACACTTCAAAAACTCATCGAAAGAATGCCAAAATTGTGCGCTGCAGTCATTAAAGCAAAAGGTGGCCATTTTCAAGAAAATCGGTTGAAGTAACATATTTACTGTTTCTTTATAAATTTTGATGAAAATTTCAGTAAAATGCATTAAAAATGTCTTCGAATCATGAAGCTACATTGAACGTACAAAACTACCGCGAATATGTGAATAATATTTCAATAAATGATACGATAAACTGACAAAAACAACTTTTTTTATCTTGTTGTAATACTTTTCGACTGTACTGTAATTAAAAGTTAAATTTCTAGCCTAGAGGATAAATCAATTTTTTCATTTTCTTGAATCCTGGATAAATGGTTGTATTTTGTTGTTAGTGTACCACAGAAAAAATAAAATGTAAAAAATGTTTCAGGTATAAAGTCAACTATTTACTGCAAGTTAACGGGACAGTTATTACACTTTATTTTTTCTGTGATATGGTAAGAATCAATTACTAAATGTGCTTCAAAACATAAGTTTTATGTCATTTTGGTGATTCGAAATCACCAGGTAAGAAAGTAGGCAATGAATGACATTGAAATGTCAAGATCTGGAAAAAAACGGAATCCAAAATGAATCTTTTGAATGCATTTTAATTCCTAGCCATTAAAAGGAATTCAAAAGTTCCATTCTCGATTCCTTCTCCTTTCAGATTTTGACATTTCAATGCTATTCAATTCCCACCCCCTTACTGGGCCTTATTCGAGGGTTTCTGCGTCGCTGAATACAAATCTGAAGCCTGATTTTCGAAATTCAAAGTGACTGATCCAGTATGGCGGACTGTGTATCATAAAAGTATTATAATTATAGTGGAATCCTCTTTGGTAGCTCAATATTCATTTTTATTTGAGTTTTAGAGTCGATGATGATGAATCTCAAGTCATATGTTTAGAAAGTAAAGTAACCGAAACAATATGTCGGCTAGAGGCTTAAAAAAAAGTTTTTTCCTAAGAACCCACCAAACAAGATAGTGCGATAATTAAAGCACTTTCTAAAGATATTAACCACCATATTGCATCAGCCATTTTTAAATTTGAAAATCTGACTTCAGCTTCGTATATTTAGCGACCCAAAAAACTCTAAAATAGATGATTTTGATTAATTAAAGTGACAGAACTCACGTTTCGTAGCACATTCTTTATTTCGTTGATGACCATCGAACCTATTAATCGAAAAGCTAAAAACATAAACGGGATAATTCTTTGTCTATCTTTGTATTTTAGAAACAGTCAAAGCATTTTCCACGCTCATGTCTAACATTTTTATCTTCATTGTTCTTGAGTCACAAAAATCCAATCATTTAATTAGAAGG
Source organism: Diplolepis rosae (assembly GCA_030998225.1). Lineage (NCBI taxonomy): Eukaryota > Metazoa > Arthropoda > Insecta > Hymenoptera > Diplolepididae > Diplolepis > Diplolepis rosae. The sequence continues at coordinate 16,901,927 of JAPYXD010000680.1, read as the reverse complement.
CTGTTCAATGCATTTTTCTCGAAGTCTCACATAAAATTTTTCATCCGTTTCTCCACATGGTTCAGTAACTGATGGTACATATAATCCCGCAATTTCTTCTTCGAAGAATAGAGGTTCACCTTCAGTCCACTGAAACGGTAAAGCTTTATTTGTTTCATTTTTTTAGCGCATCTTTTAATAGGTGAAAATAAATTTTTTTAATGTTTTTTAATGATTTTAAGTAAAAAGACAAATTATTCCAAGATTTTTTTACATATAATCACCCTATTTATTACTCACAACTAGTATCGGAGGTTTATCTCCTCGCACTTTAGAAATTTCAACAAATTCATCGTCATAATTAAAAATCATGTATGGTTTAGGTGCGATAGGTGCTGTATCACCCTGCAATAAAAAAGACGTCATTATTTTGCCAGCACCAAAACAATTAGCCGATTTTGGTCAGTAATTAGCGAACAGCGTAAAAAATGTATTTTTACCCGCAACTTTCCTATTGCAGTAACGGGTTGAAATTTAACCAAGTTTTTGGCACTCTTAGTATATCGCTTTTCTGTATAAGGCCAACATTCGTAATCAACTTCTGGTAATAACTGAAATAAAAATAAATCACTGCCCGTAATAATATTCAAATTGTTTCAGTTATGATTCTGCGGTACATTTTGAGCTTGAAGGTATCGAAATTAATACAATAATTTTATTTTTTAGCGTTAGAAAATTTAAAAAAATAATGCCTGTCATTGAAGGCAATGCAGAGATACGTGTGAATGGTTGCGCGCGCAGCGTAGTGCGTCTTCTGTTCACAGTTTTAAGTTTTTAACGCTAAAAAATGAAATTAAGGTATCAAATTCTATCCCTTCAAACCGAAAATGTACCGCAGAATCATGAATGAAACAATTTAAATGTTTTTATGCTCTTTTTATTCATATTATCACAAGGTCAGCGAATGGTCAGTGAATGGTAAGAGAATTCTCTGACCGTTCAATGGACTGGATTTGCTAGGGGAGTAGCGGGAATAAAATATAAGTTACATTTCCGACATTATTTTTACTCCCGCTATTCTCTATTCAGAGAGAAACGGTGATTTTTTACCTGGCTCATATGAAAAAAGAGCTAAATATTTATACCTGCGTGAAAAGAAATCACGGAAATAAGGATATTCTAATATTAAAAATGTCATAGCCTTACGGGCATATTTTTAATAATATTCTTAATGAATTAAGCGGAATTCTTACTTCAAGAGTATCTTCTAACCTAAGGGAAAAAATATTCTTAAAATAACAATATTCTCCTTAAAATAAGAATATTCGCGACTGACCATATTAGGTGTGGGGTGAGAAGAAATGCGAAAAGAAATAAGGAAAATCATTTCTTTTAATGTTTCCTGCCACGTGCGTTACAATTGTTTTACCGTAATATGAAAAATGGAACAAGTGAAAACGTGACTGGAAGATCACCAACTTGGTGATCTCGTCCAGTTGTTTGAACGTAAGTATTAACAATGATTTCTTTAACACTTATTTTATGCTTTGTTTTTTACATTCTCATCATGGATGAGAAGGTATTGGTTTTATGTGAAAAATGACTTTCGAAAATTTCATCAAATCTTTACGTTTTGAGACCCCCTGAGTCCGAAAAAAGGGTTTTTACGAAAGTGTCTGTCTGTCTGTCTGGCTGTCTGTCCGTCTGTCTGTAGGTCGTGTGCGGCATAACTCTCGATAGAATTATCAGATTGAATTGAGCTTTGGTACACTTTATCGGAGCCGAAAAAGTAAGGACAAGTTCGTTAACCAGCCACATCCAATCAAAATTGAGGGATTGAGCACTACTTTTGTGTTTTTGAAAATAACTTTTTGAAAAAATCAAAAATTCCAATACTGGTTTTTGATAGTGCTCATAAATCTCTACAAATTATCCTGATAACATTTTTTGATTAAATCAAAATTAGAAATGTTACAGCATATTCAAATTCGAAAAAAGTCAATATCAAAATTCCATTTTCCAGTTAAATTATACGAGATACGAAAAAACGTTATGATACAATATTATTTTCTACATAAAGACCTACAAATTTTAATTGTAACATTTTTTCATAAGATGCATATTTTTTTTTTTAATTCAAAAATAATCTATTGAAAATCCAAAATTCAATTTTTTAACAATAATATGTGAAATACGAAAAAAACGTAAGAATACAAAGTTGTTCGTTTCAAAAATATCTACAAGTTTTGTCTTACACAGTTTATGAAAAAACATATATTTTTCGTTTCAATTCCAAAAAATACGATTAAAATTCAATAATTCCATTTTTTAGACAAAATATATGAGATACATAAAAAAAGTTTAGATGAAAAATTATTTGCCTAAATGAGGTCTACACATTCTTATTAAGAAATTTCTCGACAGGATGTATATTTTTTGTTTTGATTTTTGATATTGAAAAAATTCGATTTTTGTCACCAAAATATGTGAGATACGAAATAAGCGTTGTTCTGCAAAATCGTTTCCTTAAGGTAGTACGATCACGAAAATTAGACCTCAGACAAAAATAGATAATTTTGCTTTCACGAATAGCAACATTATTATTGAAGGGCCAATTTGAATGAGAAAAGATTATTTTTCATGAAAAAAATTTGAAACACAAAAAAATAATGTTATTAATAAATTTTATTTTTGCCCAAACTTATTTTCTTATCGCTTGGAGTCAAATTTTTGAAAATGATGCGATTCTAATAAATTATGGTTCATTTTTTTAGAAAAAAGATTCTCTACAACTTGGCCGTTTCCTATTTTTGAATTTTTTCTTGAAAGCAAAATTATCTATTTTAGCCTGAGGTCTAATTTTCGTGATCGTACTACCTTAAATAAAGTCTACGATTATTTTCTCTTTTTGAGATATTTGGAAGAAAATAAATTATTTTAATCATGTAATTTATTAAAAAGTTACTGAAATGTATACAGAAAATCGAGCACGAAGCGCGAGTGTCATGATGAGAATGTGTTCCTTAAGGCCGATAGAGCCTTAAGTAAATTGAATTTCCTGTTTCACTTAAACTGAAAAAGAAATTTAGTGAATTTGAGAAAATGAGTAATTCACATCATCTTTAATATTATAAAATTGGTTTAAGCTTCAGTATTAAATTATAAGAAATAAACTTAAATGTATGATAAGAGCACAAGACCGAGCGCGAAGCGCGAGGGCCAGAAAGATCGGAGCGCGAAGCGCGACGTTCAAAAATTCCGGACCGCGCAGCGCGACGATTAAATCGCGCGCCCTAGGCGCGCTCAAGCTTGCGAGCGAAGCGAGCTGTGCGCTAAGCGCGCGATGAGAATGTGCCCGCTTTGTGGATGGCAGAAAACATATAAATCCCCTTTCCTTTGAAGCCTTAATTGTAAAATGACATTTTTATACAAACACAAACTTATATTACGATAAAATATATATATATAAGATTGAACACATTAATTCTCCCAGGCGCAGTGAACAAAGAAAAAATTCACAAGAAAGGCGCCTAAAATTTCATAGGTATTTATTACGTGAAATTCACTGCGCCTGGGAGAATTAATGCTTTGAAGAATCGATATACGGTCCAAAGTACACCATACACCCGAAAGACAACCATAAAAGCTGCTGGAAAAGCCAGACAGAAGCTATGTTCACTATTCATCCCAACTTTGAAATGATATACATTTTTTTCCTGTTTATCAATTAATAAAGTAAATATTGATTTTTTATGCTGGTCAATATTGTGAAAATTACTTAAAAATGAAATGTAAACTTGAATATTAATTTGCCTTGAGGCGGGGTTATTTGAGAGATCTTGTATTTTTGTATTTTTTGCTATTACCTCAAATTGCCTGGTAGTTGGTACAAACCAGAAGTAATTTGAATTTCTTATTATATTTTCTATTTCTTAAACAGTTTTCCTAAATATATTCAACGTGGTTTGAAGCCAAATTTACCATTTTTGGAGACCGCTAAAGACATCTTCATAAGAACACGTGCCTTACACGAGATAATTATATATAGAGACATGTCAAATTTTAACCTGGAAAAGGCTTATAAGAGAGGCATTATTAAAAAGAGGACATATTTCCCTATCGAAAATGATTAATTTTGATCATCTTTCAACGTGACCAATCTAAGAGCCAGACTACTTTAAATGGCTCGCAATCAAAGGAGCACATAAATGGAGTCGTCTTTGGGATGTCCACAGAAAAACTCGATTTTTTCCGAGTGGAGGTTTTTTTGAAGCTTTGACTTAGGACACCTAAGTTAGAAACACTGTTCTTTAGGGATGCTACTCACTTTCAATTCTACAATCCCTTGTGCCTCGTAAAATCTTTCATCCTCTGGTATAGGCTCATGCAGATTATAATTCTTCGTATAAAGGTTTGTCGCAGTTTGGTTCCAACAATATACATAAACCGACATGTCCGCATTAATATTCCAGGTATTTGCAGGAATCGCTACTCTGTCACGATCTAATAAGACTCCCATGTTACGTACACGAAGCATACCATCAGCAACTAAAACTGTAGATAACTTCCTACTTATCGCCGGGCTGTGAATAATTGGTGGATGAAATGGTGGTCGAGTTGGTGGTAGAGACTTCTCGGCTAGTTGGCTCGGCATTGTCGAGTTGTATTCTGGATAAAACACATTTTTAAAAGAGCCAATAAGTACCATTCAGTTTATGTCTTTAAGGTTATTTACACTATTTAAGCTTTATGCACAAGAGGATATTTAATAGATACGGAACAAATTTCAAAATCACCTTAAAAATTTGTAGGGTTATGATTGAAAATTCCAGAATTACAATAGAAATTTATTCTTTTTTTTTAAATTTTAAATTATAATATATTTCCACATTATGCACGATTTATAAAAATTTGGTAGTTTCCAAACAATTAACAGTTCTGTGCTCGTATAGATAGTTAAACAAGAAGGACCGCAATAATTAAAGTGTTCCATCGAATAACCGGTTATAGAACATAAGCGCTCCGTTTTGTTGGCTCATAAAAAATGTTTACAATATCAACTTCTAAAACGATGCTTTTTTCAATCAAAATTAAGTTTCTTCTTCGACTCCAACTCGCGCTCAATTACACGAAGAAACCTCAGTTTAGGCAGCAAAATACTGAGCTGTAGGTGAACTATATTATAATTTACTATAGATTTTACAGAACTTTACTATAACATATACTAAAGTTCTATAAAATTCTTTGAATCTTTAATATTTTGACTGCGACAAATTTTTAGTCCGCTAGGAATAATTAACATTGCACTTCGATTTTCCCTTGATTTCTAATATTTCTTAGAATTTTCGTTATAAAATAAAACATATATGTTGTTATAAAAATTTTCTCTGTGTAGTCAATTTTGGGAATTCCTTGATTAAATTTACAGTGATTGCGCGTTGTAATGTCTTCTGATCAACAGCATGAGCAAAAAGTTGAAACATTTATTATAAAAGAAAGTTAATGACTTTTATGTGCCTCCGGCGCATAAACGCGTTTTTATGCTACAGCTGAGAGTAGCGTAATGTTGTGTATTACGATACAGAAGAACATAATGTAAAAATTGAACTGCGCATGCGCCTATTACTATACAGCGGAGCATAATCTTCTTCTTCGTATAGCGTTGGCAACGTACTGACGAATCCTTGTACATTTGAACTGCGCATGCGTCTATTACAATACGCTACTACTACACAAGATCGAGAAAATCAAAATGGCCGGAAGTATTCGCGAAATGTCAAGTGAAATGGGCGATAATCACGACAATTTCGATCTTTTTAGATTGGATTCGAGTGTACGCAGAAAAACTCGTAAATACGCCGAAGTCACATAAAATAGAATATGCGCCAATGCACACAATTTGTTCACTTGTTTGTGAGTTAAGTCAACATCGCTCGGGACCATCAACATCATTGCAGAAAATTTAAAAATCTATTACCTTCGCCGAAGGCGGCTGCCAGATATGCACAAAATACTGCTACCGTCCAAATCTCCATCTTCATAGTTTCACGGAAAAACTTTACAGTGACTATTTGAACATCTCACTGTATATATACGTGTTTCTTGCCACCTAATAGTAGATAAATATTGCGTCTTGAGTACTTGATTAAACATGGTAGGGATACATTTTTATAGCGTTATATATGACGTGGAATATTTCATAAACACTCGAAAACATTTTTTTATGATTTTAGAACAAGCGAGCTTTATTGAAAGAGCAATCAAATTATCTGACATACTCACATAACTAACACGTTTGACGAAAAACTAAAAAATGAATATAAGAATAAATTTTTAATCAAATTAAATGAGTATTCAATTAAATAATTGAAATTTTATACAAGATAAATGGATTTTGAAGCAAGAAGTTAAAAATGTATAAAAAGTTGTTTATTTTTAATAAAAAGTATATGCAGTGCGATTCTCTACAAGATTTTCATTCAAAGTTAATTTATAAACTTTATGAAATAATGCCTAAATGACTTTGATGAGAAAATCAGGAAAGACTATTTTTTATGTCTTTTGTAACAAGAATCATTATCAATTTGAAAGTAATCGAAAAATCAAAGATTTACAAACTTAAAAGCTAAAAGTAGTTTCCCATGTATCGAATTTTCGCCTTTAAAATACGTTTTCTGGGTTATTATTATTTACTAGTTTTTTTTCAATCTCATTAAGTATTTTAGTTGAAACATATGCGATGGAAACGTCAATTTTTATTGAAATTCAGTTCACAATACATGAATTATAACGCTACATTACGATTAGGAAATTTAATTCCAATGCATTTATTGTAAAGTTGCAACATTATTTTTTAACAATGTAAATTTCTTAAAAATTGATAAACAAACCCAGTGGTCTAAAAACTCAATAACATTTCTTTAAGTGTCATATACCTAGTTTGATTTTTTTAAATTTTTCAAATGCCGTAACTTTGTCATTTTTCGCCAGATTAGAAATTCACGTGTGACGTTCGTCACCAGTAAAATAATTATAAACAATTTGTCCCACAAAAATTTGTTTGCTGTAGATTCATATCAAAGTACTACGTAGAAACACGCTTCCTGCATAATTAGCAACTGTGATCATAAAATTTGTAATCAGAACTTATGTCAATATTTCCCTCTTTTTCTCTAATAGTGTATAATTTAAATTAAATTTTGTAATCTCAATATCAATATCTTTTCGTTTCACAATTTTGTTTTCAAACCCTGATCATTTTTATCCGAAATCGAATTATAAATACAATAAATTATTTTTTTGAAATGTAGCTTTTTTTAATAAAAAATCGTATCTTTCTATTGAAAAAGACATTTGAAGGAGTCACATTTTGAAATTCTAAAATTATCAAGTTTTTAAAACATTCTTTCCGTTTACGTTAGAGGTTACTCCAGAACATTTACTTTGCTTCAATGAATCAAAAATATCACAGAAAAGTAAAAAATGCTTTTTACGTATGGAAAAAGTAAGAATAAAGCAAAAATGGATCCATCTTGTGTCAGCAGATGTTTTCAGAAGATTGGATTATTGCTCACTTTTTTCAATTGTGATAAATTATTATGTATTTTTCCAAGCTTTAAAAATTTCTAGTTTCATTAATATTGATTTGGTAGTAAAACGTAATCAAAATAATTTTTGGAGCTTCATAAGCACTGTATTAGGAAATATATTTTCCCAAAAAATCTTTATTCTTCAAAAAAGGAATTTTGTAGAATAATCTAATCTAGTGAATTAACACCCAGTATTATTGATGCACAAACATCGTAACGGTAAAATGTACTCTCTAAATCTGAATCAGTCAAAATCTACTGATTATCAGTGAAATTTGACTGATTCAAATAGCTACAAAGAGGTTACTGTAAATCAGTCAAATTTTACTGATTACTTCAGTGGAAATCAACTGATTTAACAGTAAAAAATACTTTTTTCACTGATTCAATCAGTGAAAATTAACTGATTTGTCAGTGAAAAATATTTTTGCACTGATGAATCAGTGAGAGAGCAAATTACTGATTCAATCAATGATAATTCGACTGATTCAGATTTAGAGAGTATATTGTAACAGCTAATCAGGCATGATTTATCTCAGGAAGTTGAATTCATTTGTAATTTTAAGGCATATTTGGACAATGAATAAAGTTGGTGATCTTTATTAGTATATTATGCGCCTAGGCGCATAATGAGGGTTATTACGCGACGAGCGACAATGCTCGTAATAAGTAAAAACGTAAATAAGAGGATAAAAAATGAAAGTATTTACTTTTTTTATGGGAAAGCTGTTATTCACATTTTGACGGAAATAATGCGTTACTTAAAGAAAATATGTCGATACCCACGTTCTAATATGTCGTATCCCACATTTGGAAAAATTTTCAGGAAACGATAAAAACGTCTTCTAGCACAAATAAAAAAATGTAAACGAATTTTTGTTTTCTACGTTCATAAAAATGCATAAATAATAATAATTAAAGACAAGAAAATTATTTAAATAAATTTTATGATAATGTTACGTCAGAAACGTAACATTTCTCTTCTTAAAAGATTCCTCGTTTTATGTTAGGATCGAAAAGGATCCTCTCTAAGGGATGAGGAGAAGTCAGTGATTGAGAATGGTTATTGATATAAAGTATGTTTATTGACAATCAAATTGAGAAACGAATAAGCATCATGGAATTGGAAATTGAATTGAAATTTAGATGTACCTTTGTAATTACCCCGAATGAAATTTGTCTGGTGAATTATTGAGTCCAGTGGAGCGAAGGTGGTCAGTTGAGTCCTCGTTGAGATCGTTGAGATAGCACTTGTTTGATGGGAAATTCCTTGTTGAGACGGTTGGTCTAGTCGATTCTTGATCCAAGTTTAGAGAGAATTTTGGACGATGATTCCCCTTCACTTTCTAATGTCGTTGAACTCAGCGTCGAGTAGGAATTCGTCTGAGTAGCGGTAAAATCTGATGAGGTTGGACTGAACTCGTAACGTAGAGATAATGAAACTGGACTAGACTGAACTGAACTCGCCGTGTAGAGATGATGGTACTGGACTAGATTGAACTGAACTCGCCGTGTAGAGATGATGGTACTGGACTAGACTGAACTGAACTCGCCGTGTAGAGATGATGGTACTGGACTGACTTCTCTTGGGATTTTTGCCTTTTATAGAACTTTTGCAAGGTTGCTTATGGTGGGAGCAAAACCAAGGTGTACCACCTTTGGTATTAAGATCGGATGAGTTGCCCTCTCTGATGACTCGTGCTCCAATGAAATTCGGTACCTGGCACTAATGTCGTAATCTATTTTATCTGTTATTCGATTCTAACGAAAAGGTCAACTACTGTGGAAGTAAACAAGGTGTATCATCTTTTCCATATTTGGTATTTTAAGATCGGATGAGTTGCCCTCTCTGATGACTCGTGCTCCAATGAAATTCGGTACCTGGCACTAATGTCGCAATCTATTTTATCTGTTATTCGATTCTAACGAAAAGGTCAACTACTGTGGAAGTAAACAAGGTGTATCATCTTTTCCATATTTGGTATTTTAAGATCGGATGAGTTGCCTTCTCTGATCACTTATGCTTCGATGAAATTTATTATCTGGCATTAGTGTCATAGTCAAATATATCAAGTCTATTTTATTTGTTATTTGATTCTAACGAAAAGGTCAACTACTGTGGAAGTAAAAACAAGGTGTACGATCTTTTCCATATTTTGGTGTTTAAAGTCGAATGAGTTGCCTTTACCGATGAGTCACGTTCCGATGAAATTTATTACTTGGCGTTAATGTCACAGCCAAATATATCTATTTAGATTTCCCTTTCGATTTTAACGATCTTCCTATTTCTTGTTAGGTCTTGCTGTTGAGTCAATATAATCAAGGACGTGGTAATATTGCCTTGATCTCTTCATTGGTTCCTTAATTTGTTTATTACTCTAGGTGGTGGAGTCGCGGGACGTGACACCTCCCCCCTTAATTCGAACGCGGGGAGTTAACGATCCGCGATCGAAACTTCGGCAGAAGAATACATTTTTAATCCAATATGCTTACTCAATCAAGTACCTGTTTTTAATTTAATTTGACAATTTATAACATAAAATTTTCGTTTATTAACATTCCAAATTATTATTACGAATTAAAATTCTATAACAAGTTTTATATAAGTGCATAGTAATAATAGAGGATATAATTCTGAAAATATTACAATCATTGATTACATATGTTATAGTTAGGTAATTTGACAATTTTTTTTTTTGATAATAACTATTAAACTTACAACATAATGGTTGTTGATAAAAAGAAGATCAAAGATTGTAAAATTTTATCGATTAGATATAAAATAGTAAAGAGTAATTTCCAAGAATTACGATTGTTAATGTATACATTATTAAAATTAAAATTTGGAAAGCATTATAAATGATTGATTATACATGAAAAGAGATTGAAATATATAATATTAGTAGAGATTAAAGAAAATATTAGGATCCTTGATTACATATATTAGTTAATAGACGTCGTAACTTGGTACATTAAAGAGAAAAAACTTGGTTAAATCTAAAATTGATTTCTTGAAAACATGCATTGCTATTGCTTATTATTACTTTTACATGTTTCTAACAATTAATTTCATGAACTTCAATTTAATTAGTGTATTATTAAATGAATAAAATAATCAGAAGAAAAACAATTTTACATAATAACAGGGTAATAGATGTTCCTACAATTCTTGTATTTTTAATTGTTTTTCTAATTTTTCTTTTAAAATTAATAGAGTTATTTGTGCATGAAATATATAAAGAATAGTAATTATTTAATTTGTTATTGTTGCACATTAATTTCTATTGGAAAAGCAATTTTTACATTAACAATTTTGTAACGCCATCGCACAGTTTACATTTACAGACTCAATATTTGTAGAAACTATTCTTCCAATAGGATGGGAATCAAGAAAAGTTCCCTTGATGGAAGAAAACACAAAATTGAAATTATATTTATGATGGCACCAATTATGAAGTGCTTATTTATTCTTGTCAGAAAAAGTCTTTTTTTCATCCAAAAAGAAGAAAAATGTAAATATTTCTATATTTTTCTTTAAGTGATAAAATAAAATGTTGATTCGAATGAAAACTAGCATTTGTCTTAATAAAAAGGTTAATAGTTCGTTTTTTAAATAGTCAATGAACAAAAACAAAAATGATTGAATCAAATGTAAAGAAAATATTCATAAGAATTTTAAGGAGGTATAATTTTTTGTGATGATATTAGATTTTTAGTTTGTGCTGAACAGAAGAGAAAAGTTGAAAAATTTTAATGCATTTGATAAGTACTTGCTAGTCTGCGGAGTTTAATTTACTCTAAAAAAAAACATGAAATCTATTAAAATTTTTTGATTGCTATTACAGTATTACAGTACAGTGAGCTTCTCGAATGTCTGAAATAGAAAAAATAAGATTAGAATAAAATTTCAAAGGATCTTTTGTTTAACACATTTCTTGGTTTAGTTATTCTAAACGCTTTGGTTTTATGCAAAGTTTATATTATTTTAAGTTTGATTTCAAATTCAGTTAATCAATTTTGTATATTTATGTGCGATCTTTTTATTCGATTGATGTGAAATACTGTCGGTTTTCCTTTAATGTTGATTTTCACATTTCCTTTTCCCAGTACATCTAAAACTTCGTGAGGTCCTGTGTATTGATTATCCAGCTTTTTAATTTTTCCTCCTTTTAAAAAAAATACATTATTCCCAATTTTTATTTCCAAGGGATTTATTTTTCTATCGTGGTACATTTTTGATTTTTCTTTTGCCTTTATGAGGTTTTCTCTTGCTTGTGTTCGCATTTCATGCAGTTGTGTGACAAAGTTGATCAAATAATCATCATAGGTTTGCAATTTTTCATTTTGTGATAAAGGTTCACTAGAGGGTTCACGGGCTAATTTGCCAAAAACTAATTCGTAAGGCGTACATTTTGTGGCTTCGTGTACACTTGTGTTATACGAGAACATTGCTAATTCTAGCCAATCGTCCCATTCTGAGTTTTTTGCTACAAATTGTTTGAGATATTCACCTAGGACATGATGTGATCGTTCAAGTAATCCATTGGATTGAGAGTGAAAAGCCGTGGTACGAAATTGTCTGATTCTAAAGCGTTTTGCTAATCTTTTTAATAAATTGCTTAAAAAATCTCTGCCTTGATCCGTTAGTACTCCTTTTGGCGATCCAAATATGCAAATAAATTTTTTCACGAATGCGTCTGCTATTGTACCAGCTTGATGATTAGGAAGAGGTATTGCTAGAGAGTATTTTGTAAAATTATCTTGTATAGTAAGAATATACAGATTTCCAGACTTTGTTTCTGGTAGTGGACCAACAATATCCATTGATATTTTTTCGAAGGCAGTAGTGGGTGTATCAGTAATAACCATAGGATTTTTAGTTTTAACCCGAACTAATTTTTTTATTTGGCATTGTAAACAGCCTTGAATATACTTTTGAATATCGACTTTCATATTTTCCCAAAAAAATTTTTGGCGAATTCGATTATAGGTCTTTGTGACGCCTTTATGGCCTCCTAATGCTGAGGAGTGTGCTTCTTCAATTAATTGTGATCTTTGTTCTTTTGTTGGATATTGCGTTATGCCATTACAAACTATTATTTTCGTAAGAGAATTTGCAAAAACTAAATCAAATATTAATTTTATTTCTTCCCAAGCTATGTGGTTGATTTTCGAAGTCTTTGAAATACTAATTGATCGTAAATTTAATTTTTGAGATAATTCGTGTAATGAATAAATTGACAATTTGATATTATTTAAGGTTTTAGATAAATTGTCTTGAATTTCTCCTTCAATCGGAAGAGCAAAATGATAATAGTTTCCTTTTTTTATTTCTTTCGCTGTTCCTTTCTGTAAGTTTTTAAATTTTGGTAAAGTTCCACGTTTTTCTAGACTTTTTGATCCATTATCTCGAGGATTTCCATTTGTTGTAACAAATTATACATAATTATCTTTTCGCATTGTTAATTGATCGCGACATTCAATGATATTTTTATTCATTAAAATTTGCCTGGTAGATTTTGGGTTGGGTGGAGGGGGCTTTGGGGGTGGACGGTTTTCTTCGAATTCTGAATTATTATAATTTTCGAGATTTTCCCTGGTTTCTATTTGTCGATTTTTGTTTATTTCAGAACTTCGTTCATTAAAAGTGTCTTCGATATTTTCATTTTCAAAAATTTCTTCAATACAAGAGCTTTCAGAGCTCTCTTCATCTTCAGGTTCCATATCAATTACTTCATCTTCAGAAGTAGAAAAATAATTTTCGCTTTTTTCCTCTTGAGGTATAATAAATTGTTTAGGCTTTTTGCCATTTTTATTTCTTTTATTTTTTGCTTGGATTTCTTTCAAATAGTCCAAATATTCAGGATCAGAATCAGGATCAGAGTCGGAATCTGATTTTACTTTTGTTCGGCTTCCTTTTTGCATATTTATTTCTGGTAATTCATTTTCATATATTTGTTTTCTTGGTCTACCTCTCTTTCTTTTTGTTTGAGAGGGAATAATTTTTAAATTTGTAAGTAGAGTTTTTCTTGGCCTACCTCGAGGTTTTTTCACAAGAGGTTTAGAAGAAAAATTTTCGTCTAATTTTTCTTTGATTTCGATTTGATTTAAATTTTTTAGATTTTTATGCTCATTTGAATTTTTCATTTGTTCTTGTTTTTTCTTTTTACCCCTAGTAGTCATGGTTTTCCATGGCGAATTTTCATAATTTTTTCCAAGTATTGGACTTAAGAGTGTAATAGTCATAAACAGAAGCTTTGATGCTAAAAGTTTCAATAAATTTGTATATTTCATAAAATTGTTACAAATGTTATTAAATAATTTTTCATTGGGAGAAACATTCAAAGTTTCTAAAAAATTAGGATTGATATTTAATATTGGATCCTGTGATGATTCACTAAAGTCATTTATATCATCTTGGGTAAATATCGAATTGAAATATTCTCTTTTGGAATTATTTCCTTTTTTGATATTATTTTCTTTGTTATTTTTCATAAAGGTATTCTCAAGATTCGTTTTTTCTTGAGATGTCATAAAGGTATCGTCATCATCTTCGTGTAAATTTCTTGATCTCTCTTCATTAATAAGAGGGTTTCTTGAGAGAGCGTCTGCATTGACATTCATTTTTCCTGCCTTGTATACTACATCAAAATCATATTCAGCGAGTTTTAACCTCCAGCGCGAAACTCGTGAGCAAGGGTCCTTAGAATTTTGAAACCAAACTAGTGGTTTATGATCAGTTACTAGGGTAAATTTTCTTCCATATAAATAAGGACGGAAATGAGTGACACAAAATATTATTGCAAGTGCTTCTTTTTCATATGTATCATATTTTTTCTCAGCGTCACTTAAACTCCGTGAAGCATATGCTATTGGCTTATCTTTGCCTATTTTACCTTGTGATAATATACCTCCTATTGCGTATCCTGAGGCATCTGTTGTGAGAACAAAGGGTTGAGAAAAATCGGGTCGTTGTAAAAGTGGTTCTTCACATAATCTTGATTTTAAAATATCAAAAGCTGTTTGCTGTTTATCGGTCCATATGAAAGGGGTATCCTTTTTTAGAAGTTGATTAAGAGAATTGGCAATTTTGGAAAATCCTTCGATAAATCTACGATAATATCCTGCTAATCCTAAAAATTGTTTGACATTCTTTTGTGTTTTTGGAACTGGAAATTCTTTTACGGCTATTATTTTTTTGGGGTCCGGTCGAACTCCATTTTTATCAATTATATGACCTAAATATCCTATCTCAGGTCGTAGAAATTCACATTTGTCTGGTTGTAAATGAAGGTTTGCTTTTCGAAGACGTTGTATTAAATTATTAAATTTTTTCTCATGTTCTTCTAGTGTATCAGCAAATATGACTATGTCGTCAAGATATACAAAGAGTTCTGTCCCTATTAATCCAGTTAAAGTAATATCCATTAACCTTTGAAATGTTGTTGGAGCGGTTTTTAAACCAAAGGGCATTCTATCAAATTCATAATGACCATAAGGTGTAGAAAATGCAGTTTTATAAGAGTCTTTAAGGTCCATTTTTATATGGTGAAAACCAGTAGCTAAATCGAATACTAAAAAATATCTGGCAGATCTGAGTGAATCGAGTATATCGTTTATGTTAGGTAGTGGGTAAGAATCTCCGATTGATTCTTCATTAAGTTTTCTGAAGTCAAGATCCATTCGCCATTTTATTTTACCTTTAGAGTCTGGTTTTTTAGGAACAATCCAAACTGGAGTGTTATACGGTGATTGTGAAGGTTTTATTATTTTATTTTTTAATAGTTCGTCAACTTGTTTTGTAATTTCTTCTTTATGAACAGGGGGAAATCTATATTGTCTTGAAAAAATTGGAGAATCATCTGTAGTTGGAATTGAATATTGCAAAACGTTAGTAGCTTCAAGTGGTTCTCCTGGGATTTGAAATCTGTCTGCACTGTTAATAATTAATCTTTCTACATGTTCGTATTCGTCTTGATTCAAATGATCCAAACGAAGAAGTTTTCTAATGCATTCTATTCTTTCTTCACCTGTTATGTTAAGAAATCTGCATGGATTGTTGAAAAAATTTTCGGTTTTTAAGAAGCTATTCAGAATTTGGTTAGATAAATCGTCATCACTTAAGTTTTTTAAATTGCTTGATTGACTTGTTACATTTTGAAAATCTCTTTCTTCAAAGTCTTCTAAAGTAATAGCTGGTATTGGTATCGTTACTGAAATTTCGTTTGTATTTGCAAATTTGATATAAGCTTTACCGTTGCAATTTTTTACAATTACGTCTCCTGCATAAATTCCTTCGCCAAAATGTAGCCGAGGTACGTAACCTTCGCTTTTTTCAGTATTTTCAATTGGAACATAAAATGTTGTTACTGTTCTAGCTGGAATTGTTAATATCTGTGTCGATTCAAATGGATACAGTTTATTTTGTATTTCTAGACATTTTGATACATAATTTATATTGACTTTATTTTCTCGAAAAAATTCTGAGCCTAGAACTCCGTCTTCATCTATAGGAACTTCATTAGGAATTATATTCAATATTGTTGGATATCCTAGAATGTTTATTTGTATTTGTCCCATTGTAAAAAGTGGTAAATTATTTATTTCTGTAAGTTTTAACACTATTTTTTCATCTATTGGCAAATTAGGATTTACGGAATTTTGTTTAATCAAATTACGACCAGCACCGGTATCTATCATCATCCGAGCAGGGCTTTGAAGACCGTCTGCGCATATCATTATCGATGGAATTATACTTGGTTTGGAAACGCTTATCTTTATAGCCGGTTGATCGTTAAAAGTGGATGCTTCTGGTTCTTGCCTTACGCTTTCCTCAGTGCACCCGTACTGGGGAGAGCGTTTGAGTTTTCCGAATTTTGCGATTGTTGTTTATTTAATCTAACGTTACAATTTGTTATAATATGTCCTGGTTTTTACAATAGTTGCATATAACTTCTGATTTTTGTCGACAATTTTGATTTGGTCTACTTAATTGCTGATTTCGCATTTCTCGTTGGCTATTTTGATTTAAAAATTGTCTGTGATTTGCATATCTGTTGTGATCTAGATTTTCTTGTCTATTATCATTATCTCTGTTTCTCAAAAAATTATTATTATTGTAATTATGGAATCTATTGCTGTTAGGATAATTATTTCTGTTACTTGAAAAGTTATTGTAATTGTTGTTCCTGTTCCTTGAAAAATTGTTATTCGGATTGTTATTATTATCATAATTGTTATTTCTGTTTTCTAAAAAGTGGTTATTCCGGTAATTATTTCTTGCAGAATTATTGTAAATATTTTCTCGTCGTTGGTGATTATTACTAGGCTGTTGATTTTGCATAAAAAAATTAGGATTTTGTTTTCTAGATACTGCTTCTTGTGCTTTTGTTAAATGATAACAATTTTCAGCAACATGGCCTGGTCTTTTACATATTATACAATTTATGTTGTTATCTCGTGCAACATTGAACCGAGTTGTTTTATTATTTCTATTATTTATAGAATCATCCATTTTTAAATAATCTGAATTTTTATTTCTCCGTAGTGCGGATGATGCTGCCAAATCTCTTTCTACGTTGATTGTGTCATTGAAAACTTCTTTAAATGATTCCTTTGTTTTTACTCGAATTTGTAATTCGGGACGCAGACCGCGATTAAAGCATTGAATAACGTCTTTTTGAAGATTCTGTTTGAAGGTATTATCTACTTGTCCATTATTGTTGAGTCTATGAGCGTCTTCGATTCTGTCGGCAATCTCCTTAATTCTATCTGCATAGGAAAGTACGTTCTCTTTTTCCCACATATAGGTATTCCCTAATTCTCCTTGTAAGTGATACACACTTTTTGCTGGGGCGTATACTCTTTTGAGTTTTTCAATTAATTCTTCGATGTTATTATAAGTCGATCCAAAGATACATTTTCTCGCTTCTCCTGATAATTTACTTCTTAATAGTCGTCCTAAATTTTCTTGAGCTGCTGGTGTTGGCAGCATTACATTTGCCTCATAACATACTTCAATAAAATGAGATAATGGAATGTTACTTCCATCAAATAAGGGTACTACTTCTAACGCGTCGCGTAAGGACACTTGTTGATTATTTGGTAGGACCATTTCGTTGTTTCTAATTGGATTAACGTTTTCTGCAGGATTTTTGTGAACAATTTGTTCCATTTGTTCGTTGTCGGTACTATTATCGTCGCTATCGTTATTACTTAACACTGTTTCGCGTTTAAGAGAATTTTCTGATAAATTTATTTTAGTTCTTTCTTCGACTGTGTTTTTTGGAATTATCGTTGAACTAAGTAAACTTATATCTTCGTTGTCAATATAAGTAGTTTCGTTTTTTAATGTTTCGTCCTGATCAATTGATCCACAAATAATACTTGAATTAGTTTTTGAATTTGAATTACGTCAATTATTCGAGTCAGATGAATTGCTTGTTCCGGCAGTTTCGAATTGTTCAAACGTTAAGGTTTTCTCTAAAGAAATATTATCTAATTTCAAACTGATATTTGTTTTGTCCTTGTTATAAAAATTTTCAAAATTATCTTTAGTTACCTTTTCCTTTACAGTAACAGTTCTTTTTGGTTTAAGGGGATCAGTTTGATTTTGTGCCACAATTTTTGCAAGTTCAGTATTTTTCTTAACTTGACTGCGCGTAATAGGATTTTCTTGAATTTGTGATTTCCCTAATTCACTGGGGTTGGGTCCCGACATAGGTTATTATAAAATAAAATTTACTGATACGTACATGGAGACACTTTTAAAATTGCAATACATAAATATTAATTTGGATCAACAGAAAATTTTTTCAAATATCTTTCGTTTAAAATATTTTTGTAATCAATAAATGTGATTAATAATTTGTTATTAGAAAATATGAATTGTCTCAATGTTCCGAGTCAGGTAAATTTATAATCATCAATCAAAATTCTTAAAAATAATATGCCTTAATTCTACCAATTTCCATGTGCTTACAGAAAAAATATTTATTTAGAATTTTTTGTTTCAAATTTATTCTTATTGAAAATAATTTTGTTCCTTGTCTTACCTGGGATACTTGATATGTTTTTTTTTTAAATATAATTGTCGAATGGTATAGGTCATAAATGGGTTTTAAATAATTGTTACACTCACAAAAAAAAAAAATTTTTTGTTATATTTTTTATTACACACACATAAACAAAATTATAAATTATACAGAATTTAATTAATGCAAGATTGGACAAGCCTGACTCAAGCACAACACCTTGGTCAATCTTTTGCAATTAAAAATATTCTGTTAGTTAACAGAGTTAAAATAAAAGTTTCAAACGATACTGTATGAGCACTTGAATTTCGCCTTACCCAATTGATCGTAATCAAATGGTGACCGTTCAACGAATCTAAAAGGGACTTATAGTCTCTTGTGCTGCTTTTTCTCGTTTTAACTCAAATTAAAACTTAGTCAACAATTTAGAATTAAAGAAGTACGAGATTAGACAGGCATGACTCAAGCACAAAATCCTATGTAATCCTTGTACTTTCAGAAATTCAGATAATAAAATTTCAAATAAAATAAGCCGTTTGATCACTTAGGTTAGCCTCAAGGTCAAATCCCTGCGTGACTCAACAGAATTTATTTTATTTTAACACAGTTTGTACAAAATAACAAGAAATAAGGAAATTAAACAATTTTTCAAATAAAATAATTATTTAATTACTTAGGTTAGCCTCAAGGTCAGATACCTTTGTGATTTGATAAAATTATTTTATTTTAACAAGATATATGTGTAAAATTTCAAATAAAATAAAATGATTATTTAATCACTCAAGTTAGTCTCAAGGTCAAATCCTTTCGTGATTTTATCAAATTTATTTTATTTTAGCAAAATATGTGTGAAATCATATAAATTATAATTGCAATTTATCAAGTTTGATTCCTAATAATTATGAAATTTCGATATCCCATTCACTGACTTCAAGTGTTTCCCGGGCCGATGCACCAAAAAAGTGATTGGGTATGTTACGTCAGAAACGTAACATTTCTCTTCTTAAAAGATTCCTCGTTTTATGTTAGGATCGAAAAGGATCCTCTCTAAGGGATGAGGAGAAGTCAGTGATTGAGAATGGTTATTGATATAAAGTATGTTTATTGACAATCAAATTGAGAAACGAATAAGCATCATGGAATTGGAAATTGAATTGAAATTTAGATGTACCTTTGTAATTACCCCGAATGAAATTTGTTTGATGAATTATTGAGTCCAGTGGAGCGAAGGTGGTCAGTTGAGTCCTCGTTGAGATCGTTGAGATAGCACTTGTTTGATGGGAAATTCCTTGTTGAGACGGTTGGTCTAGTCGATTCTTGATCCAAGTTTAGAGAGAATTTTGGACGGTGATTCCCCTTCACTTTCTAATGTCGTTGAACTCAGCGTCGAGTAGGAATTCGTCTGAGTAGAGGTAAAATCTGATGAGGTTGGACTGAACTCGTAACGTAGAGATAATGAAACTGGACTAGACTGAACTAAACTCGCCGTGTAGAGATGATGGTACTGGACTAGACTGAACTGAACTCGCCGTGTAGAGATGATGGTACTGGACTGACTTCTCTTGGGATTTTTGCCTTTTATAGAACTTTTGCAAGGTTGCTTATGGTGGGAGCAAAACCAAGGTGTACCACCTTTGGTATTAAGATCGGATGAGTTGCCCTCTCTGATGACTCGTGCTCCAATGAAATTCGGTACCTGGCACTAATGTCGCAATCTATTTTATCTGTTATTCGATTCTAACGAAAAGTTAAACTACTGTGGAAGTAAACAAGGTGTATCATCTTTTCCATATTTGGTATTTTAAGATCGGATGAGTTGCCTTCTCTGATCACTTATGCTTCGATGAAATTTATTATCTGGCATTAGTGTCATAGTCAAATATATCAAGTCTATTTTATTTGTTATTTGATTCTAACGAAAAGGTCAACTACTGTGGAAGTAAAAACAAGGTGTACGATCTTTTCCATATTTTGGTGTTTAAAGTCGAATGAGTTGCCTTTACCGATGAGTCACGTTCCGATGAAATTTATTACTTGGCGTTAATGTCACAGCCAAATATATCTATTTAGATTTCCCTTTCGATTTTAACGATCTTCCTATTTCTTGTTAGGTCTTGCTGTTGAGTCAATATAATCAAGGACGTGGTAATAATGCCTTGATCTCTTCATTGGTTCCTTAATTTGTTTATTACTCTAGGTGGTGGGGTCGCGGGACGTGACAATAAAAAGGAAAAATTAAAATGTATTTTAGAAAGTAAATTGATTTAATCGTTTTATAATTAAATATTGTTTCATCCTATACAAAACATTGTACTTCAGGTACATTTTTTTGCTGAGATTATTGAAGATTTCTTGTCCTCTTTCGTCTGGTATTAACTATATTTTTACTCTCGACTTCCAAATTTTTTATTGATGGAGATTGGTCAGAAGCAGAGTCAGTATCATCAATATATTTTATATTATCATAGAAGCAGTGTGTATCTCTCAGCAACACTTTTTTTAATGTCTCTAATTGTTGCCATTTACTTTTAGTTATTTTAATCGATCTACAAACAGAGGTTTTAGCGGATGCTCTAGATTTAATTGGATTTAATTGGATTTAATTGGATTTCGCCTAAAAAAAGAAGAAACTAAGATATATTTTTCTCAGTTTTTGACGTGTGTTTTACGGGCGTAAAGTTTGTTATTTAAGTCCTGCTGGCGTAAATAGGGAGTGGGGGGGGGGGGGGTGCTTAAATGACTACTTTTAAGCACTCCATCCCTATTTACGCCCTAGGGCTTAAATGACAAACTTTATGCCCGCAAAACAAGCGTCAAAAAGCGAGAAAAACATGCTTGTGTTGTATAAAATAAATTAAAGACGCGGTTAAAAATAACCGAAAGTTAAGTGTATATAACTTTATTAACATGAAAATTATTTGAATAAAATGTTACATTTTAATTAATGTAGTTACATAACAAATTAAATATTTTTTATGACATCGTTATACTTTAACTAATTAAGTCCAGTTCCTATTGATATAATTACATCCATTACCTAATTTGTTCAAGGTTGTTATCTTTGACTAAGAAGTGTCCTTTTCAATCTTAACAACTTCCGACGGAATAATTCGTCGTCAAAAGTCTTAAACGCTTGATCTCTTGATCCCTGGCACCTTCAGCAATCCATCTAAAAAGATGTTACCATTGATGTTTTTTATAGTATAATTTTCTTGGCTTTTTCCTACATAGTATGAAAGCAGAATCCATATGAGAATCATCTGCAGTTATATACATTTAATAAGGCATTAATTGGATAGTATTTATATATAGTTTTATTATCAAAAATAATTTTGTAATTATTGTTTCCTATTTCTTTCAAGATAGTCCCAGGTCCTTTCCAACTAGGGGAAAGTTTATTGGAAGGTGCTTGATTCATAAATTTAACTAAATCTCCTGATACGTAAGTTTCTTGTGGTTTTATAATTCCTGCGTCTTGTTGTTTCTTGTATTTTTCTTTTTGCAAACTTATTCTTTTTATGGCTTTATTTAAGCATTTTTCATGCCTATTTTTCCATCGCTGTATATGATCCGAGTAATCAATTGAAAGTGTTGTATTCAGCATCGAAGGAATATTCGGTTCTCTTCCAAAAGTAAGTTGGAATGAAGAGTGCCCAATACCTTCATACTTTATTGTATTGTAGGCCATGCTCACGATTTTTAGCCTATTATCCAACTCAATTTTGTTATCTTCCATACATGTTCTTATTAAATCTTTTAGAGTCGAGTGTGATCTTTCTAGGCTCCCGTTTGATTGTAGGTGGTAAGTGGAAGTTTTTATATGCCGGATTCTAAACAATGTTTCAAAGTTTTGAACAAGTTCTGAGACGAAATTTGCTCCTTGATCAGTAAGTATATGTTTTGGAGCCCCAAACATGTTGATATAATGGTCAAAAAACATACACCAGTGAATGAAAAATACCTTTAATCATACAAATTTCAAAAATCTGTCTTCACAGAACTTAAATCAAAATGATACTTTAGATGAAAATCATGTTTTACATATCACAAAATGAAACATGCATTACACACATTACGCACTTATTTTAAGAAAAACAATAATCGCATTAAAATAAAATATTTATTTTTGTATATACATTTCATTGAGTGCATTCAATTCAATTAATTTGATTTACCTGCAGTTTAACTTATTGTCGGAATTTTTTGAGGAATTTTAACCTCGCACCAAGTTCTCCCTAGCGGACCCGGTTGAGAGAACGGTCATAGAATACTCTGACCGTTCTCTGACCTCGCATTATTATGGCTAAGAACGATAAAAAAACATTCAAAACATTGGTGGAACGTCTCCACCGTGAAGGTTCACTATTGGTCGAGTGAGACACAACTACTTTTGTCTCACTTCTAACAATAGCCAATCCTGACGGTGGAGACGTTCCGCCAATTGTGAACCACTGCACTGCATTCAATGACAGGCATACGATGTTTTTCTAGTTTTTATCTCTGAATAATAAAATTATTGTATTTATTCCTACACCTGCTAATTTAAATTTGATCACAGAATCATAATTGCAATGTTTTAAATGTTTTTTTATCGTTCTTAGCCATAATAATGCGAGGTTAGAGAACGGTCAGAGAACAGTCAGTCAGAGTATTCTCTGACCGTTCTCTCAACCGGGTCCGCTAGGGATGTTTGGGTGGACAATAAATGGATGAGAATATGATTGGCCCCTTTCAGGCTTGAAACACTATACTTGTTGCTTTGATATACTCTTTGACCTCTTTGACCATTACGCTTCGAAGCGTTAGCCTACTTCAAGTTCGCGTATAGTCTTTACAGAAACATGAGATAGCATCTAGATATACTTATACTATTATTATACTTTTCCCGTCGCAATGTATGACCTCTGTTGAACGTAAGTCAAGTCTGGAGGCTTAAAAGAGGTTCAAAAATACCTTGGGAATGTCGCAGAGGCTCAAATGAGGCCTTCGATTTTTCGACTCGGGGTACGAAGACGCGGAATTGGAATCATTATTGAATCAAGATTCATGTCAAACGCAAGAAGAGCAATACGATGGATAATACTTCGAATAAAGTATAAGGTTCGATTCTTTAACAATAAATGCCTAATTTTTTATACAAAACGGCGGAAACTTATTTGTACACCTGATATAATTTCAAGCATCATAGTGTCATTTCGAATCTCACTTATTTGCACTGAAAAAACTGGGTACACTGTTAAAAAGTTTTTAAAATTCAACTACTTTTTATTTACTGCAATTAAAATTTCATTTTCTTTTCTTGAAAATTCAATTCCTTAATTCATAAGTTATTTCATTTGGTTAGGAATTCGTTTTTTACATTCTCATCATGGATGAGAAGGTATTGGTTTTATGTGAAAAATGACTTTCGAAATTTTCATCAAATCTTTACGTTTTGAGACCCCCTGAGTCAGAAAAAATGGTTTTTACGAAAGTGTCTGTCTGTCTGTCTGTCTGTCTGTAATAGGACGTGTGCGGCATAACTCTCGATAGAATTATCAGATTGAATTGAGCTTTGGTACACTTTATCAGAGCCGAAAAAGTAAGGACAAGTTCGTTAACCAGCCACATCCAATCAAAATTGAGGGGTTGAGCACCACTTTTGTGTTTTTGAAAATAATTTTTTGAAAAAATCAAAAATTTCAATACTGGTTTTAGATAGTGCTCATAGATCTCTAAAAATTATCCTGATAACATTTTTTGATTAAATCAAAATTAGAAATATTACAGCATATTCAATTTCGAAAAAAGTCAATATCAAAATTCCATTTTCCAGTTAAATTATACGAGATACGAAAAAACGTTATGATACAATATTATTGAATAAATCAAGTCCTACAAATTTGAATTGTAACATAATTTACATCATCTTTAATATCATTAAGTTGGTTTGAGCTTCAGTATTAAATTATAAGAAATAAACTTAAACGTATGCGAAGAGCACAAGACCGAGCGCGAGGTCCAGAAAGAACGGAGCGCGAAGCGCCAGGATCGAATCGCGCGCCCTAGGCGCGCTCAAACTTGCGAGCTGCGCGCGAAGCGCGCAATGAGAATGTGCCCGCGAAGCGGGCAGATTTTTAATTTATTTTTGGTTGAAGATTCATTCAACCACGTTAATTGAATGAAACTTCAACTAAAGTGGTATAGTTTTTTCTAACAGTATACATATAACAGCTGGTTTATTTAGTGATTCCAAAAGTATAACGGAATTTTTTTATTCCTGATTGACCCTAACTATAATTTCCTTTTTCGAACATAATTCTTATTTTAATTTGATAATATAACAGTTATATATAACGAAGGCCAATCTTCCGTCACACAAGACTTTTAAGTATCGCCGATAAAGTGTTCCTCTTTTAATAAAGCTTGTTTGTTCTAAACTCATAAAATAAAAATAATCGTAATTTAAACATCCATTCTTGCTTGTTAAGCTATAAAAATTTATCCCCACCATGTTCAATCCATTATGTAAGACGCAATACGTTTAGCTGGTAGATGAGGTGTCAAGTGACTCTTATATATACAGCAGAAAGTAAAATTAATTATAGTAAAGTTTCTTCGTGAATCTATAAAGATGAAGATTTTGATAGTAGCAGTATTTTGTACATATTTCGTCGCTGCCGCCTTCTCCAATGGTAATTGTTAATTTTTCTGCAATTATATTTATATATTTAAACTCAAATATATTTTGAGTCACACTCAGAAAACTGTTTCTTTTTACATTTTTTGATTTTATCAATTTTACTACTATGGATTTGACCTCACATTACATATTTTTTTTTTTTTATATTAAGCTTCAAATCTAAATACAGATTTATTTGCTATATACAGTAATAACTGAAGAATACATTATTTAAATACAGACATAAGAAAAATTGATGATAAATTTGATAAGCGAATAGTTTACAATTTAATATTACATTTGCGTAGATATTCAAGAATAATCTTGAATGCTTGTACATTGGGTTTAGCAAGGATTATCGATATTTTCATCGGAAGTTGGTATCCAATTTTTGATAGTTTAGAGACTAGTGTAATACGTTGGGTGTTTAACAAAGAGCATTGCCAGATGACGTGGTCGAGGTCTTGGGGATATTCCCAGCAGTTACATTTTGATTCTATGGCTAAGTTCATTCTAGCCAGAGACGCTGCGAGGGTGTAATGATCAGCGCGGCATCGATTAATTGTTACAATAAGTTCTCTGGAGTTTGGCTAGTAGCTAGGAAACTGATCCGTTTATTGCTATTCATATTACTTTTGTACATTTCTTGAAGGTCGGTGAAAGGAAAGTTAGGCCTTTCGAGAGCTTCAAGGTTTTTATGAGCGTCTCTGGCTAGAGAGTCCGCAAGCTCATTGCCATCAATGCCACTATGGGAGGGAATCCAATAAAATTTAATCGCGAGTTTGCCGTCAGATTGTTTTACATATTTTAAGTATTTGTATTTTATTTGTAGAATGAAAGGGTTCGTTCTAATATTAACCTCCTGTTTATTCAGGCTCTGTAAGACGCTTAGGGAATCTGTAAGTATACTAAAGTTTAGATCATTTCTATTTAGAGACATGTCCACAGCGTCATTGATAGCAATGCATTCAGCAGTAAAGATGGACGTCATACTGTGTAGATTCCTGATTACACTGCATTCAACATAGGACAGTAGCAAGCAGAGCTTGTGAGATTTGCGTCTCGTTTGAGTGACATTCCTAGTTCAACATCGAAAGGAACCGCTGTGTACAAAGTTTCATAATCGTACTTATACGTTTGATACATATCGGCTTTTATTAGAGGCAAGTGCGTTCCACGCAGATCGATAATGCACTCTTCAAACAGTTTTTTCCGTTTTCTCTTGGATTTTTTCAAGACATTGGCAAAGTACTTTTTGACATTTATACAAACCAGTAGGCCTTTATTAGTCAAAATTTTCGATAGGAATGAAAAACACAAAAATCTGGCTCTCTCTTTGATTGTCGGAAGTTTCGACTCTGCAAGTACTATAAACCATTAGTCAGGATGGTCTTGCGAAAACCCATGGCGGTACGAATAGCAGCGTATTGGATCTTTTCCAGCTTATAACTCAAGTCCTCTCTTGTGGGAAAAAACACATAACTGTTGTAGTCGATTATGGAACGAACAAAACTTTTATAGAAAGTCAGTAGGATGTTTGGATGGGCGCCCCACCATATCCCTTGCAAGTACTTTAGAATATTTAGGGTTCTGTGACATCTGTTGTGAAGGTGGCTTATTTGATTCCGAAAGGAGAGATTATAGACAAAAATAATTCCTAAAAATTTGGCAGACTCTCTTGATTTGATGATAATGTTGTCGTTGATTTTGAGTTCGGATTTGCCAGGGAGAATACCATTTTTATTGAAATCAATGAAAATAGTTTTGTGAGGAGCGAGGTCGAGTCCAAGAAGGGATAAATCATCACCAATAGCCTTAATTACCTTGAGTAAAGAGGTTTTATTTGTGGAACAGAGAGCAATAACGTCCGCAAATTGATAGATAGACACCGTTCTGGGAATACCTGAGACAATGCTCGATACATAGATTAAGTAGAGGAGGGGACTTAAAATCCCTCCTTGGGGAACTCCTTTGTGAGTAAGCTTACTTTCGTTATGGACACTCGAATAAATATGTCTCTCATAAGTGAGGAATTTGATGAACTTAATGAGCTTGTAAGGACAACCTATTTCTGCTAATTTTTTTATTAAAAGATCGCTATTCACATTGTCGAAAGCCCCAATAACATCAAGAAATACTGCATAAAGACTCTTGTTTTGTTTAAAGCTTTTCTGAATTTTTATGGTAAGATTCATTAAGTTTTCTGAGCAAGAGTGGCCTTTTCTGAAGCCGCTTTGGGAGTTAGACAAAATTTTTTCGCGTTCGATCCACTACTGCATTTTATTTTTAATGTTTGTTTCAAATAGTTTACAAAAAGAAGAAGTAAGAGATATGGGGCGAAAGTTAACTCCGACTGGTTTACTGACTAAATGGACATAGGATTCTTTCCAGTCGTCCGGGAATATACTCGCTCGATACATCTCGTTAAAGATGTCGACAAGAAGAAGATTATATTTAATCGGAAGTTTTTGAATTGAAAAGTAATCGACACCATTAAAACCTGGGGATGAGTTAAACTTACGTGAAAATAAGGCTAGGTTAAACTCCGCATAAGTGAATTCACTTTCCATAAATTCATTTTCTTGACACGTAGGCAAGTAGTCGGGATTGGTAGGAACCCCGGGAGGGCATATTTTGTCGATTGCTTTGATTCTATTTTCCATTTGAAGATTCTCCGAAAAGTGGGATGGAGTAACTTTCAACCATTTATTTTTGAGGATTTTTGAAGTATTCTACACATATTTTATGTCGGTGTGGCTGTGAAGGCTTTCAGTGACGCGCTTAAAGCTTTCTCTTTTTTTGTTTTTGAAAATTCTGCGCGCGAGAGCTCTGAGTCTTTTAAATTCTATGAAGTCTTTTTCGTCTTTATTTCTTTCCCACGTTTTAAATGCTTTATTTCGTAAATCCTTTATTTCCTGACACTCCTCGTCCCACCAAGGGACAGTATTACGATGGATTTTGATGTTAACGACTTTTCTCGTTGGAGTATTGTTTTTGATAGAGTCAGAGATAATTTTAACATACGTGTCATACTTTTTATTGGAAGGAAGATCACAATAATCTGAGGAGAGGAAATGAGAATAAGCTTTATCGAGTTCAATACTGACTATTTGCCAATCCGTATGGATAGATCGAATTTTAAATGATTTTTGAAGATAGTAAGATTTTTGTGTATTTATCTGAATATATATAGGATAGTGGTCAGACCCGCCGGTGTCACAGTGAGCCTGAGTTTCAACTCGGTCTTTCAGGTTGCTGCTCGTTAGTGCTAGGTCAAGATTAGACTTCGAGGCTTTGTCTATGTGAGTTATCATGTCGGTATTGTGAATAAAGAATTTTGCCTTTTTAACGCATTCAAGTAAGTACTTGCCGTTGAGGTCAGTTTTTCTACAATTCCATAATTCGTGATGGGCATTGAAATCGCCTAAGAAAACGTTGTTACATCTTAAATCGAAGTTTGAGAAAACTACTTCCCACTGCTCTTGACTCAATGTGTCACCGGGAACTCGATAGCGTACATAAATGTTCAGCGCGGGGTTAGTATTAGTTATACGCAGTCCACAGAGTTCAACGGAAAGATTACGAGTGGCGAGATTATCTATTTCTTTATAAGCGATATTTTTACGAATTAGTAGTACGATACCTCCACCAGTTGAAGAAGGTATGATCCTTACGAAAAGAAACGAAACCTGGGAACTGGAAACTTTTGTTTTCATTGAGCCAACTTTCAACTGACACTAATATGTCGACGTCTTGTAGGGAAGTCTGTAGTTCTTCTTTTTGCTTAATAACACTTTTTGCGTTCCAGAAGATGATCCGAAGGTTGGAGTTGAGTGTAAGATTTTGTGTATTCGAAGCCATCTTGAATAGAAGAGGAAGAAATTCAGTCCCTTTCGTCGCTTGAACTAATGTCGTGATATCCGGATTTCTCTAGTTTTTTCTTTATTCTGGAGACCCTGTTTTTTTAAGGTTTTACTGTCAATATTATCGTAGGCAGCTTGGAGCATGTGGAGGAGACCTTGTAGATTTGATGTGAACTTGGCGGCAGTGCCGGAAACATCGTGATTGCCGTACGTTTCAAGCAGGAAGAGTGAGAGCTGATCAAACGTGAGGGGATAGTCTGCCGCCTTTTCACTAAAAAAGACTTGAGCTGCACTAAGTTGGGTTTCAATTTCAGTGCACGGAGAAAAATAGTTGAAGTAATTTTACTCAACTTCCGATCAAATTTGGGACATAAGGACAAGTTAGAAGTTATTTAGTATCACTGTATTCATTTGTGATATATTAAATGTTCGAAAATGAATCAAAGTTGAGTAAAATTCAGAAGTGTAGGGTGAAGTATGAAAGCGTGCATTAAAAATTTTTAAATATATATATTATTACTCGTAGCATAACTATAAGAAACCAATCTTTTATTAAATCACAAAAATAGTAGAGCTTTCCGTTCATTCTACTTTACGCTTCAATCGAGAGTTGAGTAAACCGTGAATCGCAAGATTTATTCCAACAGCTACATCTATTCACGCAGGAACGAATGAAAGTAATCTGCGCCTTGGGCACACATAACAAATTTTTAATTTCAAAAACTTTAATTCTTAAAATTAAATTGATATTATGAAAATTTAAACAAAAAAAAGTCGATAAGTGTATTACATAAAATATGAAATATCACATAAATTACTCAGGCAGAATAATAATTTGGAATTCGCAAATGTAAAACCCATATTTTGAATATATAAAACACAGAAAATAAAAGAACCTTCTTTTAAATGTTTTTATACAAGATACTTCTTAATAATAATGCAATTTTTTAATGTACATTTGAAAATTTAGTTTCACTAAACTTCATACGTCGTTATAATAAAAATGTATACTAAATGTAATTTGATAATTATATTATATATATCAATAATCATAGTTATAATAATTGATTAATTATATTAATTTTTAAAAATATTTTATTAATCATTTATGAAAAAAGTTGATTTATTTTTACTTGAGTAAGAAAGTTCCAAATTTTATAACTCAGCATTGTAAGCGAGCGTGTGCGTGATTCGACGAAAGCGTATCGTACTATATATAAGTGTAGTTATTAGGTTTATATGTGTAAGGTTATATGTTTAAGTGTATTTGTAATTTGAAATATGATTAGCTACGTCTGAATGGTGTGAATGTATTTGTAAGTTGTTTATGTATATACCGGATGACTATTGGCAGGCTCGAGGTAAGAATTTTTTTTTATTTGAGAGAACCATACCATTGCCAGTTCAAATAATACGCCCGATGCTCATTTTACCCAACTACGGTTTGAAGCACCTCAAGCGTCGGTGATATACTTATACATTTCATGTTAACCCGCTGACGCATGTTGGTGCCCTGTCGTCGATAACGTTTTACACAACTCCTTACTATTCCCTATGTAACGCTTATTCTTATTCACTTTGGGTGAATTAGGTATATATCAAAGTCATTTTCCCCGGCTAGGATTTAATAGATGTTCAAATGTCCTTATGTCCCAAGTTTAATCGACAGAGTTGAGTAAAATTACTTCAACTATTTTTCTACGTGTGGAAGTAATTCTTTGCTTGTTTTGGTTTTTTGGAGGGTTTTCAGTTGGAGAGGAATCAATAGCAGCTTTTTTGGTCTTCTCATGGTTAGTCGGTGGATCGCAGCGATTAGAGTTTGTAAATAAGCTGAGAGAGCGCTTGATGCCCCCACCAAGAGGCCCGACGAAGCCGGGGAAGAGGTTGGCGGTGGCATAATAAGAAGGCAACCTTCCAAAACCCCTTTCTTCTTATTCTTTTTTTCGTCCTATTTTGTCTTTATTTCCCACCACCATTTACATAAGAATAAAAAAATTGTAAAAAAACTTGCGCGACGTTTCGGTGCTCTTTCAGTATCCTCTTCAAAGTTGGGATTCTAGAAAATATTCTTTAAAAGTTGTCTGCTATCTCCTTTTATGGGGACCCAGAACTCTCCTCCATGAACGCCAACAGGAAACGTTCTTTCGTATTTCACAAATTATTGTTAAAAAAAATTGAATTTTGGATTTTCAATAGCATTTTTTTAAATTAAAAAGAAAAATATACATCTCATGAAACAAAGTTGCAACTTGAACTTGTAGATCTTTATGTAGAAAATAATTTTGTATGATAACTTCTTTTCATATCTCGTATAATTTAACTGGAAAATGAAATTTTTATATTGACTTTTTTCAAGTTTTAATATGCTGTGAAATTTATAATTTTGGTTTAATCGAAAAATGTTGTTAAGATAATTAGTAGATATTTATGAGCATTACCAAAAACCAGTATTGGAATATTTGATTTTTTTCAAAAAGACAAAAAATGGTCTAGTTTTCTCGAATTTGGTTGGATGTGGCTGTTTAAGGACGTTCTCTTGAAAATCACTTTTCTTTAGATTTCTTTCAAACTTCGTAAATAAGTACTTTTTTACCATGATCTACAAAGCGGTAAAAAGATTAGCATCAAGACCGGTACTTAAAATCGAGAAATTAAACTCTAAAGTTGAATCTCTTAACACGTGTTAGATAGGCGTAGTTCAGTTTTGCGATACCTTTCTTTACATTAAAAGCACAATTTTCTTTATATTTTTTTGGAAAACTAGTATATTATACTAGAGATTATAAGGAATCGTATGCCATCATAAAAAATACGTGTATCGGCACTACTTTTAAAGATATACGTTGTTGAAACTCGCAGTTGCACAAATTCTTAGCCGGCTTGCTGAAGCAAATATGGTGACTTGGCAACACAGTAGCAACAGCGCGCGCGTACGCTTACATTTGACATTGCTTCCAGAGCTTTGTTTTTACGAGCAGCTGATTTTTGTGAAATAAAAAATCCATTTTTGTTGCGAAATTTATTATAAATCTTATTAGTATTTACAAACTGTCAATAAACTCATAATATAACCTCTCTCACACCATATGCTTTCGACTCGATATGAGAAAGGCAGGAAAGTGGTGTTGCCAAATCCACAAATCGACGCAGAAGACACATTTTGTTACTTTTGGGCATAAACGGTGCTCAACTCATTCGGTTAGAAAGCTTAACAGTAATCCCACTACCT
Source organism: Diplolepis rosae (assembly GCA_030998225.1). NCBI lineage: Eukaryota > Metazoa > Arthropoda > Insecta > Hymenoptera > Diplolepididae > Diplolepis > Diplolepis rosae. Next base: position 16,869,573 of record JAPYXD010000680.1, on the reverse strand, counting down.
ATAATAGAGTAGGATGAGCACATCTACGGGCAAGAGAACGTCCTTAACGAACTTGTCCTTACTTTTTCGGCTCCGATAAAGTGTACACAAGATCAATTCAATCTGATAATTCTTTCGAGAGTTATCGAGTATACGACCTACTACTAAAGACTGACAGACAGACAGACACTTTCGTAAAAACCGTTTTTTTTACTCAGGAGGTCTCAAAACGTAAAGATTTGATGAAAATTTCAAAAGTCATTTTCCACATAAAACTAACACCTTCTCATCCATGATGAGAATGTACAAATTGTATTATCACCAAAATGTATCTTGTATAAAAACATTTGAAAGAAGGTTGTTTTATTTTCTGAGTTGTATATTTTCAAAATATGGATTTTACAATTTCGAGTTCCAAATTCTTATTGTGCCTAAGTAATTTATGTAAAATTAATATCCTATGTAGATTTTTCAAATTTAATGTAATACACTTATCAATACTTTTTTTGTTTAAATTTTCATGAAATCAATTAAATTTTAAAAACTTAAGTAAAAAAGAAAGAAGCAATTATAAATGAATTAAGAAAAAATTATGAATCCAGAATTTAATAATCTTACATAATCTACATAACTAGATTTTTTGACACTTTTAAATAAATTATATAAACTAGTGGATTATCATAAAAACAAATAGTTCTTGCGTGAATAGATATAGCTATTGGAATAAATCTTGCGATTCACGGTTTACTGAACTCTCGATTAAAACGTAGAGTAGAATGAAGGGAAAGCTTTACTATTTTAGTGATTTAATAAAAGACTGGTTTTTTAGAATGATACTACGAGTAAAAATATATTGTAACGTGGTAAATTACGTTGAATTCTTTTACTCTGACCGACAACGACAGAATCGAGCTCAAGACCATCCTTTTTTTATAAAGCATGGAAATGTCAAGTTTAGTCTGAGAGCTCCTTGAAAAATTCTTTTTATTTTATTTCACATATTTTATTATTATTATATTATTATTTTATTACATATTAAGTTGTGGTCACTTTATATTATATGTTATATATTATATACCCAGGTGCGAATTTCGGTCGGCTGCCAGAGTTGGACCATCGGGCCACGGTTGGCCCTACTCTGGCGACCAAGGTTTGATGACCTTAGTTGGGCCAACTGTGGTATTTTCGGTTTTACCAACTTTAGCAGCCAACACCGACAACCAAAGATGTGCCCGACCATCGGCTCAAGAATGGTCCAGACTCGAACCAACTGTTTGGCCAACTTTGGCGAATTGCTTTAGATGACCGTGGCAATTCAGTCAGCCCATCTCTGGGCCATGGTTGAACTCAATCGTTGGCATATTAATAACTAGATTCCGCTGCCATTGCACGACGAACTATCGGCCCAACTATGGCCTAGACTCAAACCGACCGTCAGGCCAACCTTGGCGAATTACCTTAGATGACCGTGAAAGTTTGGTCGGCCGACCTCTGGGCCATGGTTGAACCAATCGTCGGCATATTATTAAGTAGATTATACCCGTTCGGAAATTGTCTTATTTTGCCTTGTTTAAAAAAAAATCTTTACATTAAAATGTAAAAAGTTGTATACTATGTAAAGTATTACTACCGTACTGTAATAGTATATTATGTGCCTACGCGCATAATGAGGGTTATTACGCGACGAGCGACAATGCTCGCAGGAGATCGAAATGGAATATATGTTCTACTAACTGTTATAAAACCAACAAAAATTTGAAATTCACTATATCAAAGTTGCAAAGCGAAACAAAAAATATGTGAATCTGAACACCACTTTATGAAAAATCACTCACTCCACCAAAAGGTTTGACCTTCAGAAGTGACGGTTCCAGATTATGAATTGTTGTGTTTTTTCTTAACGCGTGCAAAGCAAGGGGAAGATAGAGAGGGGCTTTAGCACTGAGAAGAGGGGAGATTTCAGTGGAAACACATACACAAATATTATTATCATACCTTATTTATGTTTACATATTTAGGTACGCAATAATACACTATTTATAACTACACACGCTTGAATTAAATTTTAGAATCGCTTCTTGGGTTCGAACTCTCTAAACCTTCCTATATCTACATAACTAAACGCATTCCTAACGCCAAAAACCTCTCAGCTATTCTCGCTTGCCATATTCCGAAAGGTATCTCGGTTATAAGCCACTACTGAGTTGGACTACGAAGCCAATCGGAAAACGTCGGAAGCACACGGACGACATTCTGAAACGAATTATAAGAAAAACCGAGAATGAATATTTTGATTTTTGCTGCGCGTTGCTAGGTTTCTAGCAAGTTCATATGCATAATATGAATTCTTCAAATGTGCTTCCCAGGTTACAATATTCATTGTTCGACTTATTAGAATTATTTTTAGAAACCTTAATAATCATAATATTATTTTTCTGTACTGCAAAGTTTTCGAATGAAGATTAATAACATTTGCGCGATCAGTCCTGCGAGCATTGTCGCTTGTCGCGCAATAACCCTCATTCTGCGCCTAGGCACGTAATATACTATTATGTGACTGCGGCGCATTTACGAGTTTCTCTGCGTACGCTGGAGTCCAATCTGAAAAGCTCGAAATTGCCATGATTATCGCCCATCTCACTTGATATTTCGCGAATACTTCCGGCCATTTTGATTTTCTCGATCTTGTGTAGTAGTAGCGTATTGTAATAGACGCATGCGCAGTTCAAATGTACAAGGCTTTGTCAGTACGGTGCCAACGCTGTACGAAAAAGTAGAAGAATAAGAAGATTACGCTCCGCTGTATGGTTATAGGCACATGCGCAGTTAAATTTTAACATTACATTCTTCTGTAGCGTAATACACAACATTGCGCTACTCTCAACTGTAGCGAAAAAACGAGTTTTCGCGCTGGAGGCACATAATAGTATATTACGTGCCCAGGCGCACAATGAGGGTTATTGCGCGACGAGCGACAATGCTCGCAGGAGATCGAACCCAAGGCGTAGTCGAGACGAAGCCGAGACAAAGACGAGACAAAGCCAAGGCGCGATCAGTCCTGCAAGCATTGTCGCGAGTCTCGTAATTCCCCGAATTGTGTGCATTGGCACGTATTCTATTTTATGTGACTTCGATGCGTATACGCGTTTTTGCGTACACTCGCATCTAATCTAGTATTGTAGTTGTTTGCGGTGCTAGTCATTACACTTGATATTTCGAGACTGGTCCCGGCCATTTTGATTTTATCGATCTTGTGTAGTAGTAGCGTGTTGCAATAGAGCATGTGCAGTTCAAATGTACAAGGCTTTGTCAGTAGGGTACGATTGTAATCCAATGGGGCAAGCTGACCTATAGACGCTTTAGCTTATTGTGATGAGCAAATCCTCGAAGTCGTTAATAATTGAATCGAAAGATCGATTATAACGATTTTGATGGTGGATAAATTTGAGTGACGAATTTGCAGCACTGATGCCTTCGGTCGGCCTATGAAGATAGGTAGAGGAGTGATCGAAAACTTAAAGGTTTCACACTAAAAACTGAGATTCTTTATTTTAAATATTAATTTACATAAAGGTCACATGAAACAAAAACTTCTACTTCCAATCGCAGAAAATAGTCTAACCAGGGAGGGACCTTCAGAGTCTTTTTACCTTAAAGTTCCCACTCGATTATTTGAGTTTTGGGGCGTAAATAATCGGTCTGATTGGTTCATTTTTGGTTTTAGTCGTTTTCGATACTTTTGATAGGATGAGAATTCTCCCCTAAGAAAGTGAGGGCGGTTACAGCCTGGTCCAATAGTGAGTGTCGGGCTCACGTGCGCTCTTAGCATCTAAACTTCAGTCACTTGAGAATGTGAAGATACAATTTCCCTATTGACTCCAAGGGTCCGTCTCTGGTCACATAACTATTGTATTATATCATTTTAAGGGTTGACATGTACCTATACAATTTTTACATTTTACGATTATTCTGGGGATTTTGGGTTTATTGAAATTTGGAATCAAATTTCAACAACTTTTGAGGATTGAGCGAAATTCAAGGCTTGTAGGCCAAACAGTTTATATAAGAAAACAAGAAATACAAAATTTATTAGTTACTATTTGGAACAAAGAAGGCTCTTAGACTATTTTCTATTTATAAATAGTGAGTCATTTCCTCGAATGTTTACAAACAACCTGTCAATCTGAAAGTAAATTCTTAAATTTAATTATTCTAGGAGACAAGGCTGGTCCAGTTATTATTATTACTCATAAATGTCAACCGAGTCTGGTAAATTTCTGCAAGTGAATAATCATTTGATCTCATTTTAAACAATTTAGGAAACATGAGATTGTTACACGTGTTCATACGTATTCAGTGATATAGACCAACCCTTGTTAGTTTTTCCAATAAAACTAGAAGATTTATATTTATTCTTAATACTAAAAGTCTTTTTAATCATAAATTTTAAGATTTATTTTGCCTTTTTAAGTATTTGAAATAAACAAAATTAAATTTTCCCACAACACTTCTTTTTTACGTAAAATTACGTACGTACCGAAGAAGGAGATTTTAATCGAGTTTATGAACGCTCAATCTAGTAGATTCGTAATCCGAAATTTAGATGAGCGCGCAGGTGCGATCATCACATTATTGGTTGCTTGGCGCTGTCGTCCTCACAAGACGAGTCGGTTAAGTTTTCCTTCCTAAGCTAAAATACCATCTGATCCGAACTCCCGAATCCACCCAGCCCTACCCGGAACCCAATTGCTCATTTTAAAGCCGTCTAAGTAACGCCGGTGACGCCGAGGATAATCCCGAATCCTCGGGTCCGCATCGATAAAATTTTATTTTTTTCATGTCGTTTCAGCGGAAGTCACCCGTTATAATATATATTCAGAAACTTTTGATGCACGCTCTTAAACTTTACTCTACACTTCTGAATTTTATTTGATTGTGATTTATTTTTGAACATTTAATATATCAAAAATAATTACAGTGATACAAAATAATTTCTAATTTGTCCTTATGTCCCAAACTTGATCGGAAGTTGAGTAAAATTACATCAACTATTTTTCTCCGTGTAGACGAGTAAAATGAATGAATAATGAACGGTTTGGTAAAACGTGGTCGAGGATAAGATGTCAATATACGTGAGTGGCTTCACGTTAAATGTATAAGTTCTGTATATCACTAACGCCCAAGAAGTTTCAAACGATCGTACGGTAAACTAAGCATCGGGCACGTGATTTCAACCGGCAGTTGTACGGTTCTCTTAAGTAACGAAAAATTCTTAACTCGAGCATACCATTAGACACCCGATTCAGGCATAGGGCTAAAGTTTCAGACATATATTCTGAAGATAATTTTTTCTTCTTTTTTAACCTATTATTTCTAAACTTTAATAACAATAGGTGTAAGGTATGTCTAATGTTTCAAAATTCAATATCTTGCTTGAAAACACAAAAACTGATTCAAAATTCTTCGATTTAAAGTTCGACGGTAAATTATTGCCCAAAACTTAAAACTTCTGACAATTTTAACATGGCCCACCCGAAAGTTGATAACAAAAGGTACTAAAAAAATGCTAAAAATACATAACAAATAATTACTATGGTGCTACGTAACTTATTAGAAGTGCTCGCAATCTGTCTTTTTGCGATAGTTCAAAATGTAAATAAAATCCTACTTGATTTTGAAAAATCATTTAAGAGCAAAATACCACGCCCTAAACAAATAAATATAAGTTACACTTACGTCGTACATTATTCACCAAATGGTACTGTACAGTTTTTTAATAACTAAAGAGAAGAAAATCCAACTTTATTTAGCATAAAGCCAAAGGTTAAGCTCGCAAATATTGAAAGAGAACCTCCTTCATCTGTTAAAATAAGTAAACCAAAAACGAACACAGTTTCTTCTCTTGGTTTTCGGATTTTAGGATATAATAGACATTATTTTTAGATAAACTTAAAGTGTGCAAATAAGTATGCTTATGCAACGCAAGCATGTTTTTCTCGCTTTTTCACGCGCGTTTTCTAGACGTCAAGTTGGTGTTTTGTTAACCCTCCGTTACCAAACTTAAAAATTGTTACACGGTTACCAAACCCTAGAGGATTTCCCTCTGCGTGTTAGAACATCTGCAGTGTTGCCAAATGTTGCGACTACTTGGCTGAACGTGTAACATCAAAATGTGGCAACACCGCAATCTAGAACTCAAGCTATTTCCATTGCACGAAAGCCAAACTATGGAGGGATTCCATCGGAATTCACGTCACATTTGGTTTTGGAAAGTGATTATTGAATGAGTATTCTACTTGAACATTTTTTAATGCTACCAAAAACTTCAGGAATTATTATAAGAAAACAATTTTTCAGTACTTATTTTGAGTGTATTGTGTGCTTTGAATGCACTGTCGGTCGCAATTGATCACTCCGACGTGGACGCTCATACTTACGGGTGAGAATCGAGCTTGAACTTGAACTTGAACTATCTTGCAATCAACGTTATATTTTTCAGAAAACTTCTTTGTTTCTTTTTGAACAACTTTCCCGCTGGAATAATTCACTCGTTAAACATTTGCTGGACTCTTCGAGCGATAGAAAATATCATTGTGCACTACTTGCAACATGATATAAAAAATTCTTTGACTTTTTTTGATAATTTCCAAAACTGAGTACACGGAGAAACTTTTTATGGCGATATATGTTTTATTTTATAACGATAATTTTAAAAGATTTTAGGAATCAAGGGAAAATCAAGGTGCAATGGTAATTATTCCTAGCCGAATAGAAATTTGTCGCCGTCAAAATATTAAAGATTCAAAGATTTGTATAGAACTTTAGTAAAGGATATAGTTAAGTTTGGTACAATCTATAGTAAATTATATTATAGTTCATCTGCAGTTCAGTATTTCGCTGCGTGAAATTGTCACTATGACACATTTTTCCCTAATTTGAAACGTAGTTTAGCAAAAACCCTAAACTGAGATTTCTCCGTGTAATTGAGCGCCAGTTGAAATCGAAAAAGGAACTAAATGTTGGTTGAAACAAACATCGTTTTAAAATTTAATATTTAAAGAATTTTAAAAATTAATTAATTATAAATTAATATTGTAAACATTTTTTATAAGCATTCTGGGGCCAACATAACGGAGCGCTCAAGTTCTGTAACCGGTTATTCGATGGAACACCTTAATTGAGTCAACGAATGCAATAAGGGAATTTGCGCTCGAAAACGCTGGAAAACGCAGCATAAATTAAAACTCGAAATTCATTTCTCAAGATGTATCATGATAAATATATATTCTTTTAAATTTCGAGTTTTAATTTTTGCTGTGACGTCACGCGTCTGGACAGTACTTTTCAGCTTTTCGAGCGCAAGTGCACTTGTTGCATCCATCGGCTTAATTATCGCGGCCCTTCTTTTTCAACTGTCTATAGGAGCACAGAACTGTTAATTGTTTGAAAGTTACCAAATTTGTACAAATCGTGCATAATGTGAAAATATATTGGATCTATAACTTAATTCGTGCAGTTTTTTTTTCAAAATTCGAACGTTTATTTAAGAAAAACATGTACAATAGTATTATTCAAAGTATTGTCTATCTGAAGCTATGACTTTTTTCCATCTTTCTGGCAATTTGTGGATTCCATCCCAAAAGAACTGCGCCGGCTTGGCGGCCAAGAATGAACCAAGCCAATTTTTGATACTCTGTTCTGATGTGAACCGTATTCCAGTGAGGGCGTTCTGCATCGACCGGAACAAATGGTAGTCAGAAGGGGCAAGGTCTGGGCTATAAGGCGGGTGGGGTAAAACTTCCCATCCACTGCTTTCCAAATAGTTCTTAACCGGAATAGCAACATGGGGCCGAGCGTTGTCATGATGGAAAATTATTGCCTCGTGTCTGGTCGCATATAACGGGCGTTTTTCGGCTATTGCTCTCTTCAAACGGATTAATTGTGTTCAGTAGCGTTCTCCATTGATAGTTTCACCCGGTTTTAGCAGCTTATAAAACAGCACATCCTTTTGATTCCACCAAATACAGAGCATTACCTTCGCGCCATGGATATTCGGCTTTGCCGAATGATTTCTTTTTGTGGCGTCCCAGCAGCATTCCGGACATGCAAAACCGCCTTCCAACGTCTCTCGGCTTAAGTTCATGTGGAACCCAATTTCCTTGCTTTTGAATGTATCGAGTAATGCTTCCAGTTCTTCATCTTCAAACTTTTTCGGCTGCCCAGGACGTTCTTCGTCTTCCAAGCCAAAATCACTACTTTTAAATCGTGCAAACCACTTTTGGCACGTTCGCTCAGCGAGAGCATGTTCACCATAAATTTCCACCAAAATACGATGATTTTCGGCAGCAGTTTTCTTCATATTAAAGTAGTGAAGAAGAACTCCCCGCAAAAACACTTTTTCAGGCACAAAGTTCGACATATTTGAGTGAAAAAAAATTATTGTTGTTTACTCTTCAAATTAATGACATATACTGAAAAGGATGCAAAATGACAATAGCTTTCCAACGCATGTTCGGAGTACAATTGTTCCGTATCCATTAAATATCCTCTTGTGCATAAAGTTTGAATAGTGTAAATGACCTTAAAATCCTAAACTGAATGGTACTTATTGGCTTTTTTGAAAATGTGTTTTATCCAGAATTCAACTCGACAATGCCGAGCCAACTAGCCGAGAAGTCTCTACCACCAACTCGACCACCATTTCATCCACCAATTATTCACAGCCCGGCGATAAGTAGGAAGTTATCTACAGCTTTAATTTCTGATCATAGAGGTCATGTACATAGCATGGGAGTCTTATTAAGTCGTGAAAGAGTAGCATGTCTTGAAAGTGACTGGAAGACAAATGAGGGCATGTCGGTTTTTGTATATTGTTGGAACCAAAATTTGAAACAGCTTTATTTGAAGAATTATAAGCTGCAATACCGTATACCAGAGTGGGAAAGACTTTACTTGGCAGAAGGGATTGTAGAAGTGAAGGTGAGTAGTATCGCTAAAGAACAGTGTTTCTAACTTAGGTGTCCTATGCCAAAACTTCAAAAAAGCAGCCACTCGGAAAAAATCGAGTTTTTCTGTGGACATCCCAAAGCCATTTAAAGTAGTCTGGCGGTTAGATTAGTCACGAAACTAATCTTTTTCGATAGGAAAATATGTCCTCTTTTTAAAAATGCCTCTCTTATAAGCCCTTTCTAGGTTAAAATTTGACATGTCACTATATATAATTATCTCGTGTAAGGCACGTGATCTTATGGAGATGTCTTTAGCGGGCTCCAAAAAAGGTAAATTTGGCTTCAAAGCATGTTGAATATATTTAGGAAAACTGTTTGGACGATAGAAAATATAATAAGAAATTCAAATTACTTCTGGTTCGTACCAACTACCAGGCAATTTGAGGTAATAGCAAAAAATAGCAAAAAACAAGATCTTTAAAATAATCTCGACTCAATGAAAATTAACATTCAAGTTTACATTTTATTTTTAAGTAATTACTAATTTTCTCAAATCATTTCAGTCGATTATGTTTTTATTTTTTTATTTTTATTTTATTTGAGCATTTTTAGTATCTTTAGCTAAAGACTATTATGCTATTACAAATGTATACAGGTATGTACAATTGTACATATTGTTTATATATTTTCACAATAGGTATTGTTTACATTTCTACAATAGGTGTACATAGAGTTCACCTATTGTTACAGTGACTTTTCTCATATGCTATTGTTGCATTGTGCTTTATACATATTGTGCTTATATTCTAAGGTTGAATTGTTTGAAAAACGTGTGTAGAGCTTTGCATTCAGATACCTTAGATTTTGTTAGTAGTACTGTTACGGAGAGAGGTAGTTGCAATTTTTGTTTAGAAAATTTTTGTATTAGTTTGAGCCTTTGAAAATTGTATTTATTACATTGCCACAGCATGTGGTTTAAATCTTCCGTTTCATACCCACATTCACATCTAGAACTATCCATAATGTGTATTTTAGCTCAATGCCACTGCCGTACTCAGTGATGAATGTGCTGGTATTGTCTCTAGCAGTTTTTCTACCCATTTCCTTCAAGTCTGTGAATGGTATTTTCCACTTGCCAATAGCAGCATTGTTGGAGGCTTCTTTAGCGTGATGGTCTGCCAGTTCATTACCTAGAATTCCCTTATGCGAAGGAACCCAGTAGTATTTTACTTTGTTTTTATTGATTTTTTTGTGAGGTTGATGACTTTACTTTTGAGTTCATACAGATAGGGATTGATTCTGATATCAAATTTTATATTTTTTAAAGATGTGATGTGACGTGAGACTGAGTGAGTCTGCGAAAATTAGAAATTTATGTTTGTTGAAATTGAACGTGTATTCTACAGCATTTAAAAGTGCAATATTTTCGGCAGTCAAGATGGAGGCATTTTTGTTTTACTAAATGTTGAAAGAGTGGAGTGTTCAAGACAGATCGAAGCACGTCCTACGAATTTAGAATCTATCGATTTTCTACCATCAGTGAATGTGGCAGTGGCATTTTCGTTTCCAATCAGTTGTTCTATCATTGCATTTGGGTCGTTGAACTTGGATAGTGTTCTGTCGAATTCAATATTGATGTCTAGTTCTCTGATGGTGGTTTCGTTATAATGTGTGTATAGGTTGTAGTGATTTTTACAATGTATTTGCGAGATTTGATCATTTGTATTCTTAATGCAAGAAAAAAGTAAGCTTCTGTTTGGGTTAGACTGTTTGTATATAATTTTATTCATAATTTTACTGATTGTGTCGTAAACAAGTAATTTATTGTGAGAGTATACCTTGAATAGGTAGCAAGTCTATAAAAATTTTGTGCGTTCCTTTATAGGTAACAGTTTTGATTCGGATAATAAGATGTTGAGGGATGTGCTAATGCGGTAGCCAAATGATAATCTAATAGCAGTGTGTTGTAATGTTTATAGTTTTTTAATTCGTGCTTTTTGTTTAGGGTAGTATATGAAACAAGCGTAGTCTATAATGGGTCGCACATAGCTTTTGTACAGCAAAGATAAACATTCTGCACTTACACCCCACGAGGTAACTCTTAAAAATTTAATAATGTCCAATGATCTGAGGCATTTTTTTGTATGTAGTCTACATGTTCTTCAAATGACAACTTGTAATTAAAGAGTAATCTTAACAATTTTACTGAGTTACTGGATTTTATGTTAGTGTTTTTGACTATAATTTCAGTTTCACCTGGTTTCATATTTCTTTTGTTAAAATATATGAAAACAGTTTTGTCCGTGTTCAAATCTAGTACTTAGTAATACAGATTATCATAGATAGTATGGATGGTTTTCTTAATTAGCTTTTTAAATGTATTGACAGCTCCCCGGCTACACCAGATTCCAATGTCGTCAGCAAATTGCGATATTCTTACACTTTTAGGGATTTCATCCGTAATTTTAGCAACGTATATGCAGTAAAGGAGAGGGGTCAAGACTCCCCCTTGTAGAACTTCTCTTGAAATACGTCTACTATCGTTTTCAGTTAGTTCAGTTGTTACTATTCTTCCATACATTTGGAATTTAATAAATTGAATAAGATTTAGTGGGCAGACAGTGTCAGCTAGTTTTTGTAGCATAATTTCAATATTTACGTGATTAAATGCGCCACTTACATCTAAAAAAGCTGCTAGTGTATCATGTTTTTTGGAAGACAAGTCCTCTATGTTAACTGTTAAGTTAGTCAAATTATCTACTGTACTTTGGCCTTTTCGAAACCCTGATTGGCTTTTAGGTAAAACATTGTTTTTTCGACCCACCATTGTAGTTTGTCTTTGATCATGGTTTCAAGTAGTTTGTTTACACAGGATGTTAGTCCAAATGGTCTGAGTTTTAAGCCCTCTCCTTTATCTACAAAATGAATAAATGTGTTTTCCCACTGTTGCGGGTAACTGTTAGGTTTGTACATTTCGTTCAAAATATCGAGCGGAAACAGTTTGTATTTCATAGGTAGTCTTTGTAAAGTATCAGTCAATACCCTCAACACCAGGACTAGAGTGAATATTTTTTTAGTTCAAAGTTTCATTAAAATACGCAAGGGTAAAGGAAAAGCTAAGTAAGTTGTTTTTTTTGCTTTATTGTAACCCACTTATTTTTAAGAATCTTACATGTGATCCAAACATATTTAGGATTGGTTGTAATATCCAAACTTCGAGCAAATGCTTTGTAATATTCTCTACGTTTAGTCTTGAAAGTTTTATTAGCTATTGCGCAGCGTTTTTTATATTCAATATGGTCATTTAGTTGTTGAAGTTGAAAACGGACGTAGATAGACAACATTTAATTTAAAAAATGAAAAAAAGTTCAATTTCATACAATTTTGGAAATATTTTTTCCATTATCAAAACCAAAAGTAGTCTATCTACGTCCATTTTCATTTTCTCTACCACTTCTTAAATTTTAGAAACAAAATTTTATGTATTTTGGACACAAACATGTGGAAACTGAACCGAAATGTTTGCAAGAAATTGCTACTTTTCTCAAGTATCATATGCCCTTAATCTTTCCAGTTTTCTAGCCTCCACTCCTCTTCCTTTGTAGAGACTCTCTCGTCTCCAGGCCATGCCTGCGTAATGCTTTAGTGGTGGCCCAACATAGATTTCGTCAGAGCCACCTGGCGTAAGCTCAAAACCCTAAAAGAAGATAATAGATGACTATTCAGATCATATTCAGATCGTGTTCAGATCATGTTCAGATAATTCAGGATATAATGAAATCGGAATGAACTTCGAGGTTAAATAAAATTATTTAAGTAATTATTATCGAGTAATTATTCGAATCGTATTGATAATCTTGCTTTTTGTGATTGCAGTTTGCTGATGAGTGCATCCTCACATACATGGAGTTTTAATTGTGTATCGCAGAATACTGTCAGGCTAAACGCAAATAGAGATGATCACCCAAGCGTCCCAAAATTACAAAGATATACACTCGAGATTCCCTGTAACGAAAAGCTCGAGCATCGGAAATCTCTCTGTAACAAACGCGAGAGGGATCCCCTCCATATCCTACTTGTTGCTAAGCGCTGTTATGCGCATTATATAATGCGCGCAGTCTGTCTGTCAGTGAGGCTATGTGAATAATATATTTACATAGTTAAAACGGTATAAAAAAGATTTCTGTGAGTATTGAAGATGGAATTAACTTATTTGACGGTATGTACTCAAAATACTAAAAATTTGTGATTAATTGATTAATTTGTGATAAAAGCCATCAAACTCATTGATTACTTTTTCAAATTCGAGCGACCTTCATTCCGTAGTAGTGGGGGAAGAGGGGTCGATCGTCTGCTCGTTATAGGGAGGCGTGACGCGCTTGTTACAGAGAGGTTTCGTTATAGGGAATCTCGAGTGTACATTGAAATAATAATACAGTCAAGTCTCGTTTATTTCAAGTACCCCGAAACGACAGGGTCTTGTTTATTTCGTCGCGAGGGGTTCCCACCACTGCTTCAGTTGCCATACCAACTGAATACACCTCGCCCTCACTCTTCTCACTTCTTTCGAACGCTCCTCAGAGCGTCACGTGACAGTGAAATAGTGGGGCGTGGAGGGGAGCGTAAAACTTGAGATAAACGAAACTTGAAATAAACGAGACTCGACTGTACTCCATGTATGTAAGGATGCACTAATCAGAAAACTGCAAGCACAAAAAGCAAGTTTAACAATGCGATTCGAATACTTACTTAATAATAATGACTTACATAGTTTTATTAAACCTCGAAGTTTATTCCTATCCGTTAACATCTTTGCACATCTTAGTGATCATTAGTGATGTAGCATGTAAAAATATGCCTGTAAGGATATGACATTCTTAATATTAGTATATCGTTTTTTCCGTGATTTCTTTTCACGCAGGTATAAATATTTAGCTCTTTTTTCATATGAGACGGGTCAAAAATCACCGTTTCTTGCTGAATAGAGAGCAGCGAGAGGAAAAATAATGGCATAATTGCAATTTATATTTTATTCCCGCTACTTCCCTAGCGGATCCAGTCCAGTGAACGGTCAGCGAATTCGCTTATCATTTACTAACCCTTCACTGGCCATTCGCTGACCTCTTGATAATATGAATAAGAAGAGCATAAAAAACATTAAAATTGTTTCAATCGTGATTCTGCGGTATATTTTCAGTTTGAAGGGATCGAATTTAATACAGTGTTTTCATTTTTTAGCGTTAAAAACTAAAAACTGTGAACAAAAGGCGCACTATACTGCGCGCGCAACCATTAACACGTATCACTGCATTGCCTCCAATGACAGGCACTATGTTTTTTTATTTTCTAACACTAAAAAATAAAATTATTGTATTAATTCCGAAACATTCAAGCTCAAAATGTACCGCAGAATCATAATTGAAACAATTTAAATGTTTTTTATGCTCTTCTTATTAATATTATTACGGAATCAGCAAATGGTCAGTGATTTATTTTTATTTCAGATATCGCCAGAAGTTGATTTCAAATGTTGGCCTTTCACAGAAAAGCGATATACTAAAAGTGCCAAAGACTTGGCCATTGGAGAAACCGTTGTTGCAATAGGAAACCCTCCGGTAAAAATACATTGTTTACGCTGGTCGCTAATTACTGACCAAAATTGACTAATTGTTTTGGTACTAGCACAATAATGAAGTCTTTTTTATTGTAGATTGGAAATCGACCTGTCATACCTAAAACGTACGCGATTCAAGGCTTCAACGAAAAAATTGTTGAAATTGCTGGAAAGCCAAATGGGCCAGCTACAATAAAATTTGTGAGTAATAATTAGGGTGATTATATGTAAAAAAATCTTCGAATGATTTGTCATATTAATTAAAATTCATTAAAAAACATTCAAAAATTTTATTTTCACCTATTACAAGATGCACTAAAAAAATGAAGCAAATAAAACTTTTTACTATTTCAGTTTACTGAAGGTGAACCACTATACCGCAATGATGAAATTGTAGGGATATTTGTACCAACAATTGCTATACGAGAGGCAAAAAACGGGGAAACTATGATTTATGTGAGGCTTCGAACAAATGCATTGAACAACTCTCTGATTGAATGATTGGATTTTTGTGATTCAAGAATAATGAAGATAAAATTGTTAGGCATGAACGTGGAAAATTCTCTGACTGTTTCTAAAATACAAGGATAGACAAAGAATGCTCCCGTTCATGTTTTAAGTTTTAAGATTAGAGCGTTTTTAGAGAAAATAAAAAAGACATAATGAGTGTTCGAGGGTCAACAAAGAAATAAAGAATGTGCTACGAAACGTGAGTTTTGTCACTTTAATTGATTAAAATCATCTACTTTAGAGTTTTTTGGGTCGTTAAGGTGGCTTGAGCGTTTGGTGTCGTATGAAGTGAGGGGCACCGTGGAGGCACGTGTTACATGAATGCTCATTGCAACTTATTTTTTTAATAATCATATGTATTATAGTTACATCTGAGTAGAAGGGTAAGAAATCACGGAAATATCCCCTGAAAAAAGTGATAGTAAAAATTTATTAGTTTCACCTCGAGGCGGTTTTTTATATTCTGTACTTTTCTCGCAATTTTCTCTTGATTGAAGTCGTTAACCCTTTGTTTTTATAATACTAATAGATTCCTCGAAATCGAAAGTACTATTATATATTTGATTTATGGGGACTTGTGTTTTGTTCCGGAGTTTCGCCGATTTTGATGATAAAAATTTTGATGATTTGATCAAATTTTTAATTTTAATTTTTAAGCATATAGCCGCCATATTGTTGTGGTCACTTTAATTTCTGGATATATGACTTTAAATTCATCATCATCGACCCTAAAACTCAAATAAATATGAATCTTGAGCTACCAAGCAGGATTCTACTACAATTATAATACTTTTATGACACATAGTCCACCATACTGAATCACTCATTTTGAATTTTGAAAATCTGGCTTCAGATTTGTATTCAGCGACGCAGATACCCCCAATAAATTCCTAGTAAGAGGGTGGGCATTGAATGGCATTCAATGGCATTGAAGTGTCAAAATCTGGAAAGAAACGGAACCGAGAATGAAACTTTTGAATGCCTTTTAATGTCTAGGAATTAAAATGCATTCAAAAGTTTCATTTTCGATTTCGTTCTTTTCCAGATCTTGACATTTCAGTGCCATTCAATGCCCACCTTCTTACCGGCCCTAGCGAACTGGCTGAACGCTAGCTTTACGCTGTAGCATAAAGCTATCGTAAACCTATCGTAAAGCTATACAACTATACACTGATAGAAATGGTTCGGGAGTTTTAGCCATTCGGTTGTAGGTTGGGAATTTATAATTGTATTTATAAAATAATATGTCTCTCTGAACAACGCAGGATGCTGAATACAGAAATCAAAATATTGTAAGTGAAACTGGTCGAATCAGAAATATAATATGGGAAGGTGAACAATACATTTTTCCATAGCAACCAATAATATGGTTGATTCGTTCATATTTATTCAGTTATAATCGGATGGTTAAAATACAAATCTCATATTGCTGTATCTATGCCAGCAATAAGGTAAGGTTAAATTAATCATAAATATCGTTGTAACAGCCATTCCTTTCTATCAGTGTACTTTCATCTCACTTTAACAAATACTCAATCCTGACGGTGAAGACATGGAAAGTGATGAACCACTACACTGCCTTTAATGACAGGTATTATGTTTTTTTTATTTTTAGTGTTAATAAATAAAATTATTGCACATTTCAATTATCAGTTAACGTTATTTTTAACACAATTAGTAATTCACTCTTACCATATCACAGAAAAAATAAAGTGTAAAAAATATTTCAGGTCTGTGGCAACTGTTTGCTGCAAGTTCACGGTACAGTTATTACCTCAGATCAGGCTAAAATTCATTTTCCCCGCCAAAAATTCACATTTTTCCTTTTTATCTGAAACATTTTTTTCACTTTGTTTTTTCTGTGGTACACTACCAACAAATACGACCATTCATGTAGGATTCAAGAAAACGGAAAAATTGATTTGTTCTCTAGGCTAGAAATTTAACTTTTAATTATATATTATATTCTTACTAACCAGAAAAAAAGAAACGATTGGATAAAAATTCTGTGAATTGAGTATTTTAAAATTTACGATTAAAGGTTTCTGAATCTGCAGAGTTATCTGAAAACGACTACATAGAAACATGGTTGAATTGTGTTTAGGACTGTTCAATCGTATAAATTTCTTTTAATGGCGTTGAATCATAGTTTTACGATTAATTGACACAGTTCATAAAATTTGAATCGTCAAGATACGTTTCATGAATCCTTCATATCAAATATGAAATTGCGATTAACGTTGGTAAAACAAATTTATACGAATGGAAGAAGCGTAAAAAAGATTCAACAAAGTAATGATTTAATCGGTCTTGGATCAAATTGCCGAAATCAAAAGCTAACTGATTTAAATGTCCGCAACACAATCAAACAAAAATATTTTGAATTTGCAATTTTAAAATACGTAATTCACAGCGATTTTAGCCTATCGCTTTTTGTTTTCTGGGTACATCATCTTATGTAAATTATCAAATGCGTTAATCAGTCGGTTATCATTCTAAAAAAGCGCAACTTACAATTAGTATCTGAACTAATTTGAGAGCAGCAGAATTAAGCATAATCATGTAATAGTATGAGTAATAAGAAATCCATTTTTATCTCACGTTTTGCTCAGTGTTGATGTTGCCAATGAAAAAACATGGTCAAATTCCCTAGAAATTTAAATCAGGAAATTTAAAGTGCAACTTTAATAAATCTGTTGAATTTAACCTCATTTCACTCAATGTAATCGAAAACCCATTCCATTTTGTTTGAAAATTTATTCAACCGCGATAGTCGTGTGAAAATTCAACTAAAAGTAAATCCCTATTTATAGGCACCCATATGGGGACCTTCAGGGTTCCCATGTAGAAACCCATATCGTAACCTACATTGGAACCTATCCTACCGCCTATAGGAATTAGAGACAGGAATTTTTATATGAAATAAAATGGGAACCTACCTAGATTACTATATAGGTTCTTGGTGAGTTCTCACGCGATTTCCTGTATTGATTCCTTGACCAAAACATTTTTTCGACATAAAATGTGAAACTTCTACGCAGTGGTTTTCTTTCATACGTAGGGATGCGCAGTAGTTTTTCTCAGATATGTTTAACGGTAATAGTATATTAAGTGCCTAGGCGCACAATTTTATCGATCTTGTGTAGTAGTAATGGATTTAAGTAGACGCATGCGCAGTTCAAATGTACAAGGCTTTGCCAGTAAGATGCTAACGCTGTACGAAGAAGAAGAAGAATAAAAATAAGCTTCGTTTCATGGCTATAGGCGCATGCGCAGTTCAATTTTTACATTTCATTCCTCTGTAGCGCAATGTACTACATTGCGCTACTGTTCACTGTAGCGAAAAAACGAGTTTGCGTGCTGGTGGCACATAATAGTATATTATGTGCCTAGGCACACAATGAGGGTGATTGTGTGACGAGCGATAATGTTCGCAGGAGATCGAAGCCAAGGCGTAGTCGAGACGTAGGTGAGACGTAGCTGAGACGAAGCCGAGGCGCGATCAGTCCTGCGGGCATTGTCGCGAGTCTCGCAATGTCCCGAATTGTGTGCATTGGCACATATTCTATTTTATGTGACTGTGGTGCGGATACGAGTTTTTATGCGTACATTGGAATCTAATCTAGTACTTATTGTAGTTGTTTGCTGCGCTAGTTGTACGAAGCGGGCGCAAATTGGCGACTAGTCCCGGCCATTTTGATTTTATCGGTCTTGTGTAGTTAACGCTGTATGAAGAAGAAGTGAGAAGAAGAAGAATAAGAAATAGATTGCGTTCCGCTGTAAGACTATAATGCGCATGCGCAGTTCAATTTCTACATTGTATTCCTCTGTAACTGAATATATAACATTGCTTTACTCTCAGCTGTAACGGAAAAACGAGTTTCCGCGGCTGAGACACATAAAATATTTTAGATCTATGAGATTATAGTAAAATATTTGAGAGACAATTTTTAAAATCTTATTTAAGTAAACAATCTGGTATTCGTATTTTCCTTTCATATCTCGTATATTTTGATTGGAAAGTAGAGTTTGTGAATTCAAATAGTATTGTACGAGGTCTGTCCGGAAAGTATCGGGCCTATCTTTATATCTCCGCGTTCGCGTTATTCTTTATCATCGGGCAGGTGGCATCTAGACGTGTGCATTCTGTCGGATCGAATGTCGCAAATTCGATTCGCCTTATTTGTCGGATCGGATTTTTTCGATTCGATCGGCCGCATAGTCGAATGTCGAATATTCGACACTCGAAGCACCCTTCTTCGGATCGGATTTTTTCGATTTGATCGGCCGTCCATCGAATGTCGAATATTCGACATCCGAAACACCCTTCTTCGGATGTCGAATATTAGAGATTCGACGGAGGCCAATATCAGATCGAAAATCGAATCGAATCTTGTTGCACACCTCTAGTGGCATCCTTCAAAGTAATCCCCACATGATTGAATAACACGGTTCCAGCGATGTTTTGCTCATACACTCATTCCCAAAGGCCTTCTGCATCATCTGTATAGTTTCCAAACTCGTTTTTCCGAGTTGAATACAAAATTTGATGCAAATTCGTTGATCTTGTTTTTCAGTCATTTTTAATAATCATAAAATCCGCCGAACTCAAAAATAGCTTTGTAAACAAAGATACTTTCCGGACAGACCTCGTATAAAGTGGAAACGTAAAATATATTGGATACTTGAATTGATGTTTAGGGTTTTTTAACGTTCAAAAGAGCGTTTATTTTTAACCAAAATGAAGGAACATGTTATTGAAAGTATTGGCCATCGCTAGCACAACATTTCGCCACTTTCTGGTAATTGGGGCCATCCACGAATCGACTCATTTTTTTATTTCTTCAGGCTTGTCCCACAATGTGTCCTAAGATTCGTACATGTCGTTAATGCACGTACGCTCTGACGTGATCAACGCGTTGTTACCAACTGTCCCTTGTTTTGTTGATTTGCGTTTTAGTGCGCTTCAGCGTACGACTCCGCATGCGACTATTTGTAACAACGCGTTGATGACGTCAGAACGTACGCGCATCGACAATATGTACGAATCTTGGGACACATTATGGGACCAGCCTCAAAAAACTGGAAACGCTTCTCGGCCAGGGAATGAGACATCAATCGTAACAAATAGTAGTCGGACGGCGGGATATCAGGAGAGTATGGCGGGTAGGGTAACATTTCCCAATCAAGCCTTTGAAGGTACGTTTTCACCACTTTCGCAATATAGGATCGAGCGGTGTATTGTTGAAGAATAATTCGGTTGTACCTTTCCACGCACTACGGCTGTATTTCCTTCACCGCACCGTTCAATCTTATCAGCTGAATGCGGTAACGTTCGCCTGTGGTAGTTTCTCCTGGTTTTTGCAATTCATAATAAATTACACCCTTCTGGTCCCACCATATGCATATCATCACCTTGGATCCATGGATGGTCGAAATCTCCACTTTTGAATCGTCGAAACCAATTTTCAACAGTCTGAACTGCTGAAGTATGTTTACAGTATGCCTCTACAAGCAAACGATGATCCCCGGCTGCCGATTACTTTAAATGGAAGCAGAAAGGCATAGCTTCCCGCAAATTACGCTTTGTCGGCTCGAATTTCGTCATAATCGAAGCACAAAAATAATATGTTGTTCACACTTAATCAGAATGACAAATACTTTCAAAACAAGCTCAAGGGTGGTGCTTTGATGTGAAGTTGGTTACAATTTGTTCCGATGTCAAAACATACTTGTGGCGCCATCTCTTAGAAATCCCAAGAAATTAATTCAAGTACCCAATGCGTCACTTTAAAAAATGTTTGAATTAAAGTTTGTAGGTTTTTTTCGAGCAAACATTTCTGTATCACAATGTTTTTTGCATCTCGCATACACAGAGAAGCTTTTTATATGAATTCATATGAAAATTGAAAATACTAGTAATACTAAAATTTAAAAAAATGATATAAAATTTTAGCATAGTTTATGGAAAATTTTACTATAATTTATACTGAAACTTTATACCATTCTTCTAAAGTTTAGTATTTTTAGTGATATGTTTGTCCCTGAATTGTTGAATGCTTTAGTAAAAATTCATATAAAAAGTATTGGAGATTTATTTTCTCAGCCCTTGGCAACGTCGGAGTGGGGGGGGGGGGGGGGGGCGGCACTTGGTTAATTATGTATAACTGGAAGATTTATTAAGGCCGTGTGATGAGGTCTGTTAACATCAATTATACTCGATCGCTTTATTTATAAACTATCAGGTGTACAAATAAGTTTCCACCGTTTTTGATAAAAAAATTGGGCATTTATTATTAAATGATGTGAAATTGCTTATTGAAATCACTCACGACAACTTCTCTCACTTAAGGCAGCCTCACCATATCTTTCTACAAGCATTCGATGCACCTCAGTTGCAGATTTCTTCAAATTGAAGAAGTAAATCAAAAGTTCCAGCAAATGGCGCTTATTCGGCCCAAAACTAGACATTTGCGCGCAGAAAAGCATATATTATACTGATAAAAGTTCACTAATATTTTAAGGTTATGCTGTTGACAGATGTCCAACCTTAC
The DNA here is from genome assembly GCA_030998225.1 of Diplolepis rosae. NCBI lineage: Eukaryota > Metazoa > Arthropoda > Insecta > Hymenoptera > Diplolepididae > Diplolepis > Diplolepis rosae. Next base: position 16,847,968 of record JAPYXD010000680.1, on the reverse strand, counting down.
GACAGTGACCTTTTACATCTGTCAATTTCAACCAAAACTTACTGGTGGCACCAACTTTTGTCAAACGGCGGAAACTTATTTGTACACCTGATAATAATTTTAACAACAAATTTTACTGTCTTCTCCGGTAAACGAATTGTACGAAAAACTGAGAATGAATGTTTTCATTTTTGCTGTGCGTCGCTAGGTTTCTGGAAAGTTCATATTCATAATGTGAATTTCTCAAATATGCTTTCCAGGTTATAATATAGATTGTTCGATTTATTAGAATTATTTTTTGAAATCTTAGTAATCATATTATCATTTTTTCGTACTCTAAAGTTTTCAAATGGAGATTCATAATATTTGGTTTTTAAAATACTAATTTTTCTTCTACTAGTTTTAAAGTCTGTTATGACTGTATTGAATTTCGATATCATAATATGAATAAGTGTAATAAAACGTCGGCTTTAGCCATTTAAAAAAATAAATATTATACTAAACTTTCATTTAAACTTATCATTTACTCTAACGAAAAGTTCTTCCATGTATACTTGAACATTTAATACATCACAAATAATTACAGTGACACTATATTATTTCTTTGTGTGGTCAATATATCGAGCATTACGCTTCAAAGGGTTAACCTACTTCAAATTCGGGTATAGTCCTTACAGGAACATCAGATAGCATCTAGATATACAATTAATACAATAAAACGAGACACCCATCAGTTCTTGAATAAATTATATAATATTTTAAAATATTTAAAAATAACATCTTCTCATTGATAATGAGAATGTAAAAATTATAATTTATTAAATTAAATATCATTATAGCAGGTGTACAAATAAGTTTTCGCCGTTTGACAAAAGTTGGCGCCACCAGTAAGTTTTGGTTGAAAAAGTCTTTACAGAATAGGATTTTAGAAACCGACGTAACATCGACATGACATGACATAGAGTTTACGTCGTAAGGTTGGACATCTGTCAACAACATAACCTTCAAATATTAGTGAATTTTTATGAGTATAATATATTTTTTGTGTGTAAAAATGGCGATTTTTGAGCCGAATATTCGTCATTTGCGGAAACTTTTGATTTACTTCGTCAATTTGAAGAAATCTGCAGCTGAGGCGCATCAATTGCTTGTAGAAACATATGGTGAGGCTGTCTTAAGTGAAAGAAATTGTTGTGAGTGGTTTACGTAGCGGAAGGCCGAAAGAGTACGAAGAAGTGGAATTGGAAGCATTATTGGATGAAGATTCGTGCCAAACGCAAAAAGAACAATACGATGGACAATACTTCGAATAAAGCATAAGGTTCGATTATTTTATAATAAATGCCTAATTTTTGATACAAAACGGCGGAAACTTATTTGTACATCTGATTGAATACACTGTTAAAACGTTTTTAAAATTCAAATACTTTTCATTTACTTCTCTTGACAATTCAATTCCTTAATTCATAAGTTATTTCATTTGGTTGGGAATTCGTTTTTTTAAATTTATTTTTGGTTGAAGATTGATTTACCCACGTTAATTGAATGAAACTTCAACTTAAACAGGTACACTACCGTCGGAAATTGTGCGCACGGTGCTTGTGAGCGCTATTAAAAATCACTGCTGACTTTGAACCACGATATCTGGGTGAAAAAAAGAGATAGGGAATTTTTAAAAATACAGTTGAAAAGCTTAAGAAATTCCACGTCTAGTGATGCTCAATAAATATTTTTTTCACATTCTGAAAATAATACAGCACGTGAGAAGTTAAAAAAAAAAATTCAAGATTTTCTCAAATTCTCTACCTCAACTTCAACTTTTTGCATGACCTAGGAAAAAATTTTCCAACATCTGAAAATTATACGACATAAAGTCTAAAATCTTATCTTTAATTTAAGCCAAGAAAACTTAAAAAATATTCATGGGTGCCCGAGATACGATTAAGAATGTTCAATCGTATCTGAGTTGAATTTTAATCGACGATCACGATTCTCGGTCGGTTTGTTGCTCATCTCCTTCGTTGAGGCAGGACCGAATAGGCCACGCACAAAGGTGGCGCTTAAGTGGAGCCCTCTTATATGTATTTTTGATTCTGTTCATTAGTAATTTTTATTTCTAATCATTCTAAATTTCAAAAAATATTTATTGTTATTTGTGATTATTAAAAATGATTTAAATCCAATATTATCCCCATATTAACGAATAGAACAATGATATGTAAACATTTTTTATTTCCTAAAATTCTTATAAACTAGAACATTAATAAAAATGTTAATAGTCATTGTAAATATTAACTAAGAATGAAAGGAAAGGAAATAAAGGAAACACGTTCTGGGATCAAAGAACATATAAGAGAGCTCCACTTAAGCGCCACCTTTGTGCGTGGCCTATTCGATCCTACCACAACCTATCTCGGGTACCCATGCATATTTTTTAAGTTTTCTTGGCTTAAATTAAAGATAAGATTTTAGACTTTATGTCGTATAATTTTCAGATGTTGGAAAATTTTTTCCTAGGTCATGCAAAAAGTTGAAGTTGAGGTAGAGAATTTGAGAAAATCTTGAATTTTTTTTTTTAACTCCTCACGTGCTGTATTATTTTCAGAAAGTGAAAAAAATATTTATTGAGCATCACTAGACGTGAAATTTCTTAAGCTTTTCAACTGTATTTTTAAAAATGCCCTATCTCTTTTTTTCACCCAGATATCGTGGTTCAAAGTCAGCAGTGATTTTTAATAGCGCTCACAAGCACCGTGCGCACAATTTCCGACGGTAGTCTATACTCTTTTCTAACAGTATACATATAACAGCTGGTCTTTTTAGTGATTCCAAAAGTATAACGGAATTTTTTTATTTCTGAACGACCCTAACTATAATTTCCTTTTCGAACATAATTCTTATTTTAATTTGATAATATAACAGTTATATATAAAATTGTAGGTGGCTGTGATATGTTCCAAAGTATTCTGACATGAAAAATAATCGTAATTTAAACATCCATTCTTGCTTGTTAAGCTATAAAAATGTATCCCTATCATGTTCAATCTATTATGTAAGACGCATTACGTTTAGCTGATTAATGAGGTGGCAAGTAACTCTTTTATATACAGTATCAAGTAAAATTGATCATAGTAAAGTTTTTTCGTGAATCTATAAAGATGAAGATTTTGATAGTAGCAGTATTTTGTACATATTTCGTTGCCGTCGCCTTCTCCAAAGGTAATTGTTGATTTTACTGCAATTATATTTAAATATTTATATATTTAAATTCAAATATATTTTGAGCCACACTCAGAAAAACTGTAGGCGATCAAACCATTCTCCATTTCTTGGCAGAGGTATTATGTAGAATATCATGATTATATTGATTAGGAATTCCGAATGAAGTAATAAAAATCTAAGATAATAATTATACCAGAATTTCCAAGATGGCACCTTTCCTAACAAGTTATCTCGCTCAAATTTTTTTTTTTGATTGCGCTGAATTTATTGGTACACAGAGAAAAATAGTTTGAAAAATTGTACTCGAATCTGTCGGTTAAACTCGGAACACAAGGACATTTTGACATCTTTCCAATCCTAGTCAGGTAAAATGAATGAGTAATGAACAGTTTTGTAAAACGTGGTCTAGAACAAGGCATCGATATACGTGAGTGGCTTCACGTTAAATGAATAAGTGGTATATATCACTGACGCCCAAGAAGCTTCAAACGATAGTTCAGTAAACTGATTCAGGCATAGGTCTGATGTTTCAGACATGTATTCTCACGATAATTTTTTTCTTCTTTACCGACCTATTATTTCTAAACGACGGTAAATTATTGCCCGAAAATAAAAACTTCTGACAATTTTAACATGTCTCATTCGAAAGATGATAAAAAAAATTTCCAAAATTTTTTTCACTTGTCGGAAGACAGTCAAACTGACCAAAAACTGACCCGGAATTCATAGATTTGAAGATAGGCGGTAAATTACACTGTAGGGGAGTGAAAATAACACAGCGTGTTGACTATCACCATCGGTTAGGTATTCATGAGTAGAGTTTATGTGCACAGCCATTTGGCTACGTTGGTGCTTGTTCTGAAGATATTTAATTATAAAAATATGGATTTTTTAAACCTGATTTTTCTTCATTTTATGTATTAAAAACGTCTAAATCTTTATTGAATCAACTTAAAATGTTGTGAATATTTCTTTTTGTGTTGGAACTTAATCGCAGCTACCATAATCTCCCATTTCATTGAGCTGTGTTATTTTGAAAGTTGAAAATTCACCTATAGTGTTAATGCCCAAAACTAAAAACTTCTGAAAATTTTAACAATGAAAGTTGATAACAAAAGGTACTCAAAAAACTTTCTAAAAATTTTTTCACTTGTCGGAAAACAGTCTAACTCACCAAAAACTGACCCGAAATTTGTAAATGTAAAGATAGACGGTACATTCTCGCACAAAACAAAAATATCCTGATATTTCTCATATGCCCCACCCGAAAGGTGATAACAAAAGCTACTCAAAAAAATTTTCACTTATCGAAAGACAGTCAAAACGGGCGAAAACTGACCCGAAATTTGTAAATTTAAAGATAGACGGTAAATTCTCGCTCGAAACCAAAATCTACTGACATTTTTCTTATGTACCACCTCAAAGGTGATAACAAAAGCTACTCAAAAAAGATATTCACTTGTCGGAAGACAGTCAAAACTGGCAAAAACTGGCCTGAAATTCGTTGATTTTATGTTAGACGGTAAATTATTGTCCTGAACAAAGAACTTCTGACTTTTTTCACATGTCCTATCCGAAAGGTGATAACAAAAGCTAGTTAAAAAAAATTAAAAAAAAAACAAATTTGGAGTCAGTTTTGCTCGTTTTGACTGTCTTTCGACAAGTGAATCTTCATCAATCTGAAGATTTTCAAATGTCTGGCAATGATTGTCCCTTTCGATTGTTTCAAGTAGAAGATCTGAAGTATTCGCATTGGTACTTTCCACTATATAAGTACGCACTTCAACGATTCCAGAATAGGGGTTTTCAGAAGCAATGGCATCGCTACTTTTTTCTCTCACTGTGCATATCTCGGAAACCGGTTGATTTTTACTCCCGCTGATATTCACTGCACTAGCGTTCTTGATTTCACTCGAAAGCAGGACAGCCTAAAAGATATAAAATAAAAGAAAATTGTGGAAACATTTTTGAACCAAGCAAGGTGCAAATGCAAAATGCATCATCTTACTGTAGACATGCTTCTTCTTTTTCGAGCTTTTTGGTTTCTATACCATGTTGATGAAGGGATGGGTTCTTCTGAATGAGGTTGCAAATATCTTTTATACTTCAAAGTGACATGCTGATAACATGTCTATTATTGTATTGACCCAAATTCATAGAATTTTTGTTCATTTCTCGTTATTTTGGCATAAGGTCAGTTACTTCTTATTTTCATTGATTAAAATTATTATTAGATTTAAAAATGCACAAAAAGAAAGAAAGGCAAACGTTTCCGCCACATATGGGGGCCCTCTTCAGTGCCATAAATTCAAAGATTAATTAAAAATTTCTGTAAAGGATTAGAATATAGAAGATAATTAAAAAAGGGTTATCATGGAAATTAAAAACTTATCTCATAGCTTGCAATTCAAAATGAAGTAGTCCAGTATGCAGCATCACGAATTGAAAAAATATTTGAAGTTCACTATGAATAAAAAACCGGATAAAATGAAAAAATATAAGAGATTTTGCACACGAACCGACCGGAATTCTATACAAAAAAATCTGCCTCAGCTACGTCTCGACTACGCCTTGACTTCGATCTCCTGCGAGCATTGTCGTTCGTCGCGTAATAACCCGCATTATGCGCCTAGGCACATAATATACTAATAAAAATCATCAACTGTATTCATTGTCCAAATATGCCTTAAATTTACAAATGAATTCAACTTCCTTAGATAAGCCATGTCTGATTAGCTGTTACAATATACATTTTCCCGTTACGATGTTTGTGCATCAGTAATACTGGGTGTTAAATAAATAGACTGGATTATTCTACAAAATTCCTTTTTTGAAGAATAAAGATTTTTTGGGAAAATATATTTCCTAATACAGTGCTTAGGAAGCTCTAAAAATTATTCTGATTACGTTTTACTGCCAAATCAATATTAATGAAACTAGAAATTTTTAAAATTTGGAAAAATACATAATAAATAATTTATCACAATTGAAAAAAGTGAACAATAATCCAATGTTCTGAAAACATCTGCTGACACAAGATGGATCCATTTTTGTTTTATTCCTTCTTTTTCCATAGGTAAAAAGCATTTTTTACTTTTCTGTGATATTTTTGATTCATTGAAGCAAAGTAAATGTTCTGCAGTAACCTCTAACGTAAACGGAAAGAAAGTTTTAAAAACTTGATAATTTTAGAATTTATTACTTTTTTTTTCTTTTTCCTGAATCTTTGTTTGATTCACACTTACTGTCAGGCAACTCACTTTCAGAAGGTGATAATTTTGTTCTATTAATCTTATTCTTTATTTTTGAATTCTAGAAATAAAACCTTTAAAAAAATTAAAAAAATATCATTATAAAATATGAATACTTCTATCTTCTAAACTCTTGAAATATCTTCAAGCCTTTTAAAATACAGTAAAAACATTTGCATTTTCAAATTTTCTAGTTCCATACGCTGCAGTATTCTTTCCGAATTTTATTTCAAAATGTGAATCCTTTAAATGTCTTTTTCAATAGAAAGATACGATTTTTTATTAAAAAAAGCTACATTTCGAAAAAATAATTTATTGTATTAATAATTGGATTTCGAATAAAAATGGTCAGGGTTTGAAAGAAAAATTGTGAAACGAAAAGATATTGATATTGAGATTACAAAATTTAATTTAAATTATACACTAGTAGAGAAAAAGAGGGAAATATTGACGTAAATTCTGATTACAAATTTTATGATCACAGTTGCTAATTATGCAGGAAGCGTGTTTCTACGTAGTACTTTGATATGAATTTACTGCAAAGAAATTTTTGTGGGACAACTAGGTATACGACACTTAAAGAAATGTTATTGAGTTTTTAGACCACTGGGTTTGTTTATCAATTTTTAAGAAATTTACATTGTAAAAAAATTATGTTGTAACTTTACAATAACGTATTTTAAAGGCGAGAATTCGATACATGAGAAACTACTTTTAGCTTCTAAGTTTGTAAATCTTTGATTTTTCGATTACTCTCAAATTGATAATGATTCTTGTTACAATAGACATAAAAAAATAGTCTTTTCTGATTTTGTCATCAAAGTCACTTAGGCATTATTTCATAAAGTTTATAAATTATGTTTGAATGAAAACTTGTAGAGAATCATACTACATATATTTTTTATTAAAATTAAACAACTTTTTATACGTTTTTAACTTCTTGCTTCAAAATTCATTCATTTTGTATAAAAATTCAATTATTTAATTGAATACTCATTCAATTTGATTAAAAATTTATTCTTGTATTCATTTTTTAGTTTTTCGTCAAACGTGTTAGTTATATGTATGTCAGATAATTTGATTGCTCTTTCAATAAAGCTCGCTTGTTCTAAAATCATAAAAAAATGTTTTCGAGTGTTTATGAAATATTTCATCACATATAAAGCTATAAAAATTTATCCCTACCATGTTTAATCAAGTACTCAAGACGCAATATTTGTCTACAATTACGTGGAAAGAAACAAAAGTACGAATAATCACTGTAAAGTTTTTCCTTGAAATTGTGAAGATGAAGATTTGGATGGTAGCAGTATTTTGTGCATATTTGGCAGTCGCCTTCGGTGAAGGTAATAAATTTTTTAATTTTCTGCAATGATGTCGATGGTCCCGAGCGACTTTGACTTAACTCACAACCAAGTTTACAAACTGTCCTAACCAAAAATCTCCGTTCCATGTTGACTCAACTGAAAATGTCAGTTCTATTTTAACTTAACTGAAATCGGTTGCGACATTTTGTTGTATTATGTGCCTAGGCAAATTGTGTGCATTGGCGCATATTCTATTTTATGTGACTTCGGCGCATTTACGAGATTTTCTGCGTACACTCGAATCCAATCTGAAAAGGTCGAAATTGCCGTGATTATCGCCCATCTCACTTGACATTTCGCGAATACATCCGGCCATTTTGATTTTCTGGATCTTTTGTAGTAGTAGCGTATTGTAATAGAAGCATGCGCAGTTCAAATGTACAAGGCTTTGTCAGTACGGTGCCAACGCCGTATGAAAAAGAAGAAGAATAAGAAGAAGATTATGCTCCGCTGTATCGTAATAGGCGTATAAGCAGTTTAATTTTTACATTATGTTCCTCTGTATCGTAATACACAACATTACGCTACTCTCAACTGTAGCACGAAAACGCGTCAATGCGCCGGAGGCACATAAAATCTAATTCGTCTGTAGAATTATTTCTTGAAGTTTTCTCTTACCAAAGATTTATAATTACACGAAATATTGCATATGGAAATAAAATATTTACATTTCTCAAGCTGAATTCTCATGGAATGTACTTTTTATGGACGAAGAGTCCTTTTGGGCATGGGTTCCCATAAAACGTGCCTGGTCAGCCGCTGGTGAGCGTTTCCTCCAGCGAACTGTTGGCAGGGCGGTTTATTAGGTGAATGCGCCCTAGTGGTTTATGCGCACTGTTGTGCCAAAAAAGAAAAATGAGGTTTTCTTTCAAAACTTTCCGAGTAAACGCGTACCTTTTCTTGTGGAACAGACTATATCTTATAATCAACGTTATATTTTCCATAAAACTTCTTTGTCTCTTTTTGAACATCTTTCCCGCTGGAATATTTCATTCGCTAAACATTTACTGGACTCCTCGAGCGTTAGAAAATATCACTGTGCAGTATTTGCAACGTGATGTAAAAAATTCATTAACTTTCTTTCATAATAAATGTTTCAACTTTTTGCTCATGCTGTTAATCAGAAGACATTACAACGCGCAATCACTGTAAATTTAATTAAGGAATTCCCAAAATTGAGTACACGGAGAAAATTTGTATAACAACATATATGTTTTATTTTATAACGTCAATTCTAAGAAATATTAGAAATCAATGGAAAATCGAGGTGCAATGGTAATTATTCCTAGCGGACTAAAAATTTGTCGCAGTCAAAATATTAAAGATTCGAAGAATTCTATAGAACTTTAGTATAGGTTATAGTAAAGTTCTGTACAATCTATAGTGAATTATAGTATAGTTCACCTACAGTTCAGTATTTCGCTGCGTAAAATTCTCACTATGATACGTTTTTCTCTAAATTGAAACGTAGTTTAGCAAAAATCCTAAACTGAGGTTTCTCCGTGTAATTGAGCGCGAGTTGGAGTCGAAAAAGAAACTAAATTTTGATTGGAAAAAGCTTCGTTTAAAAAGTTGATATTGTAAAGATTTTTTATAAGCAGTCTGGGGCCAACAAAATGGAGCGCTTCAGTTCTATAACCGGTTATTCGATGGAACACTGTAATTATTGCGGTCTTTCTTGTTTAACTATCCATATGAGCACAGAACTGTTAATTGTTTGAAAGTTACCAAATTTCTACAAATCGTCCATAACATGAAAATATATTATGATTGAAAATTAAAAAAAAAAAGAATAAATTTCTATTGTAATTCTGGAATTTTGTATCATAACTCTACAAATTTTTAAAGTGATTTTGAAATTTGTTCCGTATTTATTAAATATCCTCTTATGCATAAAGTTTGAATAGTGTAAATGACTTTAAAGACCTAAAATGAATGGTACTTATTGGCTTTTTTAAAAATGTGTTTTATCCAGAATACAACTCGACAATGCCGAGCCAACTAGCCGAGAAGTCTCTACCACCAACTCGACCACCATTTCATCTACCAATTATTCACAACGCGGCGATAACTAGGAAGTTATCTACGGTTTTAGTTGCTGATAATATGCGTTTTGTACGTAACATGGGAGTCTTATTAGATCGTGACAGAGTAGCATTTCCTGAAAAGCACTGGAAGAATAATGCGGACATGTCGGTTTATGTATATTGTTGGGACCAAACTGCGAAAAAGCTTTATACGAAGAATTATAATCTACATGAGCGTATACCAGAGGATGAAAGATTTTACGAGGCACAAGGGATTGTAGAAGTAAAAGTGAGTAGCATCGCTAAAGAATTTCTGTGCTCCTTTTATTGTGGGCCATTTAAAGTAGTCTGGCTCTTAGATTGGTTACGTTGAAAGATGATCAAAATTAATCATTTTCGATAGGGAAATATGTCGACTTTTTAATAATGCCTCTCTTATAAGCCCTTTCCAGGTTAAAATTTGACATGTCTCTATATATAATTATCTCGTGTAAGGCACGTGTTCTTATGAAGATGTCTTTAGCGGTCTCCAAAAATGGTAAATTTGGCTTCAAACCACGTTGAATATATTTAAGAAAACTGTTTAAGAGATAGAAAATATAATAAGAAATTCAAATTACTTCTGGTTTGTACCAACTACCAGGTAATTTGAGATAATAGCAAAAAATACCAAAAAACAGGATCTCTCAAATAACCTCGACTCAAGGCAAATTAATATTCAAGTTTACATTTTATTTCTAAGTAATTTTCACAATATTGACCTGCACGAAAAATTAATATTTATTTTATTAATTGATAAACTGGAAAAAAATGTATATAATTTTAAAGTTGGGATAAATAATGAACATAGCTTCTGTCTGGTTTTTCAAGTAGCTGGACCAGTTTTATTTTCTGATATTCATATTCATATTATGTTACAATAACGAGGTTTTAAGTATCACGTAAGTAGGCATGGCAAAGTCAACTTTTCCTCCTCGAGATCAACTTTTTTATAATCGACTTTTAACACCTGAAGTCGACTACTAATCGACATTTTATGGTTGACTTTCGACTCTCATTCTCAACGCGCTCTTCGCTCGGTCGGTAGGGTATCGATTTTCCAAAATCGAATTTCTCCAAAATACATTTTCTCCAAAAATCAGCAATTTCAGAGCGTACTAATGTCAGCATGCAATGTAGGAAGACAAGAGTGGTGTATGGTTTCAAAAAAGCGTGAAAGTCGGTAAGGTAGGCAGGTTTTTAGAAAATAAAGAAACAGATGGCACGATGAATATATTTCTTATGAGGTTACTAAAGTATTCTGTGAAAATATTGATTTGAATCCGAAGAAATATTTGTGATGATTTTTCAAAGAGCTCATCATTGTAAGAAGTAAACCAGGTGGTCTAAGTGCTTAAAGTACACCTTCCTCAAGGAAGTTAAGCTGAGAACAGATATTTAACCCTTTTAGTGCCGGGCGAAAAATAGGTGCCAATGCGAGAATAACCGGCCAAATTTCACAGTTTTACTAGGGTTTGGGAAAATGCTCATAAAAACGAAAAACTATTTTTTTTAATTCTCTCATAATGAAATTAGATCATTTATAACGTATTACAAATTTATTTGAATTATTTCTCCCGCAATGCGAATAGTAAAACGCTACGAGGCGCGGGCCGATATATCGGTTCTGGCACTTCTCGCCAGTGTAGCAGGAGCCAATATATCGGCTCCCAGCACTAAAAGGGTTAGATACCTGGTTTATATTTTACAGACCCCGTCATTTTAAAAATTACATATAGTAGTCCAAGTGCCTAAATTACATCTTCCTCATGGAACTTAAGCTGAGAATTGAAATTTAAGATACCTGGATTATATTTTAGAGATCCCATCATTTTGAAAATTATATCTAGTAGTGCAGGTGCTTAAAAAACATCTTCTTCCGGGAATTTAAGCTGAGAACTGAAATTTAAGATACCTAGTTCATATTTTAGAGATCCCGTCATTTTAAAAATTATATCTAGTAGTCCAGGTGCTTAAAAAGCATCTTCCTCAGGGAACTTGAGCTGAGAACTGAAATTTAAGATACCTGGTTTATATTTTAGAGATCCCGTCATAATTTTTAAAATTACGGGATCTCTAAAATATGAACTTGGTACCTTAAATTTTAATTTTCAGCTTAAGTTCCCTGATGAAGATGTTTTTTAACCACCTGGACTACTAGATATAATTTTCCAAATGACGGGATCTCTAAAATATAAACCAGGTATCTTAAATTTCAGTCCTCAGCTCAAGTTCCATGACGAAGATGTAATTTAGGCACTTGGACTACTAAATGTAATTTTTAAAATGACGGGGTCTCTAAAATATAAACCAGGAATCTTAAATATCTGTTCTCAGCATAACTTCCTTGAGGAAGGTGTACTTTAAGCACTTAGACCACCTGGTTTACTTCTTACAATGATGAGCTCTTTGAAAAATCATCACAAATATTTCTTCGGATTCAAATCAATATTTTCACAGAATACTTTAGTAACCTCATAAGAAATATATTCATCGTGCCATCTGTTTCTTTATTTTCTAAAAACCTGCCTACCTTACCGACTTTCACGCTTTTTTGAAACCATACACCACTCTTGTCTTCCTACATTGCATGCTGACATTAGTACGCTCTACAATTGCTGATTTTTGGAGAAAATATATTTTGGAGAAATTCGATTTTGGAAAATCGATACCCTACCGCGTGTGACATCCTTAACTCGGGATCGTATGATAATCGAAATATCGAGATAAATTGATATTCGATTTGTTAGGCGGGCAAAATTTAATTTCTTAATTAGAGGCCTTCGGTCGGCCTATGAAAATAGGAACGGGAGTTTGAGTTATTTGGTACTAAATTTGAGATACAAATTTAAACTTTTATTTATTTGAACTTCTTACACTTCGATATTAATCAATCGGAGAAAATAAATTTTCGAAATTTTTTTCGAAAATGTAGCGAATGTCACGAGTATTAGACGCGAGAGTGAGTGACCATGTCAGTGCTCAGAGAGAGATCAAAGGGGTCTTTTTATCAAAAGTCTCCACTAAATGATTTTAGTTTTTTCGGAGTGTATCTACTCGATCTAATTGGACATAGAAATGGTCATAGAAGTCGTTCCTAAAACGTTTTTAGAACGTTTTAAATATCGTGTGCCCACAGACTTAATAATTTTTGCAAAAAAAGGCTAAATTCCGAAAACAAGCAATAAAACACAAAGCATAAAATAAGTTTCAAAGAAATCATTGTTAACACTTACGTTCAAATAACTGGGCGAGATCACCAAGTTGGTGATCTTCCAGTCACGTTTTTACTTGTTCCATTTTTCATATTACGGTAAAACAATTGTAACGCACGTGGCAGGAAACATTAAAAGAATTGATTTTCCTTATTTCTTTGCTTATTTCTTCTTACCCACACCTAATATGGTCAGTTGCGAATATTCTTATTTCAAGTAGAATATTGTCATTTTAAGAATATTTTCTCCCTTAGCTTAGAAGTTACTCTTAAAGTAAGAATTCCGCTTAATTCATCAAGAATATTATTAAGAATATGCCTGTGAGAATATGACATTCTTAATATTAGAATACCGTTATTTCCGTGATTTCTTTACGCAGGTATAAATATTTAGCTCTTTTTTCATATGAGCCGGGTAAAAACTCACCGTTTCTTGCTGAATAGAGAGTGGCGGGAGTAAAAATAATGGCGGAAATGTAATTTATATTTTAATCCCGCTACTTCCCATAGCGGATTCAGTCCAGTGAACGGTCAGCGAATTCTTTTACCATTCACTGACGCGTTAAAAACTAAAAACTGTGAACAGAAGACGCACTACGCTGCGCGCGCAACCATTCACACGTATCTCTGCATTGCCTTCAATGACAGGTATGATTTTTTTAAATTTTCTAACGCTAAAAAATAAAATTATTGTATTAATTTCGATACCTTCAAGCTCAAAATGTATCGCAGAATCATAACTGAAACAATTTGAATATTATTACGGGCAGTGATTTATTTTTATTTCAGTTATTACCAGAAGTTGATTACGAATGTTGGCCTTATACAGAAAAGCGATATACTAAGAGTGCCAAAAACTTGGTTAAATTTCAACCCGTTACTGCAATAGGAAAGTTGTGGGTAAAAATACATTTTTTACGCTGTTCGCTAATTACTGACCAAAATCGGCTAATTGTTTTGGTGCTGGCAAAATAATGACGTCTTTTTTATTGCAGGGTGATACAGCACCTATCGCACCTAAACCATACATGATTTTTAAATATGACGATGAATTTGTTGAAATTTCTAAAGTGCGAGGAGATAAAGCTCCAATACTAGTTGTGAGTAATAAATAGGGTGATTTTATGTAAAAAAATCTTGGAATAATTTGTCTTTTTACTTAAAATCATTAAAAAACATTAAAATTTTTTATTTTTACCTAATACAAGATGCACTAAAAAATGAAGCAAATAAAACTTTACTGTTTCAGTTCACTCTAGGTGAACCTCTATTCTTCAAAGAAGAAATTGCAGGATTATATGTACCATCAGTTACTGAACCATATGGAGAAACGGATGAAAAATTTTATGTGAGACTTCGAGAAAAATGCACTGGACAGCTTTCTAATTAAATGATTGGATTTTTGTGACTCAAGAACAATGAAGATAAAAATGTTAGACATGAACGTGGAAAATGCTTTGACTGTTTCTAAAATACAAAGATAGACAAAGAATTATTCCGTTTATGTTTTTAGCTTTACGATTAGTGCGTTTGTAGAGAAAATAAAAGACATAATAGGTGTTCGAGGGTCAAAAACGAAATAAAGAATGTACTACGAAACGTGAGTTCTGTTACTGTAATTAATCAAAATCATCTATTTTAGGGTTTTTGGGTCGCTAAATACGAAGCTGAAGTCAGATTTTCAAATTTCAAAATGGCTGATCCAATATGGCGGATAATATCTTTAGAAAGTGCTTTAATTATCGCACTATCCTGTTGGTGGGTTCTTAGGAAAAAACTTTTTTTTTAAGCGTAGCCGACATATTGTTTCGGTTACTTTATTTTCTGGAAATATGACTAGATTCATCATCATCGACCCTAAAACTCAAATAAAAATGAATATTGAGCTACCAAAGAGGATTCCACTACATATAATACTTTTATACACACAGTCCGCCATACTGGATCAGCCACTTTGAAATTTCGAAAATCTGGCTTTAGATTTGTATTCAGCGACTCAGAAACCCTCGAATAAGGCCCAGAAAGAGGATGGGAATTGAATGGCATTGAAATGTCAAAATCTGGAAAGAAAAGGAATCGAGAATGAAACTTTTGAATTCCTTTTAATGCCTAGGAATTAAAATGCATTCAAAAGATTCATTTTCGATTCCGCTTTTTTCCGGATCTTGACATTTAAATGCCATTCATTGCCTACTTTTTTACCTGGTGATTTCGAATCACCATGCTTTGAAGCACATTTATTAATTCACTCTTACCATATCACAGAAAAAATAAAGTGTAATAACTGTCCCGTTAACTTGCAGTAAATAGCTGACTTTATACCTGAAACATTTTTTATATATTGTTTTTATTGTGGTACACTACCAACAAAATACGACCATTTATACAGGATTCAAGAAAATGAAAAAATTGATTTGTTCTCTAGGCTAGAAATCTAACTTTTAATTATATATTATATTCTTACTATCCGGAAAAAAAGAAACGATTGGATGAAATTTCTGTGAATTGAGTATTTTAAAATTTACGATTAAAGGTTTCTGAATCTGCAGTTATCTGAAAACGACTACATAGAAACTACATAGAATTGTGTTTAGAACTTTTTAATCGTATAAATTTGTTTTAATGGCGTTGAATCATAGTTTTACGATTAATTGACACGGTCCATACAATTTGAATCGTCGAGATACGTTTCATGAATTCTTCATATCAAATATGAAATTGCGATTAACGTCGGTAAAACAAATTTATACGTATGGAAGAAGCTTAAACAAAATTCAACAAAGTAATGATTTTATCGGTCTGGGATCGAATTATCGATTCAAAAAGCTAACTGATTTAAATTTCCACAACACAATCAAACGAAAATATGTTGAATCTGCAATTTTAAAATACGCAATTAACAGCGATTTTAGCTTATCGCTTTTTGTTTCCTGGGTACACAATCTTATGTAAATTATAAAATTCGTTAAATTCGTTAGAAGCATTTTCAGTTTGAAATTCTTTTGTACACGTTAGCAACTCACGTTAGTACAGCTTAGGTGCACGTGTAAAACGGAGAATTGATTTTAAAATTATTAGTCGGACGCTTGTTTCTTAGTCTACAGAAGTTTCTGTGTGTCTTGTGAACAGTATTTATGTAGTTTTGGAGTGATTAAGTAAGAATGAGAGATCTTACAATTTTTGTGTTGAAAGCGATGCCAAGCGCATACAGCACGCTGAGCAGGCACTGACGGATGCAGCAAAGGAGGCGCGTTTCAACTTTCAATCGTCCAGGAAGGAAAATCAAGTTATTACAAAAAATATATATTTTTTCGACATAACGGAGAATAGTTGTATTAAAAATTATTTCAATATCTTAATTAGAAACTGATGAATTTTTCCATCCATACATGATTAAGATAATAATTCCAACTTTGAAAAAACTGTTAATTTCATCCTTCTATCTATTTTATTTCGGTTAAAGTCGATGGAAACTTTCTTAGGTTAGAATTGTTTATGAGAAAAACTTTTTCAATTATGGTTTATCAAAATGTAACAAAGGATAACAATTGTTGACATATTTTTCACTACAAACGGCACAACAGTTTACAATTATACTTTAAAATTATCATGATTTAATTCTTCTCATTTTGATGAAGAACAAAAGCAAAATTTTAAGTAATATCAATGTAACACATCGTTCAATAAGTCCCGGGACTAACTAAGAAAACAACATTTGTTTTGCAAAATTCATTTTCATTCATCAATATAATCACCTTTAAGTGCGATACAATCATTTAAAACTTTTCGATACCATGCTTGTAAAATGATTTGTCCTTGGCCTCAAAATAAGCTTCAGTTTCAGCGATTACTTCCTCATTCGAGCCAAATCTTTTTCCCTGGAGCATCTTTTTGAGATTAGCAAAGAGCCAGTAAACGCTGGGGGCTAGATCTGGAGACTATGGTGGGTGGGGAAGCAATTCGTAGCTTAATTAAGACAATTTTGCCATCGTTTTCATTGACTTGTGGCACGGTGCATTGTCTTGCTGAAAGATAATTTTGTTCTCCTTCATGTGCGGTCGTTTTTTTGCGATTTCGTCCTTCAAACGCACCAATAACTCAATGTAATAATCGCTGTTGATATATTTTCCCTTTTCAAGGTAGTCGATTTAAATTATACCATGCGCATCCCAAAAAACTGACGCCATGACTTTGCCAGCTGACTGTTGCGTTTTCGGACGCTTCGGACGGCTTTCACCGGCTGCACGCCACTCAGCTGACTGCCGCTTCGACTCCGGAGTGAAATGATGGATCCATGTTTCGTCCATTGTCACATACCGACGCAAGAGATCCTGTTTATTGCGAGTAAACAGTGACAAACAGCTCTTTGAATTGTCGACTCGTTGTTGCTTTTGTTCCATTGTGAGCAAACGCGGCACCCATTTGGAAAAGACCTTTTTCATGCCCAATTTTTCGTTTAAAATCGTAGACGCACTTCCAGTTGATATGTTCACCATCTTAGCAATCTCACGGACTTTCAGTTTACGGTCGTCCATCACGATTTTCAAAACTTGCTTAATATTTTCCGGAGTTACTGCTTCATTTGGCCTACCCGAGCGTTCCGCATCATTTGTATCAGTGCCATTGTTGAGCTTGCACGATATTTTTCCCCATTAAATAGCAATGTTTTATCAACACACGAAATTCGTTTTTGTCCATTTTGTACACAAATGCAAAAGTAGCGTCATTTTCACCACAGTAGCTTTACTGTTTATGGTCTGATTGACGTGAAAATCAGACTCGTGTGATTTAAAGTTTAGTTCTTTTGGAAAACGAAGTGGATTTGATATTACTAACGCCATCTGTGGGTTAGTCCCGGGACTTATTGAACGATGTGTTATGTGACGATTTCAAAACGATTCAAAACAGTTGATAAGCAGGAAAAATCTAATTCGCCTGTACAATTATTTCTTGAAGTTTACTATTATCAAAGATTTATAATTACACGAAATATCATATATGAAAATAAAATAATTACTTTTCTCAAACTAAATGAATTTGATCAATTTTACAACAAAAAAAAATCTGCCCGCTTCGCGGGCACATTCTCATTTGGCGCGTCGCGCGCAGCTCGCTTCGCTCGCAAGTTTGAGCGCGCCTAGGGCGCGCGCTTTGATCGTCGCGCGCCGTCATGCTCGATCGTCGCGCTGCGCGCTCCGTTCTTTCTGGACCTCGCGCTTCGCGCTCGGTCTTGTGCTCTTCACATACGTTTAAGTTTATTTTCTGTATGCATTTTTGTAACTTTTTAATAAATTACATGATTATTGATAAATTTATTTTCTTCCAAATCTTTTAAAAAGGAAAAACAATCGTAGACTTTATTTAAGGAAATAATTTTGCAGAACAACGCTTATTTCGTATCACATATTTTGGTGAAAAAAATTGAATTTATTTAATATTAAAAATCAAAACATAAAATATACATCCTGTCGAGAAATTTATCGATAAGAATGTGTAGACCTTATTTAGCCAAACAATTTTCATCTCAAAGTTTTTTTTGAATCTCACATATTTTGTCTAAAAAATGGAATTTTTGAATTTTAATCGTATTTTTTGGAATTGAAACGAAAAATATATGTTTTATCAGAAACTGTGTGAGACAAAACTTGTAGATCTTTTTGAAACTAACAACTTTGTATTCTTACGTTTTTTTCTTATTTTACATATTATTGTTAAAAAATTGAATTTTGGATTTTCAATAGTTTTTTTTTAATTAAAAAGAAAAATATGCATCTTATGAAAAAATGTTACAATTCAAATTTGTAGGTCTTTATTTATTCAATAATATTGTGTCATAACGCTTTTCGTATCTCGTATAATTTAACTGGAAAATGGAATTTTGATATTGACTTTTTTCGAATTTGAATATGCTGTAATATTTCTAATTTTGATTTAATCAAAAAATGTTATCAAGATAATTTTTAGAGATTTATGAGCACTATCTAAAACCAGTATTGAAATTTTTGATTTTTTCAAAAAATTATTTTCAAAAACACAAAAGTAGTGCTCAACCCCTCAATTTTGTTTGGATGTGGCTGGTTAACGAACTTGTCCTTACTTTTTCGGCTCCGATAAAGTGTACCAAATCTCAATTCAATCTGATATTTCTATCGAGAGTTATGCCGCACACGACCTACAGACAGACAGACAGACAGACACTTTCGTAAAAACCATTTTTTCTGACTCAGGGGGTCTCAAAACGTAAAGATTTGATGAAAATTTCGAAAGTCATTTTTCACATAAAACCAATACCTTCTCATCCATGATGAGAATGAAACTAGTAGCATACTTAGTTCCATAGACTTTTGAGCATTGGAAAGTTTTACAAAATTTTTGGTACTGCTTACTTAAAATAAATAGTTGTGACCCTTTAGTCAGCACAACTAATAGGATTTCTCTCAGTGTATGACTCATAAAAAATCTTAGCAATTAGAGTCAAACAAAAAATTTTTTCAACGTGAAATACACGCAAGTAAGAATTTGTTTATAAAAATTGTTTATTATAATTAACTTAAATATTAATAGAATTATTTCTTTTCTATGAGGGCAGTTGTAATAATTCCATCTAATAGTGAGTTTATTCCAGCATTTTTGCTCATGCTAAAAATTCGTATAGCTGAAATGGCCAATTTTGTCACTTTTTTTGTTTATATATTGTTAATCTTTATATAAAATTTGAAAATCGCAATCCAAAATTCTCTTACGAATTCAATGTTGAGAATTTCTGGAAAACAAAATTTTCTCGTATATAGCCTTATTGGTTTTTATTGATTAATTATATTTTACGTGATTGGTTTTACTAAGCGATTGTATTTTACTGTATGTTATTAAGTCAGTGTATTACATTTATTTGAATTGCATTGATTGCATTTAATCGATTGTTCACATGTCGCTCTATTGATTTTATTGATTGATCTTACTTTACGGATTTCAATGACTGATGAAATTAATTATACCATAGTCAGGCCACACAAAGATTTTGTAGTCAACTTTATTCATTAATTTGTAAGAAAATAGATCTCCACTTAGCAATGAATAATTTGTAGATAAATTAGGTCTTCACTTCTTGTCACGTGCATGAATCCCACAAATTGAATTTATCATAATTTAATTGAAAAATTATATAATAAAATCTCTATGATTAATTATTATGATCCATTCATAATTAAATAAGCAAAATAATAAAGTTAAAGTACACAATACTAGATGGGAATGCACTTCTTAGAAATGAACCTAACCTAACCTCTTTAAGGCTTGTCGTCACCAATTATATACGATTGCTTTATAATTAAAATAATAATTTAAACAAATTTACCGGAGAAGATACCAATGCGTTAAATTTTTCTGCATTGCTGTCTACTTCGGAAAATTTATCTCAATTATTATTTTATAAATAAAGCAATCGTATATAATTGGTGACGACAGACCTCACCATATGGCCTTAATGTCTTTGACGTATTTCAATGTGTTATTTCTGTCAATTCACACTCCCTTCTAGACTTTTCTTTGCCAGTGGATTTCTTTAACGACTCATGGTAACTTTGGGCTGCCTATATCTACACAGGGGGTTCCAACTCCGGCGAAATCATGCTAGAGTTTCTTCTCCCCGCTTCTCTCTACCTTTCCCGCACGCCCCTCACAGCGAGCCCATATTGCTCCAAGTTTCTCCTCTCCGGCGCGAGAAAGTGGGGGCAAGTAGGGACCGGCAGCGAGGTATATTAACTTTGACTCTTCGACTGCTTTGACCAGTTTTTTTTGTTTTTTTTACGGGGCAAGGGGGAAGTACAGATAAAAAGAAAAAGCACAGTCGAGAAAAATTCTATGGTTTCCCAGCAAAATCAAATAAGTCTACTCTATCTTGCTTTATGTACATATCCAAGCTCGGCGTGTACGCGCTCTCTTTTCAACGTATTCCTCTTCAATCCTAGATCTTACATTTGTAAGCCCCCAGCTTTTTGCCATAAGCAATCATGATGTTTAGGACGACGCCTTGGGGAGCGACTAATAACCAGTGGTCATTCGACTGGGTGTTCGGATTCCCATATCTAACTACCATTCGCATAAATATAATTTAAAAAGAATTAACTGGGCTTTATTTTCCTTGAATTTAAAAAACCTTATAGAATCTAGGACGGCTGACATCTCCACGGAGTTGGACCCTGTACTTAGATACAACTCTTTTGTTAAATGTGTGGATGAGGCTGTTTTGGCAGCTACCCTTCTTTACCCTCTCCCAGACCAATAAATCATAATTTGCCCCCTAAAAACAAGCCTTTCATACCGGCCCCCTGATGGAATGGCGAGTGTGATAATGCTATTAGAGACAGACGTAAAGCTTCAAATAAATTTAGAAAACACTCCAACTATCCTAACTACCTTGATTATAAAAAACAGAGGCAAAGGCTAAACGTCCACTTAATAAAGCTTGGAGAAGATCCTTCCTAAAATTTTGTGAATCCTTGGATAGAACTTTATCCATCTCCAGAGTTTGGAGAATTATCAAGACTTTTAAAACTAAATTCATTCAACCTGTTCTACGGACAAGGAGGTGATTGTTAGGCTACAGGAACTTGTCTTGGAAATGTGCCCTACCACATTCTTCCAGGATAAGTTCCCTGATGGCTTCGAGCCCAACCAGTTTCTGGAAGCCTCCTTTTCCGAAAATGAACTTAAAATTGCCATTTTCTTATTAAAGACAAAATCCTCGCCAGGCTTAGATAAAGTTGATAACATCATTAACCATTTCCCAGACGAAGCAAGGTCTGCTCTCTTAAACATTTCTAACATCTTATTGTCGAGCTTGTTTCCACCTTCATGGAACGAATTTTTGGTTTCATTCATTCCTAAATCGACTCCAGGAACATTCCGACCTATTTCTCTGGTTTCTTGCACGTTGAAATTAATGAAAAAATTAATTCACAGAAGACTTAATTGGTATCTGGAACATAATTTTCATTTCTCTCCTTCACAGTTTAGTTTTAGGAAAAGCAGATCCTGCGCTGATAATTTAGCCTTACTTTCCACGGAAATTTGGACAGGTTTCGTCATGGGCGACGTCACTGCGGGTCTTTTTTTGGATCTCAAGGGAGCCTTTCCTAGTGTTGTTCCACGAATCTTGATGGAAGATCTCAAAGACGTAAGAATTCCCAAATCTATTGCTAAATTTATTAATAATTCTGTAGCATGTGAACATATATTTTTTAATATTAATGGCGAACTGGTTGGGCCTGGGATAGGCAAGGTGGGTCTTCCCCAGGGTTGAATTTTGAGTCCGAACCTGTACTCTCTCTACGCTCGTAAACTTCATGGCCTTCTGCCCCAAGGATGTACTATAATTGAATTTGTGAATGATATAGTTATAATTTTCAGATCCAAGTACCCCAGACGATGCATCAGGGCGCTCCAAAGATGTCTCAATATATTGGCGGAATTTTTGTCTTAACGTGGCTTAGAAATATGCGCAGATAAAACCAAATTGGTTCTCTTCAATAAATTAAATCTTAATTTCAATGACCCTATCTACAATTTGAAAATAAATGACTTTTATCACCCCGCCACTAAATGTAAAGTTTTTGGGAATCATTTTAGACCACTTATTTACATTCAACGATCACTTTAAATACTTATCTAATAAACTTAGAAAACATTAAACGTATAAGAGTGTTGGGAGGAGTTTGGTGTGGTGCACATCCATACACACTCATCACTGTTCCTGACGCTCTCATTAGAAGCTCTTTAGATTATCGGTCACATATTTTTACTTTCATAAATCTTAACTGCTTGACAGACTAGAAAAAATTAGAAATCGTGCTCTGAGACTGGTCACTGGCTACAGGGCAAGCACTCCAATCAATATTATGCTAGAGGAATCATGTGAACCTCCTCTTGAATTTAGATTTAGCTTTTTGGCCAAAAAATACCCCACCAGATCCTTTTCGAATCTTAATCATCCCCTTACAGATAACCTTAATAGTTTATGGGTAATGTCAGAGGAAAAAAAATCCGTATAAAATCTTCGACATTTTCACTCTTTTAGCGGCTTTTGATAAAACCAGAGAATTGAAAACTGTGGTCTGTGCTTCGGTTTGCCTTTCTGCACAGCTCACACCCTCATAGAAATTAAACAGTGTTACCTCAATCGTTTCTATAGAAGCTATAGTTGTTTTTTATACGTTAGATTATACCAAAGAACAAAAATTTAAAAATTCAATCATTTTTATAGATTCAATAAGTGTTTTACAAAGTATTTCCTCTCTTAACCCTCCCGGTAAGAAGGTGGGCATTG
Organism: Diplolepis rosae; assembly: GCA_030998225.1. Lineage (NCBI taxonomy): Eukaryota > Metazoa > Arthropoda > Insecta > Hymenoptera > Diplolepididae > Diplolepis > Diplolepis rosae. The sequence goes on along the minus strand of JAPYXD010000680.1, from coordinate 16,824,545 downwards.
AATGGCATTGGAATGTCAAGATCTGGAATGAAACCGAATCGAGAATGAAACTTTTGAATGCATTTTGATTCCTAGCCATTGAAAGGCATCCAAAAGTTTCATTCTCGATTCCGTTTCTTTTTAGATTTTAACATTTCAATGCTATTCAATGTCCACATTTTTAATGGGCTGATAACATTAAACCTGTCTCATATTCGTAATAAGAAACCGCTTAGCCGTATTACAAGTATTTTCACAGAACTGCAATGTTATCCTGGCATAGATCCCGAGACATGTGGATATTCCGGGTAATGAATTCACAGATGAAGCCGCAAAATCCGCTTCCATCAATGCCTCGGTGTTAAATATTGAACTTCCTCCCTCGGTTTTTTCCAGATTTTTCCGTGAACATCTAGACAAAAGATGCCACGATTATTGTTCCACAAGGGGAAAACATTTTGATGCATATTACACCGAAAGTTTCTACAAACCCAGTAAAAAGCGTTGGTTTGCTACTTTCAACGCTGTGAGAGAGTGGATCGTATCCCTTTGACACATGAGAAGCAAATACCACTCATTAAGAGAAATCCTCCATTGCACAAATATTGTGGATTCGCCTGGCTCTTCTTGCGATCCTCAAATCAAAGAGGATCTGGAGCACGTTCTTTGGGAGTGCCCCAGATTTGATCACTTTTGACCAGGTCTTCTCAAAGGGCTTTCGAAGGCTCTTGAGTGCAACCTCCCATTCCCCAGTAAACAATTTTCAATATATCCCGCAATTAGAATAGTTTCACATGTTTTTAGGTTTCATAAAAAAGCCAAACTTTAAATCTAATTCAACTATCATGTTCTGAAAATACCAAAATAATAAATATTTAAACAGATGATTCTCGAATTTTCCGCCCTCGTGAGCCAGCGCACGGGTTCGGTGGGGGGGCAAAACTTACTGTGCTTGGCCCCCCGCACCTCTTTAGACGCTTAGTCCACGCCGTGTCCTGCCTGCATGGGCACGGCCTGTTTAGGGTTGCCGTCCCGTGGGTGCGTTCTGGGTTGCGTCATGGGGGGGGGGATATACTTTTGTCTCTTCCGCTCTCGTTGTGGGGCGGCACCCGGAATTTGTTCCAGATTGTGTACTCACAACCTACCCAGTGATCCCAGAACGTGGGAGCTGGCGGCCCCCACCATAGATGCCTCGAGCTCATTGTGTCTTCCTCATTCAACCAACGTATGGCAGTCGAGCGAGAAAGAAGCCATGAGCTGGTGGGGTCTATGGTGGGGGCCGCCAGCTCCCACGTTCTGGGATCACTGAACCTACCTGATCATGGGGACATATACACGACCAAGAGTCAGTATAAAGCCAACGTATGCGCATGCGCGCATAAGAAGGAGAAAAAGCTCTTGTACGAGAGAACGATTCGTCCCACTTCTCCTTATTCTCCTCGCTTCCTCCTTGCAATGCTATTTTTAGATTTCACGCTGTATTTTATCCAGTCGAATTTGAGAATTGTATTTTTCTTGACTCCGTGCAAAAGACACAATGATTATAAAAATAATAAAAATTGAATTTATTGAAATGATTAAAAGTTGAATTTGATTGAATCGTTAATACATTTTATTGCCGAATGGAGGCACAGGCTAGTTTGTACATTAGTAAAAAAAGACAGAAAATAGATAGAGAGAGAAGTTTGGTACCTTTATAATTTCTTAAACTGGATTAAGGTTTAATCCACACGGCGGTGAGTGTGTAGTAGCAAGGATCCTCACAGGTGCAGCTGCGATGAAATGATTGCTCCCACAAGGTGTGAGAAAGAGACATAGATATAGTCCGTACATGTAACAGCTGGTTTTTTTAGTGATTCTAAAAATATAAGGAAATTTTTTATTCCTGAACGACCCTAACTATAATTTCCTTTTTCGAACATAATTCTTATTTTAATTTGATAATATAACAGTTATATGTAATCAAGGTCGATCTTCCGTCACATTAGACTTTTAAGTATCGCCGATAATGTGTTCCTCTTTTAATAAAGCTGGTTTGTTCTAAACTCATGAAAAAACAATTTCAGATGTCTGTGATATGTTTCAAAGTATTCTGACATGGAAAATAATCGTAATTTAAACATCTTTTCTTGCTTGTCAAGCTATAAAAATGTATCCCTACCATGTTCAATCTATTATGTGAGATGCAATACGTTTAGCTGATAGATGAGGTGGCAAGTAACTCGTATATATACAACAAGTGAAATTGATCACACTAAAGGTTTTTCGTATAACTATAAAGATGAACATTCAGTTATTAGGACTATTTTGTGCATATTTTGCCGCCGCCTTCTCTAAAGGTAATTGCTAATTTTTCTGCAATTATATTCAAATATTTATATATTTAAATTCAAATATATTTAGTCACACATAGAAAAACTGTAGGCGATCAAACTATTCTCCTTTTCTTATCAGAGGTATTATGTAGAATATCATGATTATAATGATATAGAAGTTTGAGACGTCTCAAACCCAAACTTGTGACGAATTGTGAGACAGTGTTCGCAGAACGTGGACGTAAACGGCCCCCACCATAGATGCTTCGAGCTCATTGCGTCTTCCTCATTCAACCAAGCTATGGCAGTGGAGCGAGGAAGAAGCCATGAGCTGGTAGGGTCCATGGTGGGGGCTGTTTACGTCCACGTTCTGCGAACACTGTTGTGAGACGAAATATTAGGAAGGAAATTTTCGTACGTGACGGAAATTTATCCCTAGATCAGGTAACGAAAGAAGACAATGGAAGCAATAAAAAAACCTCTATAAACCAAAGGACTTTTATACCTAAGTTCGGGATAAAATTTACATGCATAGAACCCTTGGGGCAGACGAAAATTTTATGACTTAGAAGTTAACGAAAAATTTTCGTAAAAAACTCTTCTCATATCTTAAACCTACATGTGCGAAGTCTGCAAAGATTGCATATATGCTTTAAGGCGAATCGTCCCAAATTTTGTCGGCCAGCTCGAAGTCGAACCCAAAAACAGGTAGTTGGTCATGACAATAGAGGTAATAAACCGTACGTTCAGCGTACTCCCAATTCAAAATTGATCTTATCCCTAATTGACCCAAGAGATTGAACATCATAGAGTTTTTTCGCGAAACACATCATATGAGTGCAGTGTCACAAATGAGAACGCGAATTGTGGAATGCCCATAAAGTGGCTGTAATTTTAATAAAAAAGTAATCAGAAGTATTGAATTCGAAGCAAAGATACTGTTTTGGGAAAGCAATAGAGTAAAAAATTATGAATGCTGAGTTAATTCTGATTAATCATTTATGCGCAATGATTTAGAATGACTGCACAAATTTGTCATGAATATGTTAAAAAACGTGCGTTTCTTGCATGCAGAAAGTATGACTTTACATCATACTTTATTTATATGCATTTCTGGGTGAGTTACGTTACTTTTTGTAAAAGTAACAAGTTGAAATTAAGTTAGTTGTTGAAAAAAGTAACTTTTCAAACTTAAAGTTACTAGAGAACAAACAGATCGAGTCATCAAAGTGTTTTACAAAGAGAATAAATGATGAAGCAAACATTGGTAGCATGAAACAGATTGCCGATATTCTACACAAAATTTCCTAATCGTAAGCAATAAATTGACACAGTATACGGTCGAAGAAAACTATGACGACGTCCTATTTTTTGAACTTTTAAACCTCTATTTGATAGAAAAAACCTTCACGAAGCGAATGAATCGTATAAGAAACCTCGTTTGAAATGTGAAATCGGTTTGTTATGCAAAACAAAAACATAAAATTTCCTGGAAATAAGAGTCGATTTAAACGACGAATTGCTCCAAGCTAAACGTCATTTCTGATTTAAAATTTCGCATGGATAATAAAGCGAAGTTTCAGCTTCATATTGCATATTAAAATGTCAACTAGAAATGCATAGAACCTGAGATTTCGCTATTTCTGCATTTGCATAAATTCGTCTAACTTGCAAGAAATTATAATTTCTGCGTCTCAGATATGAGACGAATTGGCCCAATAACTTTTGTCAGCCAGCTCGAAGTCGAACCCGAAAGCAGGTAGTGGGTCATTACAATAGAGGCAATAAACCGTACGTGCGACGTACTCCTAATTCTAAATTTATCTTATCTTCTATTAACCCATGAGATTGAACATCATAGAGTTTTTTCGCGAAACACATCATATGAGTGCAGTGTCACATATGTGAAAGCGAATTGTGGAATGCCAATAAAGTGGCTGTAATTTTAATAAAAAAGTAATCAGAAGTATTGAATTCGAAGCAAACATACTGTAGGTAAGTTAAGTTTACGTAACCACATCGTCCAATCGAGTCCCCACCTATATCAGAATTTAAGGCTCATTTAAGGCTAATTTAATGCCATATTGCTGAATTTAATGCTCCGTTATTTTTTAAAAAAAACAGTGTGTTTTTGCCGACTTAACGTTAAGTTGACGTAACCACACAGGAAAGTAATAGTTAAACAAGTTATCACCTATACCAGAATTTAAGGCTTGTTTAAACGACTAGAACTAGAAGCTCATTTATATATACATGGTTATACATATAACGCTTTTTCGGGAAAGTAGCACCATAATAAGTAATCACCTGTACCAGAATTCAGGGGTCGTCTGTGCTCCAGTGCAGGTGATGTGTGTGTGTGACCTCTAAGGGTGGATTTATTTATTTATCTACAGTTCTGAACGATGTCTGGGAAGTTAGCACCACCATTTTGTTTTTTCAAAAAAACAAAAGTTGTGCTGAATTGTGCTAGGTTTGTGTTGAATTGTACTGCAAACAATTTTTGAAAAAAATGAAAATTACGGCTAAAATTTTGAAAAAACAATTTTTTTACCAGCACCGCCATTTTGCTTTTTCGAAAAAATAAAAGTTGTGCTGAATTGTGCTGGACGAGCACAATAAATATCTTCCTCATCCCTTATCTCTCAGACGCATCCCTTTCAAAATAAATACATATTTGTCAATTTCGAAATTTGTTTAAACGTATAATTTTCAAAAGTGCGATTTTCGAAAGAACAAAAGTTGTGCTGAGTTGTGCTAGGAGAGCACAATTGAAGAGGGTGCTGCAAGAACCGCCTTAGCGCGCGGCAGCGCACGGCCTAGTCCAACCGAAGATTGACGAAGGCTCAAATTGGGGAGAATTTTTAAAATTTCTCAAATTTTAAATTGACTGATACCAATCTATAGAAAATTTTACTGCTCTTTTTTTATATGTAATATTTCCATTGAATTTTTGCATGTTTTTGAGTTATCTATCAAAAACGTCATTTTTTTACTAACCTGAAAAACAATAAAATTTTATCTTCAACTCGCGAAAATAAAAAAACCACTGAATATTTTTAGAACGTAACTAAGATGGAACGCCGTACATTACACGTCCGCTGAGGCTGGTCGGGCTGTGCCACTTTTACGGACGGCAATATAAAAACTCCTCCTATTTTTTACCTAATGATTATTTTTATCTAAAACTCTTCAAAAAACTTCTTTGATAAATAAGGAACAACTTTGTCGCAACAAGTTTTTTCAACTCGAAAGTTCCCTCGACTCTTTTTTAATCCGAAGTTAGTCCTAAAAAAATTGGAACTTTTTTTTTCAAAAAATCACAAAGCAGTCCTAAATTAAAATGAACACTTCTAAATCAATTATTCGGACGTGAAAAGAGTTGAAAAATACCGTGCTAAATTTTTGTTAGAAAATATTCAGTGGTTTTTTTATTTTCGCGAGTTGAAGACAAAATTTTATTGTTTTCTAGGTTAGTAAAAAAATGACGTTTTTCATAGATAATTCAAAAACATGCAAAAATTCAATAGAAATATTACATATAAAAAAAGCGCAGTAAAATTTTCTATAGATTGGTATGAGTCAATTTAAAATTTGAGAAATTTTAAAAATTCTCCCCGATTTGAGCCTTCATCAATCTTCGGTTGGACTAGGCCGTGCGCTGCCACGCGCTAAGGCAGTTCTTGCAGCACCCTCCTCGATTAATCTCTTCCTCATCAATATTCTCTCTGACGCATTCTTTTAAAAATGAATACATTTTTGTCAAATATAAAATTTGTTTAAACATATAATTTTCAAAAATGCCAATCTCATAACATTTTTCAATAGAGATTAATATTTTTCTAATGAAAACTCATTTCTCAGAGTTCCAAGAGTTCTGTTTACAGTTCTGGATTCTTCTCTATTACTTCTAAAAATAAGTCCAAATACATTTTATTCTGAAATTAAAATTCCTAAAACTTTGGTACTTTACAGTATTTAAAAAAAATTTCATAATCTCATTTTCGTTCTCTAGTAACTTTAAGTTTGAAAAGTTACTTTTTTCAACAAGTAACTTAATTTCAACTTTTTACTTTTACAAAAAGTAACGTAACTCACCCAGAAATGCATATAAATAAAGTATGATGTAAAGTCATACTTTCTGCATGCAAGGAACGCACGTTTTTTAACATATTCATGACAAATTTGTGCAGTCATTCTAAATCATTGCGCATAAATGATTAATCAGAATTAACTCAGCATTCATAATTTTTTACTCTATTGCTTTCCCAAAACAGTATGTTTGATTCGAATTCAATACTTCTGATTACTTTTTTATTAAAATTACAGCCACTTTATGGGCATTCCACAATTCGCGTTCTCATTTGTGACATTACACTCATATGATGTGTTTCGAGAAAAAACTCTATGATGTTCAATCTCTTGGGTCAATTAGGGATAAGATCAATTTTGAATTGGGAGTACGCTGAACGTACGGTTTATTACCTCTATTGTCATGACCAACTACCTGCTTTTGGGTTCGACTTCGAGCTGGCCGACAAAATTTGGGACGATTCAGCTTAAAGCATATATGCAATCTTTGCGGACTTCGCACATGTAGGTTTAAGATATGAGAAGAGTTTTTTACGAAAATTTTTCGTTAACTTCGAAGTCATAAAATTTTCGTCTGCCCCGAGGGTTCGATGCATGTAAATTTTATCCCGAACTGAGGTATAAAAGTCTCGGTTCATAGAGGTACTATTTATTGCTTCTATTGTATTTTTTCGTTACCTGATCTAGGGATAAATTCCCGTCTTTTATAAGAATTTATTTTAATATTTCGTCTCACAATTCGTCACAAGTTTGGGTTTGAGACGTCTCAAACTTCTATATCATATGATTATATTGATTATGAATTCCGAATGAAGTAATAAAAATTCAGGATAATAATTATACCAGAGTTTCCAAGATGGCGCCTTTCCTAACAAGTTTTCTCGCTCCAAATTTTTTTTTGATTGCACTGAATTTATTGGTACACGGAGAAAAATAGTTTGAAAAACTGTACTCGAATCCGTCGGTTAAACTCGGGACATAAGGACATTTTAACATCTTTTAAATTTTAGTCGGGTAAAATGAATTTAATAATGAACGGCTTGGTAAAAGGTGATCAAGGACAAGGCGTCAATATACGTGAGTGGCTTCACGTTAAATGTATAAGTGCTATATATTACTGACACCCAAGAAGCTTCAATCGATAGTTCGGTAAATTGAGCATTGGACGCGTGACATCAACTGGCAGTAGTATGCTTCTCTTAAATACAAAAAAAATTCTTACCTCGAGCCTGCTATTAGACATATAGCATACAAATGCATTCTCATCATTCAGTCGCAGCCAATCATATTTTTCACCACAAAGACACTTAAATATACAACCCACGAAGAAATAATGAGACCTATCTCCATGTAAGCGACTTGGCAGGAGTAAAGGCACGGTAAGTACCCTGTTTATAAGTTGAAAGTAGTGGAAAGGAGTGTGCAAGTGCGCAGTTGTCCTCTTCTTACTCACAGGAAAATGTGCGAGCGAGACAAACTTGTCAAATTGTCAAATTGATCTAAGCCAGAGTGGTTATGTTGATTGATTTTTTGATCATTTGCAAGCGGCAGACATTTTTTCAATTTCAATTTAGAGTTTAAAAAAAAATAAAAAATAATCACCTCACAACTTTCATAAAGCTAAAGGAGTGCATTATAAAAGTGGTAAGAATATATCGAATATGTTTACGCTCCGAAAAATAAAAACTTTACAATGAAATTACATTACTTCCATCATTCTTTTATGACGTTACAATTTCAAAAGGTACTTAGGTTTTCCATCCCAAAATTTATTCACAAATCTTTCACAAGTGCTATAAATATAAAATATTGTTTTTTTTTTTAATATCATGCCATCAAAATATCAACATAAAAATCCTCTCTGGCTTAGATCAATTTAACAATTTGACAAGTTCGTCTCACTCGCACATTTTCCCGTGAGTAAGAAGAGGACAACTGCGCACTTGCGCACTCCTTTCCACTTGTTTCAACTTAGAAGCCAGGCACTTACCGTGCCGTTGCTCCTGCCAGATTCAGAAAAATTTCCCATGGCAGTTTGGTCTCCTTATTATTCCTACGTGATACAACTTCACATATATAAACCTGATAACTACACTTATATATACAATAATACGCATTCCTCAATTAACGCACATGCTCGCTTACAATTCTTAGGCACGATACTTAAAACTTTCTTATATAGTGACTGCAAGAGTTATTCAGAGCTTGTGAGAGTAAATGTAGCGACTAGAGTTTTTGAACCTTACTCAAGTAAAAATAAATCAACTTTTTTCATAAATTATTCATGAAATATTTCTTTAAATCAATATAATTAATTAATTATTATAATTATGATTGTTGTATGTGAAAAATGCCTGAAGTTCTTTTTTTTGGGCGATAATTTACCGTCTAACTTTAAATCGAAGAATTTTGGGTCAGTTCTTGGTCAGTTTGACGGTCTTCCGACAAGTGAACAAATTTTTAGAAATTTTTTTTGAATAGCTTTTCTTATTAGTCTCCGGATGGGACATGTTAAAATTGTCAGAAGTTTTTAGTTTTGGGCGAGAATTTACCGTTTGACTTAAAATCAACGTATTTCGGGTCAGTTTTTGTCCGTTTTGATTGTCTTCCGACAAGTGAAGTTAAAAAAAAAAATTTTTAACTAGCTTTTGTTATCACCTTTTGACTAGGACATGTGGAAAATGTCAGAAGTTCTTTTTTTTCAGCGAAAATTTACCGTCTAACTTAAAATCAACTAATTTCGGATAACTTTTTGTCCGTCTTTGACTGTCTTCCGACGAGTGAAATTTAAAAAAAGTTTTTTTTAGTAGCTTTTATTATCACCTTTCGAATGAATTATGTTAAAATTGTCAGAAGTTTTTAGTTTCGTGCAAGAATTTACCATCTAACTTCAAATTAACGAATTTTGGGTTAGTTTTTGTGTTTTTGAGCAAGATATTGCATTTAGAAACGTTAGACGGGTCTTTCACATATTGTTATTAAAGTTTAGACATAATAAGTAGATAAAGAGAAAAAAAACTCTCGTCAGAATATACGTCTGAAACTTCAGTCCTATGATTTAGGCATCATATTTCTTTCATTCATTCTTTACTTATAATTAGAATTCAATATAATTTCCATTATAACTACGTATGAAGTTCAATGTGATAAAATGTTGAATATGCGCAATTATGAAAAAATTTTACTAAATGATATATACTAAACAGTTCTTGTACTTCACGGAGAAAAAATTTGATTAGGCGACTAAACGAATCAAGAATCAAAAACTTGATTCTTTAACCAAAATATGTGAGGTACAAAATAAGCTTTAGAATAAAAAATAGTTTGCTTAAAAACAGTCTACGAATTTTTTTTCCTTTTTTAGGTATTTGAAAGAAAATAGATTTTTTTAATCATGTAAATTATTAGAAAGATACACAAATGTATACAGAAAATCAAGCGCGAAGCGCGAGTGCCACGATGAGAATGTATTCCTTAAGATTGATAGAGCTTTCAATAAATTTATTTTCCTATCTCATTTGAAATCAGAAACAAATTTAGTTACTTTGAAAAAATTTAATTCACATCTACAATATTATAAAATTTACTTGAGCTTCAGTATCAAATTACAAGAAATTAACTTATATGTATCAGACGCATCTTTTTTTTGGAACGGGAATTTGATTCTGTAATTATATTATTCGTTAACATATCTTTGACCTGATTAGCGACGTGTTATCCGTGGAACTTCAGATCACAAGGTTGCCGTATGTTGATATTTTTCTCATCCTTCAGCACGATCTTGTGATAAACTAAACTAGTGCAAGAAATTGGGTCACCTGGTAACGTGAAAATGTTGTGATTTTGTGGATTATTTTTTGGTCTATTTTCAATATCCTGAAATCTAAAGTTCTCTTGCAATAGTTTCAGCTGGTTTCAGCGGAGAATTGAAATCGCCTTTGGCCACGTATTTTGAAATTTTATTTGAAACTGTGAGTTTGATATGCGATAGATGAAATCTGGGATATAGAAATTGCCTTTGAGAAAAATGTGCCCGTTCTTTTTGTGGGTTTGTACCTTTACCATTTTAATTGAATTTTTCGGTACGACTCGACGCATAATTGCCTGTTTTTCCGCTCGGTGCTTAATGTACTATACTTCGCTAGTTAAAGAAAACGAGACCCTAAAAAGGGGCTCAGGGGGTAAAGCGGAAAAGGGGGCTTTGAGGAATTGTCTCACTTTTTCACTTTTTCACAACTTGGTAGATCTATTGAGAATTATCTGAATGTATGATTGTGATTATTATTGACGTTTTCGATGCGATTAGTATCGTTTCAATTACCAACCAACCTAACCGCAGGAGGGAAATCCTCTGTTTTCCCTCCCGAAAACCAGAGGGTAATCATCAGGTTTCCTTCTATTAGCGAAGAAAAACATTTGTCCGACAGCGGAGCGAAAACGCTCCTTTTCGCTCCGCTGCCGGACAAAATAGTATGTGAACCTCGAGCAAAAACAGGCGTTTGTGTCTTGTATAAAGTTGGAAACCCCTCGGCTTCGCCTCGGGGCTCAACTTATTACGAGGCGCGCAAAAGTCCGCTTTCGTTCTCGGTACACAATATACTATTATTTTACTCGTGTAGTTATTACCCCCACTTTGCTCGGGCAACAAACTTCGCACTCACAAAATAATTTTTTTTTTTCCCTAGTGGCATAATATACACTATTTTTTCACTAAACTAAACATGTAAATAAATAATCATTATCCTTTGTTACATTTTGAAAAACAATAATTAAAAAAGTTTTTCATAGCGCCTCCTTTGAAAATCCGATTTTCGGTACCTGTAGAGCGGGTTGAAACTACGATTTTCAACCCTAGGGTTGAAAGTCGCTGTTTCAACCCGCTCCACAGTTACAGCCAATCATATTCTCAAAAGAGTTGCTATGAAAAACCGGAATAAAATAGATTGAATGATAAATTTAACATCTTTTTCAAATTTTGAATTACTATTTTAATCATGTACGGATGAAAAAATTCATCAGTTTCTAATTAAGATATTGGAATAGTTTTTAATACAACGATTCTCCGTTATGTCCGAAAAATATTTATTTTTGTAATAACTAAACTGGACCAATAGTAATAGCAATTAACGCAATTGGTAAGTTTTACAAAAACGTATTGGTAACTTCTATTATAATGTAGGAATGCTTGAAAATAGTCATACTTGTGACCCTTTTTTACAAAAAGAAATGGGTTACCACGACTAATACTTTCTCTCAGTGTGCTAAAATAAATTGTAATTGTATTTTGTATGTATATAATTGGTTTCGATTATTAAATATAATTTCAAGTTAATCAGTTGAGTTTGGAATTTTTGTCACTGCCTACATTATATCAAACGTTGAAAATTAGTATGCTGAAAATTCCACAAGTTTTTAAAATTATAAAATTTTATGTGCGCCCAAGGCGCAGATTACTGTAATATGTTCCTGCGTGAATAGATATAGCTGGTGCAATAAATCTTGCGATTCACGGTTTACTTAACTCTCGATTGAAGCGTGGAGTAGAATGAACGTAAAGCTCTACTATTTTTGTAATTTAATAAAATATTGGTTTTTTATAATTATACTTTTTTTTATTTTTAATGCACGCTTTCATACCTCACCCTACACTTCTGAATTTTACTCAACTTTGATTCATTTTTGAACATTTAATATATCTCAAATAATTACAGTGATACTAAATAACTTCTAACTTGTCCATATGTCCCAAATTTGATCGGTAGTTGAGTAAAATTACTTCAACTATTCTTCTCCGTGTTGATTTTAAGGTAGATGGTAGTGTGGTATGTGAAAAATGCCTGAAGTTCTTTCGGTAGAGGTTATAGTGAAGTTTTGTAAAATCTATAGTAAATTATAATATAGTTCACCTACACTTCAGTATTTCACTGCATAAAATTCTCACTATGATACGTTTTTCTCTAAATTGAAACACAGTTTAGCAATAATCCTAAACTAATGTTTTTCCGTGTAATTGAGTGCGAGTTGAAGTCGAAAAAAAAACTGAATTTTGATTGAAAAAAACATCGTTTTAAAAGTTGATATTGTAAACATTTTTTATAAGCAGTTTGGGGCCAACATAACGGAGTGCTTAAGTTCTAAAGGGTTTTCCAATAGGGACATAACAATTTCGTACCTTTATATGAACGCACCCTTAAAATTTTTTAATGAAGTGTCAATGTCAAAACGTTAGTTAAAGTCAACATTTTCATCATGGTCAAGTTCACGAACCAGCAACGTTTGGAAATTATTAAAAATTACTATCGAAATTCTGAGTCGGTGGTCGAAACTTTAAGAGCGCTTACTCCAATTTTCGGCCGTAATAATCGTCCCACCCGACAGGCTGTGCGTACTATAGTTAATAAGGAAAATATGCGTTATTGGTCAGCAACAAACCCAAATGTGCTTCTTGAGACACCGTTGCATCCACAAAAAGTGACTGTTTGGTGCAGTTTTCATGCCGGAGGTATGATTGGAGAGCACTATCGTGCTATGTTGGAAGATGATTTGTGGCCAGAATTGGATGAACTTGATATCAACGATATGTGGCTTCAACAAGACGGTGCCACTAGCTACACAACACGCGTCACAATCGATTTATTGAAAGGCAAATTCGGTGAACGTGTTGTCTCGAGAAATGGTCCGGTCGAATGGCTGCCTCGTTCATGCGATCTAACGCCATTGGATTTCTTTTTATGGGACCATATCAAGTCACTGGTCTATGCCAACAAGCCAGAAACTTTAGACGACCTCAAAGACAACATCCAACGCGAAATTGCCAACGTTCCGGTCAAAATGTGTGCCAGAGTGGTGGAAAATTGGGTCCCAAGAATCGACCGCTGTAAACGGGCTCGTGGTGGTCATGTGACCGATATCGAATTTCATTCATAAAATGTAATGCTTGCACTACACCCACAATAAGTTTGAACTCAATATCTCAAATATTTCTGTGTTTTATTCATAGATAAAATTGTTATGTCCCTATTGGAAAACCCTTTATAACCGTTTATTCGATGGAACACCTTGATTATTTCGGTCCTTCTTGTTTAACTATCCATATGAACACAGAACTGTTAATTGTTCGAAAGTTACCAAATTTTTACAAATCGCCCATAACATGGAAATATACATATTTATAATATGTATAATATAATATACATATTATGTATACATATTATACATATATAATATAACTGAAAATTTAAAGAAAAAGAATAAATTTTTATTGTAATTCTGGGGTTTTGTATCATAACTATTTTAAGCGGACGTCATAAGCCCTATAAATATAAGAGATTAGACTAGCAGCATCCGGCTGAATCTTAACGCGCAAGCTCAGCATCCCCTCCCGAGATGAATGGATCAGAGTGGGAGATGAGCGAGATGCTATAAAAAGGAGATGCTGACACTGGAATAGGGAGTCGGTGGCTCGCAAGCGAGCCACAAGCCATCTAGAGTTGTTCTCGAGGCAGGCTAAGAGGTTTTACGTCTTAGTCCGAATCTCGATTCGGCTCTTGAAACGCTTTCCAGGCAGAACGAGGGGTTTCACGTCTCGTTTCTATGATTGTGGAGTACTGGACAGGATAAGGGGTTTTACGCCTTATCTGGGTTAGGTGCACACAACCTTACGCTTGTGGCACGCCGCGTGTTCTGACGATACTCTTAGGCCTACCGTTAGGATCTCTCGTTAGAAATAGAGAGAGATAGAATCGTGGGCGCGCGCATTTGAATTATTAAGCGCAGCACAAGGTGAATTACGCGAAGCTTATTAGGTGTTGTCTTTTCGATAATTAAAGCAGAAATAGCATAGGGCCATTAGAAATAACTTTACGAACTCTTTTTGATCAATTAATTGCTCATTGCGGAGATATTTTATATAGAGCCTTATATTAGATGAACGTCATAGTTAATTGCCATCAAATTGTAGCGTATTTTAGAACGTAATATAAAATTGTATCAATAATTTTAAACTGTTAGAAGTTAAGCGTATAGAAGCAAGTAATGTTTAGCCTAATAATACTCGAGACTGATATTGGAGATTTATCTTCATGAGTGAAAGTTGTCCAAAGACCAAATAGTTAATCCAAGCTCGTTATTTGTAAGAAGATAAATCTCAGAGTAAAAATAAAAGTTTTATAGATAGATTGGGTCTTCACTTCTTCTCACGTAGCCGAAACCACAATTTATTATATTTTACTTAATTTGTCTGACTAATTTCATATTTTCTTCAATTAATCAAATGGTAAGAAGAAAATAAAGTAACACTATACAAATTTTTAAGGTGATTTTGAGATTTCTTTCGTATTTATTAAATATCCTCTTAAACTGAATGGTACTTATTGGCTTTTAAAAATTTTTTTTTATCCAGAATTCAACTCGACACTGCCGAGCCAACTAGCCGAGAAGTCTCTACCACCAACTCGACCACCATATCATCCACCAATTATTCACAGCTCGGAGATAACTAGGAAATTATCTACAGCTTTAATTGATGATGGTGCAGGTTATATACGTAACTTAGGAGTCTTATTAAGTCATGAGAGAGTAGCATTTCCTGAAAGTCACTGGAAGGAAAATGCGGGCATGTTGGCTTCTGTATATTGTTGGAACGAAACTGCGAAAGATTATTATACGAGAAATTATCATCTACATTACCGTATAGATGAGAATGAAAGATTTTACGAGGCACATGGGATTATAGAAGTGAAAGTGAGTAAAATCGCTAAAGAACAGTGTTTTTAAGTTAGATGTTCGAAGCCAAAACTTCAAAAACTCTTCCACTCAGAAAAAATCAAGTTTTCCTGCGGCTTCAGTTTTAATTAGCTACCTAAAGGTCAGGGGGACATGATTTTTTTGAGACACCCCAAAGAAGACTTCATATCTCTGCTCCTTTGATCACTATGTTGTAAAAGGGTACAAATGAAATAAACACCGTGATTAATGTTTATGCCTGAACTTGATGCAGGACTTCTTTATTTCTGTAGTAGCGTGGTCAATGGTAGGCAAAAGACTGACGAAAAGGGCCTTACGCCCTAAGCAACATACATCGCTTTCTAGCTAGAGAGTAGAGGGGGAAAGTAGAACAGGGCAACAAACTCTAGAAAGTGTGTCGACTTTCTTTACATTCTTTTCACTCCCCAGTTTAGACAATTTTTAGTCCTCTAAAATTTAACCCTTCTGTTTTTGATCGGCATAGTTTCCTCACTATTGTATCTTGAGTCGGAGGAGTCGCATAGTATGCGGTAGGATTAGCTTGCACTTGAGTTTTAACGCAGATGTACTGCAACCATTCGGTGATGAGAAGCTATTTTCCCAAGCAATTCTCCGTATCATCTAGACTTAGCCTCATTTGCTTCAATACATTAAGATCTATAGTTGTTAGATCAATAGTTGTCGAGGTAAGGTTATTAAATGTTTTTCTAAAGTGTCCAAAGAATTCCTATCATACGACGTTTCGTAAGTTTTGTTCAGTATAATGGGTTTTTCGTAGACAGTTGGCTTTTCTAAATAAAGTTGTACATTATCTGATACAATTTTACATTCGGAACCCTGGATCAAAACATTTGTATCCACTTCTATAGAAGTCGTAGAGTAGGCGCCAAGAAAATCTAGTGTTAAATTATTTTTCGGTAACAGTATGTAGCCATTCTTAGTTGGTATGTAACTTTGGCTATTTAGTCTAAACGGTGAAAATTTACAAGTCGCAGAGTCTTGATGTCTTCTTATTAGGTAGGTATACATTGTACCATAGTTTTAGTCGCCCAAAGTTTCAATTGCCCATAAAATCACCAGAAGTCACTATATTTGAAAAGCAGTGTTTGACGAAGTTTATGAAAGGAATGCGTTGGCAAAAATTGCAAGTATAAATCAAATATAGGCGGTAGAGAGCGCTTGAGGGAAATGTACAGAAATCCTGCATCTTGCAATCCTCGCAGTTTTTGCGAACACATTCCTTTCATAATCTTCGTCTAAGACTGCTTTTCAAATATAGTGACGTTTGGTGATTTTATGGGAAATTGAAACTTTGGGCAACTAAAAATATGGTACAATGTATACATACCTTCCTTCTTTTATGCTAGCGTCGCAGTTTTACTCGTAAACAAGTACTCGTGTTCAGGTATCAGGGATATGTGAGTGTTTTGAATTTTGTGTGAAATAGGAATTACGTGGGTAATTATGTATTCTTATTTTTCCAGTACAGGTATCGAAACAATGTATGTTAAAGTTTTCCTAATTAAGGCTGCATAGACTTCGCTAAGATCAATGATGTGTTGATAGCTTTCTGAATTAGCGTCAAAGGGATAACGGGTTCGATGGGCAGCTTCAAATCCTTTAATGGTATCCATTAAAATTTTAGGTATGAGGATCTGGGGATGGATTATTCCATGTTTGCCATTATTTATAGCAGCCAATGCTGTTTCGATGTCATCGTGTAGTTCTTCGATCAAAATTTCACATGTAATCAATTTAGAGGCCACAAACAAATTCCTGGTGTTGTTATTTTTGTAATCGGTCGAAGAAGAGTCCAGCACTTGGTATGATTTTGCATTACTATAGCCAAATTTTTATTATCTGAATACAGTTAATCAAATTCCTTACTGATTGTCTCGAGGTCACTGTTGCTCATAGTACCGAACAAACTTTTAGATACTTCTCCTATGGCATTTAGCAATCCTCTTCTACTTTGTCGAGTGCACATAAGCTGTTGGAGTAATTCTTCCTTTTGACGAAGTCGTTCGTAACGTTGGCCTATTGTTTTGATCTCATAATCCTCCGCACACTGAGAAACACAGGCTTTTATTGCAAGTTGAAAAGTGTTGGCTATAAGATTAAATCGTGGTTGTGTATTCGTTCTGTTTATTGAGATGACTAACTTCCATTTTTCGTGACAAAGATGAGCTTTTCCTTCCTCTTATATAATAAATATTGGTTAGCATGGATGCTCTGTTTTATTATCAAATAATTTTTTAATTATTATTTCCTATTTCTTCTAAGATAGTCGCAGGTCCTTTTCAACTAGGGGAAAGTTTATTGGAAGGTGTTTGATTCATAAATTTAACTAAATCTCCTGATACGTAAGTTTCTTGCGGTTTCATAATTCCTGCATCTTGTTGCTTCTTGTATTTTTCTTTTTGCAAACTTATTCTTTCCCTGGCTTTATTTAAGTATTGTTCATGCCTATTTTTCTATCGCTGTATACGATCCGAGTACTTACCATAATTGAAAGTGTTGTATTCAGCGTCGAAGGAATATTTGGTTCTCTTCCAAAAGTAAGTTGGATTGGAGAGTGTCTAAAACCTTCATGCTTCATTGTATTGTGGGCCATGCTCACGATTTTTAGCGTACTATCCCACTCAATTTTGTTATCTTCCATACATGTTCTTATTAAATCTTTTAGTCAAGTGTGATCTTTCTAGGCTCCCGTTTGATTGTGGGTGGTAAGTAGAAGTTCTTATATGCCGGATTCTAAACAATGTTTCAAAGTTTTGAACAAGTTCTGAGACGAAATTAACTCTTTGATCAGGAAGTATATGTTTTGGAGCCCCAAACATGTGGATATAATGATCAAAAAGTCCTTCGATGATGCTTTCTGCCTCAGCGTCTTTAAGTGGGATCAAAATAAGATGTATTGTAAGCTGATATTGAATCGATAATATGTAGTTATTCCCTGTCTGAGTGGTTGGCAATGGTCCGAAAATATCCATTGACATTTTATCATTGGGGCAGTGTTGCCAGATTAGGGGTTTTTCCACTAGATTTAGGGGATTTTTGGTCCTTCAGTGGGAAATTTAGGGGGAGAAATTCTTTAGTGGGAAAATTTAGTGGTTTTTTTTTATTCAAGGTTTTTTCAGTGGGTTTATCTTATTTTATTTTAAAATCTCTAATATCCTTCAATCACCGTAATTGTTTAATTTGAAATAAGCCAAGTGATTGGTTGTACTTCCTAGGCGAGTATTAACGCTCATTTTCATTGGTTTATTGTACACATGTTCCAAAAATGACCAAATCACAACTAAATTATAACTTTTCTTTTCTTTAAATAGTCAATAAAAATTTCTTGAAAAAAGAACCATATTTATAATATTATTTAATTTTATCAACACTTTTAAGGACATTAGCAGCGATTAAATATTTATCAATATAATTTCTCATTATTTACTGTTTCGAAATAAATTCCTAATTTTATAAACGTGCGTCATTAAACGTTAGGTCGGCACAGCTACGAAAAGCGAGCGCTCTCGAATTTCTTCAGAAATCCCTTTAAAATTCTTTCTTTTTCTTAAAAAACAATATATGCAAAGCGTTTAAATGTTGTAAAAAGAAAAATTTATCATTTAGATATAAGAATTTTGCTATAAAAAAAAAATTCAGGATCTAGTGGAATTTTTTTTTTAGTGGAAAATAGGAACCAATCTAGGTGAAAAGCGACTCAGACATCTGAAAACATTGGATTGGGGTCAATTGGTGTATCGGGGATAACAGCTTCGCTTTGATTTTTAATTCTAGCTGTTTTTTGCAGTTTACAGGCTGGACATCTTTTTACAAAGTAAATAATTTCTTCTTCCATGTTTCTCCATTCACCGATTGTTCTAGCTCTTTCTATAGTTTTCTTTTCACCGTAATGTTGCGCCATAATAGAACCGTGTGCTTCTCTTATCACTTGTTCTTTTTCATCGTTTGTTAATTTTCTCGTGTTCGTATAGCAAATGTGAAAACTCAATGCTGGGTACTGGTGACATAGAAACCCTATTATCTCTTGTATTTTGATTTTTTCTAAGGGTGTGATCATTGGATCAGGAAATTGAAGTCTTACTATTGTTAGTTTTTTACACAGGAAACCTCGCACTTGGAGGCTGAGTAATTTCAACCATGATTCTTCTTGGTACTCTCCAAGTTCAGATTTTGTAATTATTTTCCAGAGTTTTCCATAAGCATTTGGTTTTTTGACTTCCCTGGTGACTGTTTTATCCTTTTGCCATTCAAGATAGTCTAGACAGAGCCTTTCTTGATCATTTTCTAAGTCTTCCTCGTCGGAGACTAGATCGTCTGCAGCCATTCTTCCTCCCTGGCGAGAATTAAATTCTGGGTGTGGGTCCATCTTTTCGTATTCTCCAATGATTTCGCTGCTGGGTTAATCGCTTTCTAAATCGCTCTTTTGAGTTTCATCTCCTGAAGGATCGATTACTGGGAATAATCGCGATAAGCAGTCGGCTGCCTTGTTTTCTTTCCCTTTCACATACTGGACTTCATATTTATATTCTTCGAGTCGCAATCTCCATCTTAGTAATCTAGATGAGAGATCTTTGACATTGTGTAACCATGTTAATCCTTCGTGATTGGTTTGAATTTTTTTCCTAACAGACACAGTCTGAGTCGTTTTACTGCCCAAACGATGGCTAAAACTTCCTTTTCAGATGTGCTATAATTTTGTTCCGCTTTATTTAAAATTCTTGAGATATAACAGCAAGGGTGGCCTTCTCGGGACAGGATTGCTCCTAAACCCTTATTGCTGGCATCAGTTGTTAATAAAAACTCCTTTGAGTAATCTGGATATCTCAAAACTGGGGCTTCACGAAGTTTTTGTTTTAACTTTCTTCGCGATGAGGATTCCATTTGAATACTGTATCCTTTTTTGTTAATTCAGTTAGAGGTCTAGGTATACTGAAAAAATTGCGTATAAATTTCCTGTAATAACCAGCTAATCCTAGGAATGATTGAGTTTCCGTTACGTTTCTGGGTTGCTTAAAATTTTTGACCGCATCTAATTTTGCTGGATTTGGCTTAACTCCATCTTTGATGATGACATGCCCGAGATATTCTAATTCAGGGCGAAGATATTCGCACTTATTAGGTTGAAGTTTTAGCCCTGTCTGTCAAAGCCTTTCGAAGAGTTCAAAGACGTTTTTATTATGTTCCTCTAAAGTGCATCCGAATACAACTATGTCGTCTAGATAGACAAAACATATTTTTCCTACTAGTCCTCTTAATGCTCCATCTATCATTTGTTGTAATGTGGCTGGGGCATTTTTTAGTCCAAAGGGCATTGTATTGAACTCGAAGTGACCTTCTGGTGTTGAAAAACCTGTGTACTTCTTGGATTCTTCTGCCATAGGTATTTGATGGAAACAGGATCTTAGGTCAAAGGCTGAGAAGAATTTGGCATTACCTAAGTGATCTATAATATCATCTATCATTCGTAGTGGATATGCATCCTGATTTGTATCTTCGTTAACCTTTCTGAAGTCTATAACGATTTAATATTGACTATTTTTCCTGACTTAAGTATGATCTCGTGTTCCACGAGCTCAGTGCAGGGCAGTGGGTCTCCTTCCAAATTGAAAATGTCATTGTAAGAGGCTATTCCTTTCCATAATTCTCTTCTATGTGTTGGAGCCTAGTTTTATTTTTTAAATCTGCCAATCGGTGTGCAATAGTTGTTCTTTCCTGGGTGAGAGCGATTCGGTGGGTTTTTTTTTATCGTTTGGATGGGTTCGTATTTCGGTACCTAGATCAATGCGGGATTCCTATCGTATTTATAATAAGGCACCGTTAACTGGTTCGATTTTAATGAATAAATTAAATAACGTGCAATTTTTGTAAAAAGCCGGGCCACATTGCACGTTTTTGTTTTGCCAAAAAGCGTTCGAAAACTGCGAAATGAAAATTTAAGCAACAACGGTAACAATCAGTCAAGCCATGAAAATTCCGCAAATTTTATTTCGTTTATAGTTTCTGGAAAATGTAAAGATAATGTAGGTGTTCTAGAAGCTAGTAATGAAGAGAACTGCTTACGCGTAGCGGACGAGGAAGATTTTTGGATGTTAGACAGCGGCGCCTCCCGTCACATTTCGTGCCGACGAGAGTGGTTCCAGGAATTCATTCCCTGTCGAGACGAGTTTGTTCATCTTGGCGACGATACGAAAGTAAACATCGAAGGTCGCGGAAAAATTCTCATGAAAAGATTAGTTGAAAACGAATGGCTTGACGGCGTTATTAACGATATTTTATATGTTGCCTCGCTTAAGAAAAATTTGCTTCCTGCAGGTGCACCATATGTACGTCAAACGGACTCTTAATTGTTTTAGACCGAAATCGCGCAAATATTCTTTCAAAGGATGACATTTTGTTGGAGCAAGGAATTAAACAGCAAAAAAATTTGTTCAAAATTTTAATAATACCTAGTTTGAAATACGATGTGAATTTTGTATCTGCCGCTCCGTTGAAATTATGGCATGAGCGTATGGGCCATATTAATTGCGATCGTATCAATGATATGTTGAAAAACCAAGTTGTTACGGGCGTGTCCGTAGTCGATGAAAAGGGGTTCTTTTGTAAAAATTGTCCACTTGGAAAACAATTCAAATTTCCTTTCAGAAAGATCAAGAAAAACCTGAGTCTCATTCCTGGCGAAGTCATACACTCTGACCTTTGTGGCCCGATGCAAAACGAGTCTGTTGGTGGTGCGAAATTTTTTTTGCTTCTAAAGGACGAAGCGTCCGGATTTCGCACCGTGTACTTTCTTAAACATAAAGACGATACTTTCGAAGCCTTGAAAAGATACGTAAATATAGTGAGAAATCACTTCGCCAGAGAAATAAAGATTTTACGATCAGACAATGGTCTAGAATATAAAAATAAAGATGTTATGGATTTTTTAGAAGCCAGAGGCATTAAGCTGTTGACATCGGCACCGTACACGACCGAACAAAATGGTCGCGTGGAGCGCGAAATGCGAACAGTCGTGGAAACCGCGCGCCCGATGGTGCTGTCACGTAATTTACCAGTACGTTTGTGGGCCGAAGCCGTTAAAACAGCCGTCTACATCATGAACAGAGCGTTAGGCGCACGTTCGAGTGTGGCCACACCGTTTGAACTGTAGACTAAGAAAAAGCCTAACTTAGCACACCTACGTACATTCGGGAGTGACGCATTCGCATTTATTCCCGGTGTCTTTCGCAAAAAATGGGATGCTAAATCACGAAAGTTAATTTTCGTAGGTAACGAGATCGAGTCTGGAAATTATAGGTTATTCAAACCACGAACTGGACGACTAACTGTACCGAGAAATGTGATTTTTAATGCCGAATGTCGCGGACGAAGAATTTACGCGAGTTTCTTTTGATCCCAACGAGAATAGAGACGACGCATCGGTGGACGAGGCACGGGCGCAGTCTGTCGAACCTCGCGATAACAATGACGTGATCACCCCCGCGGCTTGCGAACGCGAACCCCGCAGCGACGATATAGAATTACCTAACTTTGAAACTTTAGCGAGCAATGATGGCCAAGAAATTGCGTACAACCTGCGCCCCCGTTGAACTTTGTATCAACCGCAACGATACCAAGCGTGTACAGTCATTTACGACCCGCCGAGTAGCTTTAAGGAAGCGTTGAGCCGCGACGATTCTGCACTTTGGAAGCGTGCGATCGACGAGGAGTTAGAAGCTCACGGGAAAAATAAAACTTGGGATATCGTCAGGCTGCCTGATGGGAGAAAACCAATAGGCTTTAAATGGGTTTTTAAGGTGAAAAATTTAGACGACAAAAATAAGCTTCGCTATAAGGCAAGTCTGTGTGCACAAGGCTTTTCGCAAGAAGCAGGAGTAGACTACGATGAGATTTTCTCGCCTGTGGTGCGCTTTGAATCGATGCGCCTTCTTCTTTCGCTGGCAGTTAGAGATAATCTGAATTCTTTGCAATTTGATGTTAGTACTGCCTATTTAAATAGCGATCTCAAAAAGACTACTTACATGCGCATTCCCGATGGTTTGAATGTCAGTGACAAGAATCTCGTTTTAAAATTAAACAAAGCTATTTACGGTTTGAAACAATCTGGGCGTTGCTGGAACGACAAGTTCTATTGATTCATAAAGAGTATAGGCTTTACGCAAAGCAGCGCTGATAGATGCGTTTATGTTTATATTATTATTAGCCCAAAAGCTTCAAACTTCAGAAAGTTTGGTTAAAATTTTTAAAAAACAGTTTAATATTATTACGAGCGATTTAACCCATTAACGCCTGAACGGACGTTTTTTCCTGCAAACTTTCCGGCCATAAAAAAAATTATTTAGAACCATGCTATCCTGAAGAAGCTGTTCTCGGCACAGAGAGGTGTGGTGATGAGAATTGTCTCGGCATACTGAACTGTGTCGACGAGTGCTGTGCTGGTCCTGGCGAGCGTCCCGCCAATTGACTTATTGGCGGAGGAAAGGAAAGAGACCTTTCAGGTCCGTAAGGAGCTCACCTGCTTAACAAACCCGCAGGTAATCGCTCGCGCGAAGGAGGCCATCCGCAAGGATGGAAGGCGCAGACTCGTCGAGAAATGGCAGACGAGATGGCATGGTGACCAATCCGGGAGATGGACACACCGTCTAATCCCGGAGCTCACCACCTGGCTGGATAGAAAGCACGGTCAAGTCGGCTTTTACCTGGCGCAAGCGCTTTCAGGCCATGGCTGCTTTAATGCGTACCTGAAGCGTTTTAAGAAAAGAGACGATGAGTCGTGTAGCTACTGCGGATCCCTTGTGGACAATGCAGAGCACACACTCTTCTTCTGTGCCAGGTGGGGCGTGGCAAGATAGGCTGTCGGTCGGGAAGTGGGCGCCCAACTCACACCTGACACGATGGTCCCTCTCATGCTCCAGTCTGAATAAAAATGGACACTTATCGAGTCATTCGTCACCGTGGTGATGAAGACGAGGGAGCTCGATGGGCGTGTAGAGCGCGGCAACAACAGGGGCCAGTAGAAATCACATCGAGACCTGCACCCGCGGTCCTGCGTCTTGGACGGACTTGGCCGCCCGCGTCGTCCGGGGGAGGAATTGCTTTATTCCTCCCCTGACTGGCGCGGCTAGTCGGTCTGCCTAACGGGCGTGTGACCGCGGATGGGAGTCCCGGTCGAAAGGATGACGGAAGAGTCGTACGCGACTTTAAGCTGGAACCAACCGCCCGTGAAGTTTAAAGCCGAAAGGCGGTTCCGCGGACGGTGTATTGGTTCGAGAGAGGGGGTTTTCCCTTATTTTAGCAAATTGCAGAAAGTCATTGCGCACGCCTGCAGTGATTGTGTAATCTCTTTTATATTGAGTATTTTGAGTAATCACGCTATCAGTCGTAAGAAAGTCGTCTGCGTCAAAATCAGAAGATAAATTTTTGGGATGTTTCAAAGCTTAACTCTCTCAAAATTACAGTAGAAAAGCCAAGATCAAATCCTTTACTTAAAAGCATTCTATTACCCAAGAATTAATTGCTGTTTGATAGCAATTGTTTTGCTAATATTTACTCGTGAAGACTAGTATCATGGAGAATAGACATAAGGAGACCAATCTCTTATGCATGAACTTCACAAAAGTTGCGCAGATTTTTGTCGGAAGTACATGGAAAAGGTAAAAGTACTTCCCGATTGATGGCGCGAATGCAAGTGGCGTAAAAAATGGCGGCTTCCTTCTATTCGCTCATAATGTTCTAACAACCGCAAATTAAGGTTAATATTTGTAAATGTTTGTAAAAATTCAGAAGGAGGTTAAAGAACTATGAGGTTATATCACACTTTACAACTAATATTTATTCAAAAACCAACGTGCGTTGCACATACAGAGAATGACGGGGTACGGTCTTTCGTTAGCTAGTTACCGACTACTTGAGCCACGCATGAACCAAGTTCTTACAAGCTCGCCAACGCTATGACTCGACCGCGCGCAGAAAAGGTTGAACCGGGGCTCTAGAGCCCTGGGATCCTACAGTACTCCCCCTCGAATGGCGGAGTGCAAAGGAGCGATGACTTGAGTGACAAGGTACGACGACATGAGTTTACATCAATTCATGCGCGCGAACATACAAAAACTTAATCGAAGCGCAAACGCTTGGACCTAAATAAGGAAGAGTTTTGATTTTTATTAGTTTTTATCAGCTTAACTACTACATAATTAGTTTCGATGACATATCACATTCTTATTCTAATTTACAGGCTTGGTGACAAAAGAAAAAGGGACGGGTAGGACCTAAGAAATTATTTAAGTAAGATTACAACGACGATAAATCTATTAACTCTGACGTGATCGCAGTTTGATTCTTATACATTAATTTGTACCATATTTTTTCGAGAGCAGGTTTTAATGACAGGTGCCTTTGACTGAGCAGCCCTTGTGTTGTCGCTTGTCGGTGCAATGTTACACACATCTTCGCGTACAAAATATGCTGGTTTAATGTTTTCGATGGATACTTGACGCGGCGTACCGTTGACATCTATTTCATAAACCCTGTCGGTGGTACGATTAAGGATCCTGTGTACGGTCGCTCGAGTGACTTCTTTGTTGGCCCCACTCGTAGGAATGCATGGGAACAAGACCGCAAGTCTTTGAAGACGAAAGCTTTATTGGAATAACGGTGAGCTACTGGGACAGGCTTGACCTTCCGAATGTGTTCGCGGAACTCTTCCAGGAATACCTGCGGGTTCGGTACAAAGTCCTCAGGCAGGACAAACTCGCCGGGAATTCTGAGCGTTGTGCCGTATATGAATTACGTTAGATCTCAGTCCGAGAACTACGGTGGATAACGAGAGTGACCAGTCAGTGCCGGCGTGGCACATTAGGGCGGCTTTCAAGCTGCGATGCCAACGCTCGATCATGCCATTCGAGGCAGGATGGTAATCGGTGGTTCGATTTCTCTGACAACCGACGAGTCGCAAGAGCGCCTTGAAAAGTTGAGACTCGAAATGGCCGCCCTGATCGGTTGTCAGGGTTTCTGGAGTGACAAAGCGAGAAATCCAATGGTCCATGAAAGCCCGAAAAACGGTGAGGGCCACCATGTCCTTGAGAGGAACAGCTTCCGGCCAACGGGAAAATCTATCGATCATCGTGAGAAGATATTTATAGCCTCCACTTTCAGGAAGTGGATCTACGATGTCCATGTGGACATGTTTGAAACGCCCATCTGGGGCGACAAAATCCGCTGGAAGTACGTGGTTATGTCGTGATATTTTGAACTGTTGACGATCCACGCAAGCCTTGCACCATTGTGCTATGTCCTTTTGTATGAAAAGCCAGACGTAACGCTTGCGGATAAACCTGTCCGTGACTTTCTTGCTCGGATGAGCTGGCTCATGGAATAAATCAAAAACTCGTTTACGAAGAAGTTTGGGTATGTATGGGCGGAGAGCCGCGCCCGTCAGGTCGCAGTACACCGTGGTGTGGTCAGGGCCCCATTGAATCTTTTTCAGGTTTATGGAAGTGTCCGGGTTATTAATCAAATCCCGAAGCTGCTGATCGTCCTTTTGGGCTTCGGCTAGTTCGATCAAACTCCACTCCGTGGGCAGTCTGATTGTCTCAACACGAGACAAGGAGTCCGCCACAACGTTATCTGTGCCCGGTTGGTATTGGACGTTCGAGGTGAACTGCGCGATGTAGGTACGTTGCCTCTGTTGACAAGGAGACCCCTTAGAAGAATTTTGGGACAAGGCGTAAGTTAGAGGCCAGTGATCAGTGAACTCAGAAAAATTTTGACCCTCAAGGAAATGGCGGAAATATTTGACCGACTCGAAAATCGCCGTGAGTTTGCGATCGTACGTACTATACATTCTTTACGCAGGCGTGAACTTTCTGGAGAAGAACGCCATGGGTTTCCATAAGCTGGAAATGCGTTGCTCCAGGGCAGCGCCCATCCCCGTATCAGAAGCATCGGTGACAACATGCATCTCGGCACCGCTCACAGGATGGGATAGGAGGGCCGCGTTAGCCAGGTCGGCTTTGACCTTATTGAAGGCAGCCTCAGCCTCTGGCGTCCACTCGACCTGTCTTTCATCGTTCTTACAGGATCCCTTCAAGTATCGATTGAGGGGGGCCTGCACCTCAGCTGCATGAGACAGGCAGCGTCTGTAGAAGTTGACCATGCCCAAGAACCTGCGCAACTCCTTGACAGTCGGTGGCCGCGAAAATTCTATGATGGCTTTCACTCTATCGGGGGAAGGTTTGAATCCTTCCTTGGTGACCAAATGACCAAGAAATCCAAGCTCCGACTTGCCAAATTCGCATTTGCTCAGGTTGAGCCGCAGGGCGAACTCCTTGAGCCGTTGGAAAACGAGTCTGAGATGACATTCGTGCTCTTCATGATTCGAACAAGCGACGAGGATGTCGTCCACGTAGGCAAAGGCGTAATCTAGATCGCCTAGTGCACGGTGAATATATCGCTGGAACGACTGCCCTGCGTTACGAAGACCGAAAGTCATCATGGTGTATTCAAATAACCCGAAAGGGATTATAACGGCTGTCTTTGGGACGTCTTCCTCCGCGATAGGAATCTGGTGATAAGCTTTGTGCAGGTCCAATTTAGAAAAGACAGTTTTTCCTTGAAGATTTGCTGAAAAATCGTGCAGATGGGGAACAGGATATCGGTCCGGAACCGTCACGGCATTGAGCTTGCGAAAGTCTCCGCAGATGCGCCACTCACCGTCCTTCTTTTTGGTCATGTGAATGGGTGAGGCCCATGGGCTGGAGGATGGCCTACAGATCCCGGCCTCACAAATCTGTCGAAATTGGCGCTTGGCTGCGGCAAGCTTATCCGGCGCCAGTCGTCTTACGCGTTCGGAGACGGGGGGACCGTTGGTTACAATGTAATGTTTCACGTCACGGACTTTGAGGTCTGGGAGCTGAGCTATCCCAGTTATTTCTGGAAATTCAGACAAGACTTGGGTGAAGGGAGTTGCACGGTCGACGGCTCTCACGCCCAAGACCGAAGCGGTCTTAACATGTCCAGGCACGGTCAGACCAGTGACAGTGTCGACTAATTTTGATTCGTGTAAGACTGGGACCAAGCGATGGTGTGCTAACAGATCGGCCCCAATTATTGGGTACGGTACATCTGCCACACAGAAGTTCCACGTGAAACTTCGACGAAGATTGAGGCCCAGCGTGAGGCGCTTCTCTCCAAAGGTGTAAACGCGACTGTCGTTAGCTGCGTACAAGATGAAATCGTCCGGCTTGCGATTTGGTTTTTTGTCGACCGGTAATAGAGATATGTCGGATTATGTATCAATAAGAAAAACCAAACCGGAGTTACAGTCAGATATATGGAGGCGTTTGGAGTCCCGCGGGCCTGCACGGACAGCCTCCGAGCGAGCAGGCGTGTTTATTTTCCCGACGTGCCGGGTTGTTTCCAAGAACACGGCTTGAAGCAGCGCTCGGCCTTCACGCCGAACTTGTGATGGTAGTAGCAAACTCCATCAAATTTCGTGTTGGATGAGCGGTCTCGTCTTTTCATGTCCCGTGAGTTGGATCGCGATCTTCTTCGGGGAAATCTAGCATTGGAACTTTGGTTACGGTCCAATAGTTGAGACATTTGTTTGGTTAGCTGAGCTACCTATCGTTCGATAGCCTCAAGCTTACCATGTGGGGTCGTCGCCATGACACTCGGTACGTTATGCCCAGCGTCGTGCGCGATGGCTGAGACCTGGAAACCGCTAGGACCAGCTGCTTCAGTCACTTTGTCCGCCAGCTCAGCAAGGGCTTGCAGATCATCTACATTGGACATGGTCAAGATGGTGCGGACGTGTGACGGAAGTTGATCCAGAAAGATCGTTTTGAGTACGTCATCACTGCACCTGTTGTTATTGAGGTTGCGAAGTCTGTTTAAAAGAAGTGAAGATTTACCGTCCGACAATACCTCGCCTTTAAGAAGTTGCCTCAGACGGCTCTCAGCAGAAATATGAAAAACCGGAAATCAAGCGATTTTTGATGCGCGTATAAATGTCTAAGTGAGGTGGGTCCGCGGTGATGATGTCGCGGACTAATACGACATGGTCGCATTCCAAGTTCATAATGACATAATCCGCCTTGGTTCGTTGATCAGTAATGCGTGACCGATCAAAAGATGCCTCGACTTGGATGAACCATAATGATGGGTCTTTTGCGAAAAAACTAGGGATTTTAGGAATTCTATAGTTGTCGACACGCGCTAGATTAAGCAATTGCTCCATAGCCCGACCGTTCTGCTCAGGGTTAAGCCCGGCCGGATCGCTCTGCCCAGGTGTCTGACCGTTCATGATCGTGAAAATTCGAAAAGTCAAATCCAAAAAGTGAAAGGAACTTAAATTAAATTACGGGTGACCTTGTGATTAGCTGACACGATGGGGGAAGCCAGTGGTCCCCTCGAGCAACCGCGGTTGATCTAATGTTAATACACTGCTGCGCACTCACCAAAGCATAGAAAGAAAGAAAGAGAGCCCGCTGCTCCTATAGCGAAAATTTCAATATGCGAGTTTCGTGTTGTAATATTTTTAGCATAAGAATTCAGAAGCATGAACGCGAGTTTGTTACTTATAACAAGGCAGACAGTTCGAACTATGCACTTCCACACCCCACGAGAATACAAACTAAGTTCGAATAGAAATACGAATACAGGGAGTACCTTACAGAATCTTTAAAGATGTACGGGATTCCGAGTGTTGACTTTGAAGATCCCAGACGATCTGCTTTGCTTGAGTCCGCTACTCCCGTGTACTAGTAGGAAAAATGGCGACGCCCAAGCCGACCCAGGAAATCCGACCTTTCGAAGCTGAATCCGTATGGAACTCGTTTAAGAATCGGCTATATGTTGAAGATGAGTCCTTGACTAGCAGTTTAGGTCTTTGGAGATACACATCCAGGACATTTCGGCTTGCGAAAGCAGCCGAATTGCTTTTTAGCAGCCTGATGTCATCCCATGTGACGATGTAATGGACTCGTCCGTCCGGAAATCCTTCGTTAAAACAAGGATAATGTTGCTTTCCTTTTTTGGGTGGAAGTATTAGGATTTTCCTATTTGGCGTTGGGATGCGTTGTCTCTGCTTCAAGCGTTAGTGATTGCCTAATGGCGTCACGTTGTACCGCCGACGTATATCACGTCGGGGTCACCATGTGTAGGTAGCCTCGCTTTTCTGACTCCAAGTTAGCGTGAGCGGCCTACATCCGTTCAGAAGGAGGTTAAAGAACCATGAGGTTATATCACACTTTACAACTAATATTTATTCAAAAACCAGCGTGCGTTGCACATACAGAGAATAACAGGGTACGGTCTTTCGTTAGGCTAGTTACCGACTACTTGAGCCACGCATGAACCAAATTCTTACAAGCTCGCCAACGCTATGACTCGACCGCGCGCACAAAAGGTTAAGCCGGGGCTCTAGAGCCCTGGGATCCTACGACGCTACTTGCAGGAGCGCCATCTCTTGGAAAGTTCCTGTACTCAATCAATGTACTTCCGACAAAAAGATGCTTATTTTCAGTTACATTAGTTTGGTCTCCTTATGTCTTTTCTCCATGACTAGTATATTACATTACAAGGAGCGAAACACAGCAATTGCAATGAGTGTGAAGTTTGCGGCTCGAGCGATGCGAGGGCTGCAATCACACGAGTTGCATTAGCTGTGTTTTGTTTCGAGTAATGTATACTATTTTTCATAGCGCCTCCTTCGAAAATCCGATTTTCAAAAGAGGCGCTATGAAAACAGTATATTTGATGTAAATTTACCCTCCCTATGTTTAGATTCAAATCGCATCGACCAAAGATGTACGAGAGATCCCATCATTCTACATAGAATAATTTCAAAATCTTCTCCAATTTTTTTTAGATATGGGCTCAATAAACAGTCCAGCTTCTCGTAAGTTCTTGAATCTCAAATGTTCTGTGCCAAATTGTGTAATTACTGAACTGAATGTATGAAACATCAAATTAATATTGTTTTTTTCTTCTACTGGAACCAAATTTTGTTGCAAAACCTTTTTGACTTTATCTTGTAAAATTTCTACCGGAACCGTTATAATATTTTCCAATTCGTTGACAAAACAATTTGAACAAATTTTCTTGGAATCGAAGGGATAGAATACAAATTCGTTACTAAGCGCTGCATTAGAAATTGTAGCATATTATGAAAACTATTTTCAACATTATTTTCAACACTTTAGATAGAGAAATATAAAATCTCATTACTGTTTTCATTTAATATTGTGTAAGGAAATTTGTATTTGGCATAGAAACATCGCTTATAGTTTTAGATTCATTAAAAATTGTCTGTGAAGCATTCTTCAATGGCATAACTTACTGAAGGCATATTTGAAATCGTCTCTGTAACATTGACATTGCTCGTCATAAAATAATCTCTATGCTCGGATTTGAAATGGTCTTTGGAAGAGTTAAGCGTTGGAAACTTCCCGTTACATTACCGCAGAGTACAAGTATATAAATTATTTTCGGAAAGAATGTGAAACGTTCTCCAGTGAGCAATTAGTCATCTTAAAGAAGAGCGACATAAATACCTGCACAAGTGACAACGCATTTTTGAATAAGTTAAGATAAAGAATACAATAAAGACTTATAAACTAAATTGATTTGACAAAACCAAAAATACTATATTATATTACTTATAGAAAACATAGGTCTCAGTCTTTAAACATTCGTAACTCTTCTAATATTAGGTGCGCAACTAAGTTCCCGCTGTTTGTCAATAGATGGCTCCAGCAGTAAGTGCTGGTCGATTATGACATATCCAAAACGTCATGAACCAAGCTTAGACATATGGTAAACAAATCGTTTTGACACATTAGTGATTTTTTTTGGCGTCATATACTTTTGGTTGTGTAAAAATGTCTGATTATGTTCCAAATAATCGTCATTTGCGGGAAGAGTTGATTTTCTTATTTCATTCGAAGAAAACGGTGGCTGAAGTGCATCGAGAGCTCCAAAAAGTTTATATAGATGTTGCTCTAAGGAAAACAACGTGCCGTGATTGGTTCCGTCGCTTCAAAGACGGTGATTTCGATGTTGATGACCGTCCGCGTGGAGGAAGGCCAAAAACCTTCGAAGACTTTGAATTGGAGGCATTGCTCGATGAGGATCCGTGCCAAACGCAAGAGAAGCTTGCTTCAGCATTAGGAGTTACCCACCAAGCCATTTCCAAGCGATTGCATGCGTTGGTAATGATTCAAAAACAAGATACTTGGGTTTCTGATGATTTGAAGCCAAGGAACGTTCAGCGTCGTTTTTTCGCCTGTTAACAACTGCTTCAGTGGCGAAAAATGAAGGGTTTTCTTCATCGCATCGTGATGGGTGATGAAAAATGGATTTATTATAGCAACCCAAAAAGAAGAAAGTCATGGGGACTGCCCGGTCATGCATCTGCGTCGTCGGTTTGGCCGAATATTCATGCTGCAAAGGTTATGCTGTTGTATTTGGTGGGACAAGGTCGGTTTTATTTATTATGAGCTGTTGAAACCGACCGAAACCATCACAGGGGAACGGTATCGATCGAAATTTATGCGTTTGAGAGTCTTTCTATCCCATATAAAGCATCTGATGGAAAAATTTGTACATAAATAAATAGATGTGTAAACATATATTGGATCTATAACTTAATTCGTGCGTTTTTTTTCAAAATTTGAACGTTTATTTCAGAAAAACATGTATAATAGTATTCTTCAAAGTATTGCCCATCTGAAGCTATGACGTTTTCCCATCTTTCTGGCAATTTGTGGATTCCATACCAAAATAACTGCGCCAACTTGGCGGCCAAGAATCAAGCCAATTTTTGATACCCTGTTCTGATGTGAACCGTATTCCAGTGAGGGCGTTCTACAAATAGTTCTTAACCGGAATAGCAACATGGGGCCGAGCGTTGTCACGATAGAAAATTATTGCCTTGTGTCTGTTCGCATATTCTAGGCGTTTTTCGGCTATTGCTCTCTTCAATAATACAGCACACCCTTCTAATCCCACCAAATACAGAGCATTACCTCTGCGCCATGGATATTCGGCGTTGCCATTGATTTGGCTGGTTAATCGGGTTTCACATATGATTGTTTGCGCGTCAGACTTCGGTATAGGAGCGTCCCTTGAGCAATGGATCTCTGGTTCATGGAAACCGGTGGCATTTTTCTCAAGAAAATTTAGGCCTGCTCAACGTTCATACAGCACCTACGACCGCGAACTCACCGCTGTGTATGAGGCCATACGATATTTCCGCCACTTTCTGGAAGTTTACTGCGATCTTTCGGATTCAACTCTTCGCCCTTTCGTTCCACTGTCTCTCCGCGAAAGGCTCTTTAAACTGTTTCATAATCCGGCCTATCCGGGAGCTAGAGCCTCCGAACGACTAATTCGGAAACGTAGTGTTTGCCCTTCCATGCATAAAGATATCAAAGCGTGGTGCAGGGCTTGTCTTGACTGTCAGCAGTCAAAGGTGACTCGCCATATTCACCTCGCTCCTGCCGACTTCGTCGCCCCGGAGGAGAGATTCCGGCACGTACACATGGATTTGGTTGGCCCGCTGCCGGTTAGTGAGGGCTATCAGTATTGCTTAACGTTAATAGACCGCTTTTCGCGCTAGCTTGAAGCGGTACCACTTAAAGACATGGAAGCGCTGACCGTTGCTAGAACATTTGTCGACCACTGGATATCGCGTTACGGCGCCCCGGAAACGTTGACCACCGACCAAGGCAGCCGGTTTGAGTCACAACTATTCAAGGCCCTATTAGAACTCATAGGATGCCACAGAATTCGTACAACTGCATACCACCCTTCCTCAAACGGAATGCTCGAACGATGGCATCGGAACCTTAAGGCGGCAATTATGTGCCATGCTAAAGTAAATTGGACGCGTTCCTTATCAACGGTGATGCTTGGGTTACGTTCTAACGTACTTGATTCGGGCGCTTCGCCTGCCGAATACGTTTTCGGGACCACCTTACGTATTCCGGGCGAGTTCATCCTCCCTGAGGATTTTACACCTAACCCGCAAGTTTTTCTCGAAGAATTTCGAGAACACATGCGGGAAATTAAACCTGTTCCTGTTGGTCACAAATACAAAAAGAAAATTTTCTTGTATAAAGACTTGAAGTCGTGCACGCACGTGTTCATGCGTGTGGGAGCCGTTAAGAGATCTTTGGAACGCCCGTACACCGGTCCTCACAGAATTGTTAATCGGACTTCTGACAGAATATACGAGATTGATGTAAACAGCAAGTCCCGTCAAGTTTCCGTGGAGCACCTCAAACCCGCGTATTTTCTGCGAGAGGATTTGTGTAATATTCCTCTAGATAATGCTTCGGCTACCTTCCCTCCTACGCCAAAAACTTACACTAACAAAAAACAGGTCAGATTTAAAGTTTAGCTGTCCCGGGCCACAGACTTTTGTAAAATATATATTTTTGACTAGTACGAACACAAAGTTTATGCGACTGTACCTGCTCTAAGTTAGTCTTAAACGCCGTTTCAATGTAACTTCGAATACACTTATGTGAATTGGAACAGATTTCAGTATTATTAACTTAGCACTAAGACTTTACGTTAAAAAGAAAAAACTTCTATGTATTCACGAGACACAGCCAAAGGTTAGATTTGTATTGTTACGTAACACGAACGACTATAACAATCTGTGATTCCGCGCGATACGCACGTGACCCGATTGCAAAAAACCCTACAAATTACCTATACCTGCGTTGAAAATTACAGAGTTTACTAACTTACATTTAGAAAACATATATTATATTACGAAAAAAGTTCTTATATCATCGTTAGCACTAAGGGGGGAGTACTATAGGGATAGCCTACCCAACCGTGCCACTCAGCAGAGTAGGGCAGGTGCAATGATGATACGCGAGTTACCATCTACGATGCAGGGTTTATGTTCACTCTGAAGTTTTTTGGAGGAGTCGCCTCTTGTATTTTTTTATGTTCATGTTCATGGTAGCCATAAGACGGAGAACGCGTTAAGTTCCTCCACTCTTGTAAAGTTTTAAGTGTGAGATTAAACTATTAAAAATCATCTAAGAGTTACGTGAATCTGATCGATACCTCTCATATACACGGCGGAATTGTAGGCCGCTGATTTAAATAGAGTCAAACAAACCTACAACCGATGTTATTTTTGAACTGCTGTAACCATAGCAACCATATCATTTCCAGTTGAAATAATACGCCCGATGATCATTTTACTCAACTATGGTTTGAAGCTTCTCAAGTGTCGGTGATATACTAATACATTTCATGTTAACCCAATGACGCATTGTGATGCCCTGTCATCGACAACGTTTTACTCAATTCCTTACTATTTCCTATGTAACGCTTATTGATATTCACTTTGGGTGAATAATATTTATTAAATTCATTTTACCCAACTAGGATTTAATAAATGTTCAAGTGTCCTTAAGTCCCAAGTTTAATCGGCAGAGTTGAGTAAAATTACTTCAACTATTTTTCTCCGTGTAATAGTACAGTATTTAACTGTTCATTGTGATTCATATTTAAAAATTATTGTTTTAGTTTTATTCTTTCACAAATTATTTTCCACTTTAAATCATTTAAATTTATGAAATGGATTTCATACAATATATTTCAAAATTTTCCGCTCTTTAGAATACATCGGGTTGGGGGGACGGGGGTTTCGTTTGCATTGATATTAGTGTAATGGATCCATTACGACAACCCCAAGCGCAAAAAATCATATGTGAAAGCCGGCCAACCAGCCAAATCAACGGCAAAGCCGAATATCCATGGCGCGAAGGTAATGCTCTGTATTTGGTGGGATCAGAAGGGTGTGCTGCATTATGAGCTGCTAAAACCGGGTGAAACCATCAATGGAGAACGCTACCGAACACAATTAATCCGTTTGAAGAGAGCAATAGCCGAAAAACGCCCGGAATATGCGACCAGACACGAGGCAATAATTTTCCATCATGACAACGCTCGGCCCCATGTTGCTATTCCGGTTAAGAACTATTTGGAAAACAGTGGATAGGAAGTTTTACCCCACCCGCCTTATAGCCCAGACCTTGCCCCTTCTGACTACAATTTGTTCCGGTCGATGCAGAACGCCCTCACTGAAATACGGTTCACATCAGAACAGGGTATCACAAATTGGCTTGATTCATTCTTGGCCGCCAAGCCGGCGCAGTTCTCTTGGAATGGAATCGACAAATTGCCAGAAAGATGGGATAAAACTAATTCTACTATTTCAATAGTGAAATAATTTTTACTAATTCAAATGGTGAAATTTTGACTATTACAGATTTGAATACAAGGGGGGAAGAACAAGTCACGTTAATACCGGTTTTCAAATCTCAACTTGTAGTTGCAGTGGTGCTCCATTCCTTTCTAATGCGCGTGCAAAATGAAAAGTTTTCGCGTAGGGTTGTCTCACTTTGGACCCGTAAATACGCAGACAACCCTATATTTTCTCGAAGCGCAGCTCGTAAGCTTTCGATTCAAGTATTTATTATTCTATGAAATATCCGGTGAAGTTGAACGCCAAAACATCTCTATAAATGTTTAAACAACCCATGTTTAGACCCACCTGGGGGTTGGCAACCCTACAATTTTTCGCTTGTCTAGTCTTCAACTTTCAATTGTTACTATGTTTATCTTATCAATCTTATTTGTAGTTTACTCCCATAATTAGTATTTTCAATAAATAATTATTGTCATAAGGTCCCGGCTATGCTTAGAAAACCTAGCCATTTCGTGTTAGGGTGTATATAATGCACTAGTTTCAACGCTTTTTTTTCTATTAACATTTCGGTGAAGGTACTTTGCAGTGGGATCTCGGACTACTAGGATCACGTGAAAGGGATTGACATAAACGACCTAGGTACACGTGAAAAAGATGAACATAAACATTTTGGAGGCGACGGACAATTTGATCATTACGGGCTTTTCGGAAACAGAGCTATATAAATTTTAAGATGAAACGTGCTAGACTAGGGTATTGCAGGACTTACAGCAATTAAATTTTATAATTTTGTTTTTAGAGGCAATGAGAAATATACCTAGCTTGAACGGACGCTACTCTTTGCAAAACACAAATAAATCTGCGACAGATGTTTCATGAAAGACAAAATACTGCTGAAGGACATTTTATAAATTGAAGATACACAGTGTGAAACAAAAATTATCATTCTTGAATTTAGGATTCAACAAAGGGGTTTAAGGCCATGGGATAACCTAACCACGTTACTGGATTCTTACATTACTAGCATTTCAGTTTGTGTATAACCCTGTTTCTATAAAAAATCAGATAGCGAGTTTAAAATTTGTAAAATTTGATAAAATGCACTAAGATAGATCGGTCTGTTTATAAATATTTATAATATATATCTATATATATCTAAAGATCTTCTACTTTTTTTCATTGAAGTGACTGTTTATTAGTGTCTAATAAGGCCAGGTAGGTGACTTTAATTACAACAAAGGCCTTTAAGGCCATAGTTGCCCATTATTGTGCAACAAAATGCTTTCTTCAATTTTAGTGAAGAGACAGGTTTCCTTTCTCAAACTTCTGTGGATTCAGACCCGCACCCTCGTAATCCTAAACCCATACCTAACCCTAACCCAGAATCCACAAACAGAAAAAGAGGTGCTTCGCACATTCCCGATGTTTCCTGTTTGAAACCTACTAAACTTCCTAATACTAGGGAGGCCTTTACTGATCCCGCTTATGACAATTTGTTAAACAACCGATATTCAGTTCATAATAAAGGACCATACATAATTTCTGTTCAGGCTACTAATGACGGACCATGCAAGCATGTATTATCAATGGGGAAAATTCTCCACTCCACCTTCCCGGGTCTCATTAAACGAATCGAAAAATCAGACCGCGCAAGAGTCCTCGTGGAATGTTTTGATGGTAAGTCAGCCAACAAAATTGTCACCTCTAAAGATGCTCTCTCTAAATTTAACCTAGAGGCCTTTATTCCTAACTTTCGGGTTTCTCGTGAAGGAATCGTTCGTAATATTCCACTGGATATTTCAATTGAGGATATTGTTCGATTTTCATCTACGAGCCTTAAATGTCCTATCACTGAAGCACGACGTTTTGTCCATAAGAATGATAAAGGAGAAAAAGTCCCTTCTACTACAGTCCAAATTAAGTTCGAGGGGCAAGAGGTTCCAGACTTCATTGATCTTTTCCATATGAGAATTAAGGTAGACCCATACATAACCCAACCTAAATTATGTTTTTCTTGTTTCAGATTTGGTCATGTGGCAAACCAATGTAAAAATCCCCGCTGTCGCTTCTGCGGATCGTTTCCTCATGAGAAGGAAAAAGTCTGCCCTCAAATTAATGGACCACACACTTGTTTGAACTGCAAAGGCCCTCATCTGGTTTCAGACAAAAACTGCCCGACTTTTAAGGAGCAATCTACCGTCAGGAAAATAGCGGCCTATAGGAACATTCCTATCAAAGAAGCACCTCAGTTATTCTAACAAGAAAAAAACGATCCGGGACCAATAATACTCCATTTGAACCGAACTATCCTTTCAATAAAAGCATGGGTGCTCGGCTCAGCCTTCCCCCAGATTTGACTATTCCAACTTCCCTGGTTTGGGGGAGGTTGATCTTGACTCCCCGTTAGGGAATCCTTGCCAATCAAATATACCTTCATATGCCGTTATGGTTTCTTCCAATTCCAAATCCCCCCTGAAATCCCCTCACAAACAAAACCATAATCATAATTTACGTACCAGAATACAAAAAGCTCGTCAACAACTTA
The DNA here is from genome assembly GCA_030998225.1 of Diplolepis rosae. Taxonomy (NCBI): domain Eukaryota; kingdom Metazoa; phylum Arthropoda; class Insecta; order Hymenoptera; family Diplolepididae; genus Diplolepis; species Diplolepis rosae. The sequence goes on along the minus strand of JAPYXD010000680.1, from coordinate 16,785,613 downwards.
ATTTCACTTCTAGAGGATTCTCTTCCCAACCGTCAAGTGCTGAACTCAAAAATCCATCTTTCAACACTGTTTATCAGTCCCACACGGAAAACTTGCATCGCAACCCTAATCCCTTAATTAATTTGAATCAGGATCATATCCGTCCTTCATACTTCAGAGATACTGTACCCCCCTCCCCTTCGCCTCATGACAACCAAAGTTCTTTCACCCCCCAATTAGCTCAATCTTTTTCACAATTAATGTCAATGATGATGCATCTCTTAAATCAACTCACTCCATTACTATCTATGGTTAGCCAATATAACCCTACAATTTGAATTCAAATCTTTATTTCCATTTTAGCAAAACGTATTTACATCACGCATCTTACATTATGCATCTTACCGTCCCTTTCTACCCCCTACTCTTTTAAATCCATTCTCCTTCTCCATATATACTTTTATAACCCTTACTATGTCAAAGGGAAATTCTCTGAAGATTCTACAGTGGAACTGTCGTGGTGTCAGCAACAAAAGGGGCTCTCTAGAGAAGATCTCTAATGGCTTTGATATCATTATGTTAAATGAAACTTGGTTGAAACCCCACTCGAAATTCTATCTTCGTAATCTCAATATCATTAGGAAAGACCGACCATCTCGACAGGGTGGAGGACTACTAATTGCATTGAGGAATGACATTCCCTTTAAACAAATTAACCTAACTACAAATTGCAATGATAAACTTGAATTGTTAGCTATAATCATTCCAACAGAACTTGGACAAATATTGATCATTAATGTTTATAGAAATCCTCGTGCTCCAGCTCACGACATTGATTGGTCTCTCTTCTTTGATTCTCTTTCAGCCTTTTCTCACATTCTCATTGGGGGTGACCTTAATTCTAACCACCAGTCTTGGGGTTGTGACTACGCTTGCACTTCAGGCATTGCCCTTTCAGAGGCCATTTCAAATTCAAACCTCCATATATTAAATAATGGTAAACCTACTTTATCTCCTCGTCCAGGTCAATCAAGGCCTGCAATTGACCTCACACTGGTTTCTTTTAACTTAAAACCACTCTCATCTTGGTCAATTTTAGTTGATCGAATGGGTAGTGATCATTCTCCCATTTCAATTAATATAGGAATTCCATTTATTTTCTATCAATTTTTCTCTCACAAATATAATTTGAATAGGGCAGATTGGAAGGTCTTCAGGAAGGAGCTATTGGCTATTCATGAGAAGAACGAGCTTCCCCTCTTATCTGACTCCTCGAGCATCTTGGATGCCTATCAAAAATTCGTTAAAGACATTGATGATGCCCTTCATAAGGCTGACCCCAGGTTGAATAGGAAACCATCTAGGAAAAAATTATACCCATCTTCTCCCCCTTGGTGGAACCAGGAATGTGGTAGGTTGGTTAGGATTAGATTGGCTAAACTGAAGCATTATCTGGCTAAATCTGATTATGAAAGTTTCTTAGACTATCAAAAATTTAGTGCACAAACTACCAAAAGACTCAAAATTATTAAACGTTCAAGTTTCAAATCCTTTTGTGAATCTCTTTCTTTTAATTCCCCTCTAACAAATGTTTGGAACAAGATCGAGGGTTCCGACATAGATTGCTTAACCCTCCTTCGATCACAACATGCCCTCTCAATCAGGAGGTATTGCAGGACATGGATGCTTATATTCACAGCTTTCTAGAAATGTCTAATGATTTTTCCGGCACGGACATTCCTCTTCTCTCAGAAGCAACCTTTGACGATCTCCTCAATTCTCCTGAATGTTTACCTCTCGTGGGCTCTACTCTAGACCTTGATTATGATCTTTTTTATCCCTCCTTTACCTTAGATGAACTAAAATACACTCTACATAGTGTCAAACCTAAATCTTCTCCGGGCATGGATAGGGTGAGCTTTGTGGTTATTCTCCACCTACCGGAACCCTCTTTACGCCACTTACTCCATATATTGAATGCCATTTACGAAGGACATCTGTTCCCTGATTCTTGGAAAAATTTTCTCATATTTCTCTTACCCAAAACTACCCGTAGGAAATTTAGACCTATAGCCTTGGCTTCTTGCTTTTTAAAGATTCTAGAAAAGCTTATCCTGTATAGATTGAATCATTGGATAGAGAATAATATTCTTTCTCCTTTTCAATACGGTTTTAGGAAGAATAGGTCGTGCGCCGATAATTTGGGTATTCTTTCTTCCGATTTGCATCTATCTCTTGCAACTAATCGTATTACAGCAGCTCTTTTCCTGGATGTGAGCGGTGCTTATGATAACGTTATACCTTCAATCCTTGTTTAGGACCTCCTGAACCTTGGCTTACCTCCAAAAATTTGTAAGTTTGTCTATAATCTCACAAGCGAACGATACATTTCCTTTAGAATTAATGGATATAACAAGGGCCCTTTCCGCTTGAAGAAGGATCTACCACAGGGATGCATTCTTAGCCCTGTTCTTTATACGATTTACACACGCAACGCACATTCGGCACTTTTCCCTGGCTGTAAAATCTTAGAATTCGCTGATGACATCGTCATTTACTTTTCAGGCGACAGCATTCAGGAATGCATTTTCACTCTTCAGAGAAACCTGGCGAATCTAAATGATTTCTTCAGGCAGAGAGGTCTTGCAATTTCTCCTTCGAAGTCTAAACTAGTTGTTTTCCCGGTTGCATTCAATGAGCTGCCGGATGATCTCGTGATCACAATAGACGATCAACTTATTTATCCATCAGAAGACATAAAATTCCTAGGTCTCTACTTTCATTGTACTTTACCTTGGAACTCACACTTTTCGAACTTAATTTCTCGAGGCCAACAAATTCTCAACATAATTAAATACTTATGTGGTATTTGGTGGGGGTCTCACCCTCGTATCTTGTTGTTATTGTTTCGTTCATTAGCAAGAAGCTTTTTAGAATGTGGCTGTCATGCATTATCTATTTTCAAAGAAGACAAACTTTTTACTAAACTCACAAAATTACACAATAAATTCTTGCGAACCATCTTGGGTTTTAGAATCTCTACTCCCATAGTGGTTATGCAGGCGGAATTGGGGGAGTTACCACTCATAGATAGATTTCAATTACTTTCTGATAAATTCCTCATTAAATGTTTCTGCGTTTCAAATCACCCAGTCTTCAATACTTTAGAACAACTGTATTACACTACTAAATACAATCAAACACAATATAATATAGATAAAGGGTTCCTTTTGCTTAATTCCTTTTTCAAGCTAAAGGGCGTTCGGGATAAGGTTCTTAGCTCTACTATTCCTCCATACTATCTCTGTCCTTATGAAGCAAAATTGTTCCAACCCACAATTGATCTATCCTCTGGTCTCATTTTTCAAAATAGTAGATCCCCTAACTTTACTTTCAACAATTTTATCACTAACGAATTTCTTAACTATATTCTCTTTTTTACTGATGGATCTAAACAGCCGGATTCTCGAACAGGAGCCGCATTATACTCCCCACATTTAAGTCTTGAAATTCAGTTTAAATTATCGGAGCATGCTTCTATTTATTCTGCGGAGGCTATAGCTATAGGAGAGGCAATACAGTACATTTTGGATCACAACATTTCAAACTCATTAATATGCTCCGACTCTAGATGTGTTTTGGAGGCCACCCTTAGGCCCAACCCCTCTTCTCTCACTTCTCATTTAATTTTCAAAATCCGTAATCTTTTATACTTAGCGAACCAGAACAATCTCAATATTTCGTTGATTTGGATTCCAGGCCATATAGGACTTCACTCTGAAACCAGGAATGTGGGTCGCTATTACTTTGAAAAAATTTTTAATCCAGATAAAATAAATAAACCATGGTTTTCTAAAGTAGACCAGTGCAGAAGTTTTATTGTTACTATTTCTAGATTGCGAGCTAATCATTATAGCCTAGCGGCTAGTTTGGCTAGAAAAAATTTCACTGATTCTGATGAGTGTCCCCATTGCGGATTTCCTGGTGAGGATATCAACCACGTCTTGTGGTCTTGCCCCAATTATTCTGACTCTCGTAAAACTATAGAGGCCTCCCTAATTAAAATCAAATGTTTTCCACCTTACTCTATAGAACCTTTTTTATATAATCCTGTAAGCAAACCTGTCTCCTTTATCTTAAAATTTTTAAAAGAAAACAATTTACTCATATAACCTTTTATTGGTCTTATGTTCAATCATACTCATATTTGAACCTTTTCGTTTTATACTATTTTTGTGTTTTGCATCCTCTTTCAAATAAACATTCACCTACTTGGCCCGCCTGGCGTTAAAATTAGGAAACGCTTATAGACATTCTTTTCACATATCTTGTGAAAGCTAGCCAACCCTGAAGCTCCATCTCTAATAGACATGGCCAAATAGGTCGCATACTCTTAGCAAGGAGACTACATATTCTCCTGACCTAGGCTAAAACTTCTCCTCCCTGCTTTTAATTGGGAGAGACAAAGAAGAAGAAGAAGAACCCTGACGGTGGAGACTGACTAGTGTCACGACCCTACCTCAGGGCCGTCTATTTAAGATTGCAAGTATTTCCGCGCGGTTTATTTAAACTCGTTAGATTGGCGGCTTATGAAAATAAGGCTCGGGTTAAAATAAAAGGAAGAACTAAACCTTTGGTTTCTCTTGAAATTATTTAATTACTAGACAATTGACTTAGCAGCGCACAAAATATTAATAAAGTCCGAGACCGAACAGTAGTATCGATTCGAAGGCCGAAAAATATCTGAGATCCTCTGTGTGTGGGATGACTCTCTGGACCTCCCTTCAATTTCCCACTTCGATTCCCAGGGTCCCTGAGTATCATCTCCGAAGCTCATTGGTGACTTTCTTCTGAAAATCAACCCGCCCTGATCTTGAATTTTGTCAAGATTTCTCTTTTAGTTGATATTCTGGGTCCTCAGGTCAGCTCTCCCCTCCACCCTTGACAAGCGCGTTGGTCGGGGTTAGGGTCCAGCTTAGTCACCCCAACACATGGTCTTTTTACTGCTTCGTCTTAGAGCAATTTATGGGTCCTTTTACCTAGACACGGAACACTCAGGAGTTTACAAAAAAAAGGGTCTTAAGTATACATGACAGATTTCTTATGGAAATCTGTCTTATTCAATTTCTTGGTAGAAAGCTGTTCTCTTAGAAGATTTATTTGATTTTCCCAAGTCTTCTCCAGAGTGTTTCGTTTCTAGGCATGGTTTCTGATTTTCTTGAATAGTCTAGTGATAAATCTAATTTTACGAGGCATTTCCTCTGGGTTTCCTACAACCCGTTTTCCTGAAAAAACTTATTCTATACTTAATTTATTCATACTTATTTGAAAACGAGTCTGGTTTATTTGAATTATGGGGGTTGTGAATGTCTGGGAAACATTCTCGGATTCCCAAGTTTAGTCTAAGTGTTACCTTATTGCTACTTTCTAAAATATAAACCAGCCTCGTTGAACCATAAATTTATAAAACTCTTAACATTTAACTTAGTCTAAAGTCTCTTTCTTTGGGATAAATCCTTCCGCTTTTTTATTTTAGAATCATTGGTCATTTGAATTTGAATATATTATGTCATAGCAGGTCATAGCTAAGAGATGTATTACGTATTTTACGTAGCTAAGGCAGAAGTAAGGTTATGATGCCTTTTGGAACGCTCGATCTTAATTTATACTTTTGGCTCCAGATGAGCGCTCAGGTGCGATCATCACACTAGTGTACAACGTGATTCTGACCAATTCTGACGTGATATATTTGAAAACATATGTCTATTATTTTATTGTCCCAAAAATTCAAAAGAATTTTGGATTCTTGTTGTTTTGGCATGGGATCAATTTCTTTCTCTTTTTTAAAAATAACAAAAATATATATTCACAAAATAATTTGACAAAAAACATAAAAAGGCAGGCAAACGTATTAGCAACCAAATTGTAAAGATGTTGTAACATACGAATAAAATATCGAATAATTGGAACGCCACCTGTTAGGTATAAGTCGAATTTGTACTCGCGATTACCGAATCGATGTCACGAATCCTACCTTTGTGCCGAACAGTCGAGGAGGCCACATGTTGAAACTTTCGAAACTCTAGGGGTAGAGATAGGTAACGAACCATATGCATTCCCGAAAATTGCGCGCGCTTTCCTCACGCCTCCACTGACTGCAATTGGCTAAGGGAAGGCGTGAGGGTGGGTTTTTGGGACTCGAATGCATCTTACAACTGGGAGCGTGCTGAATCCCTATCTCAGGAGAAAACAGATTAAATTCCGACTTCACTCGCTCAAGTCGAACATCCCTTTTTATTTTTTGCGAAACGAAGACGAGTTCCTCGTGCGGAAACTACGCGAGTGTTACGCGTTGCTTCGAATTTAATGAGCGACATTATTAAGTGATTTGTCATATTTAAATTGTTAGTTTTGTCGGAGTGACATTATTATATACGAGTTTCGTTTGTTAGTGTTATTTAACCGAGCTTTTCTATCTCAACTGAACTGTTAATAAACTTAATAAAGTTAATAAGAACATTATTACTTTTGAATTCACCTGTCTATTCCACAACCTCCAGGGTTGCTGTTTCAACAGCGAAAACGCAGCGACGATCCCAGCATTTTAACTTCTCAAAGGTTGTCATCCCTGCCTGGGACGTGACAATGTTGAGAATTTATCGCAAATGGATCATGCTCTCGGAGAAAAAAGAGATTTCTTCTTTACCTGATGAAAACACTGTTTTTGGATCAATTTCAAATAGAATTAGTTCTGAATTAGCTAATCTTAAATTTATAAATAACTTCGAACTAAAAAAGATAGTTTGCAGCAATTATGAAGACCTGTCTACAGATTATGACCAATTCACAGATAGTGGATTTTATTCGAATTTTAAATTTATTTCTCAAAATGAATGTTCTGACTTAAAAAGAGGTAAGTCTACTTCTTGTTACCGATTAAGGTAGTTCATCTACGAAAATTAGGCCTCAGGCAAAAATAGATAATTTTGCCTTTCAAGAACAGCAATATTATTATTAAAGGGCTAATTTGAAAGAGAAAAGATTATTTTCCATGAAAAAAATTTGAAATGCAGAAAAGTAATGCATTTATAAATTTTATTTTTACCTGAACTATTTTCCTTATTGCTTCATACGAAATTTAAAAAAATAATGTGATTCTAATAAATCATGGATCATTTTTTCAAGAAAAAGATTCTCTACCACTTGACCGTTTTCAATTTTCTGAAATGAATAAATTATTACCAAATTCAGCAATTTGTTTATAAGAATTTTGTTTTAGAAAATTGATTTTTAATGGTTTCAGCCATTAAAGAATTTATTTCAAAAAATTGGAAACGGTTAAGTTGTAGAGAGTCTTTTTCCTGAAAAAATAATCCGTGATTTTTTTAAATTGCATAATTTTTTTAAATTTGGTAAGAAGCGATAAGAAAAAAAGTTGGGGTAAAAATAAAATTTATTAATAAAATTATTTTCTGTATTTCAAATTTTTTCCATGGAATCATTCCTCTTCCAAAATAGCCCTTCAATAATAATATTGCTATTCTTGAAAGCAAAATTATCTATTTTTGCCTGAGGGCTAATTTTCGTGGATGAACTACCTTAAATGAGTAATCTATTTATTATTATTACTATTATGTGCAGATGAGGCATCAAAATTTAGCTATCAGATTGAAAATTATGTGGCATATCCACAACGTGGAGAAAAACGTAAAGCAATTGACGAAGGAACTTCATCAAAGAAACTTGAAACTTCAACTACATATGAAAAAATCGATTTAACTAAGGGTAATATATAATATTCTTTCATTATATTTTTCTTCTTTCTGATTGCAGCATATTTATTGTGGTGTATTTGCAGGTCTTGCTATGGATGAATCAAAAATATACGCAGAAATCAAGGACAATTTGTTAAAAGTACCAATTTCAACTAAAATGCAGTCAAACTGGAACTTAATTTGCTGTTATAAAGATAAAATGTCTTCTAACAACCGTGACTGCAAGACTCTTTTAATAAATATTATTTTAGATATTTCAAGAATATCTTACCTAAAGGTAAGAATTAGTAGCTCGAACAATAATCCATGCTAATATTTTAAAATTTGATTCTTAATTATTTTAAAAGCTTTTAAATTACATAAATCAATTGAGTATATGAAATTTTTTTATCTAGCCAGTAGCTCAAGAGAACTCTGTACATTTACTGCAAACATCTCCATTTCATGAAGAAATAATTAATGATCTGACAAAGGAGCTGAAATGTATGTCTGCATTAGCCCATAAGAACTCTTCTGATCGTTTGAAATGCATTAATGATATAATGCTGTTATTGTGCATTCTTAAAGTCCTTCTAGAGAAATTTTCTCAGCTGTGCAATGCTTACTTCAGAAGAGAATTCAGCAATGAATCAAAATATATCAGCTATGGAAAAAGAAATCGCATATTGCAACTGAAGGATCATAATGTCGAACAAATAAAAAAGTGGAAACGACGACTGGAAAACCTCAAAAGCACAAACTTTGCTCAGGTTCTTTTTATGACTTGCAAGAATACTGAATTACTCAATAATTTCTATAGATAATATTTTCCAATGCTTTCTTGTTTAACTAAATTATTAACTTAGTGAGGGACTTTTATTTTTGTCGCTTTTAAATAAACATAATTATCTGATAATAGGCATTTAGGAACATAAAGAATTTTAAGAAAATAAATTTCTTATTTTTTTATAAAAATGTATTTCATTTCGAAAACAAAAATAATTTATTTAACAAGATCAAATTAATATATCATTGAAATTAAATACGCTCCAATAGAATGACTTAAAATTGCGATAACGAAATACAAAACGCAAAGAATAAAAACAATAATTTAACACTTCTGTACTGAATACTGTTCACGTTCACTGCAGAAACTTTACAAAACTTTTACACAACACTTTCATCCGAATATTAATCGAATGCGTTCAGGACGCGAAACATATATAGAATATATATCGCTATAATAGTTAGTCTTGTATAAATATGTTTTCGCGGTAAGTATATCTAAAACGCACATTATTGACATTGTTATGTCATTATCGACAAGTATAAAGCCCATACAAATATAAACGAAGTACATATATATGTATTCGGTATTTGATCTGTACTTTGTAAGTATTAAAAATAGAGGTTTCTTGAAATTGTATTTGAATCTTAAGTTCAATATAATAATCTTCCACATTATTTTAATTAATCTTTCACGGTAAGTAGGCAACTTTAGGCGAGTTTTAGCACGAGCCAGGCATGTAAATGTTAAAAATCTGTGATAAAAACGTAGAACATTTAGCAAAGAGTCTTTAACGTAGATTTATTCTAATGTCACTTGAAGTTCTAATTTGTTATTAAAAAAGTCCTATTGATTTTTTCAGGTTCACCTGCTTCCAAGCTGGAAGGTCCTGAAAAGCTTCTCTGTTCATTCCCAGCAGCTCCTTAAAAACAACAGAAAATATATAATTTATTGTATTGTAAAAATTTAAAAAATTTATTCAAATAAGTTAGAGAAAACCAAAAAAGCAGCGATACGAACTTCAAAATGCGTTGGTGACAAGTAGATTTCTAGACGAGTAGGATCGACGCCTTCTGGCAGTGGTCGTTGCATCAATTGAGCTAAAGGATAAGTGCTTTTAGTTAAACGAGCCAGCTCATTTTCTACCCGCAAAACTTCTCCAGCTTTTCGACCATCCTGAAAACACAATAAAATTAATCTAAACTGTAGATTAAGTCTTTTCACTTACTTTCACTTTTCACGTTTAAAAATGATGAACTATTTGAGGTTTTATATTTATCAATTAAAAACAATATAAAAATCTAGCAGAATATATTCAAGTTTTTAAACAGGAGAAAACTTTTCGAAGAGAAACTTCAAAGTTTCAAAATAAAATGGAGACTAAATCTACAATTTTATTTGTCTAATTTGGAAATGTATTTAAAATACTCCTTACGCTCAAGTAATGATTACACAGTAGAACTTAGAATGCACAAATCGAAGTAGAAAAGATTTTCATATTTTCTTCTCTATTTACACTGGCAATCATAAGCGGCATGCTTAAAAAAACAACTCAAAGCACATTAAAAAACATCCAAACCTAAAAATCGAATTTTCAGAGGTAAGGGGTATTTTCTCAGATCGCGACATATATATGGAAACGAAAATTTGTTTGAAATTAGTTCAAATATTATTGAAGGACACAAAAATGAAAATTTCCTGAGATGAGTTCGTAAATTACCCAGAATAAATAAGAAATAAACTTACTCGGATATTCAGTTCTGCAATATCATCTCTGTACATCCACGTAGGAAAAAGGTTCGTAAATTGAAGTGGTTCGAGCCCAGCCCAAACCAAATAAATTGGAAATTCAGTGCTGTCTGGATTTTTCTCCTTCCAGTACTGCATAGCCATTGACATTGCAGCTTTTCTTTCTGCTTGCCAGCGAATTAAGCCACTACCAGTTTGATCTTCGTCGCCTATATCAGGCCACCAGCCTTGCCAAACCCATAATTCGTCATTGTTGTCCAATAAAAATAATGCTAAAAGGGAGGACATTTTTCATTAATAAAACTATTATGAATTATAGAGAACAAAAATACAAAATATAATAGATTTACCTGGTTGATTGACTTGATACAATTCTTCTTGCAAGAAAGGAAAAGGAGTTGATAGTTCTGCTCGATAAGGACACAGAAGTTCTGTTCCCTTGAGTTCTTTCGAAATGCTTGTCAAGTGAAAAAGCCTCGAAGTGTAATTCATGTCTTTCTTGTTTGGTAAATGATTATATAATTTTCGATTCGAACCTCCTAAACCTTGAAACAAATTTAAATTTAGGGTTTGAAATATTTAACTTTAAACTTGAAGTAATCCCTGAAAATAATGGTGGATAATTGCGATTCTCTCAAGAATCAAAAAATAAATTTACCTTTCCAAAATTCTTCAAGTTCTTCACCTTCATAAATTTCTTCAATTTTAAATTCATCTGCAGACCAACCAAATTCATTCGCTTGACTTTCAATCAATTTACTCGCAGCATAAAGTGTATTCTGAAATACATTTTTCATTAAAAAGTAAATTTAATAGTAAGAATATTATTATTTTATTAGCAAAAAAGAGTCGAATACTTGCTTTTCTAATATGTGAAAGCGAATTGCATCCATGCCAAACATAAACCTTTTTGTCTTTCGTATTTAAGAATACAAGAGAACCCCGACTCCTGAGTTGTCGAGTTGAACAGGGCACTTCAATCAGAGAAGTTTCTGACTGAAGGGTACCCCGGGAAATGTACAACTTAAATTTTTTGGGAGATCTTTCAGATTTCTTTCCAGAATGAATGACCATCTTGCCGGAGAAAAGATTTAAAAACGCAGATGATTCAAATCCTTGAACCACACGTATCTGTTCAATATAAGAATATACAATTTCATTGATTAAAAGATTGGAAAAGAGCGTAATTTACTTTTTACTTTTAGTTATATAAAAATTGCATTTTCTCATTTACCTGAGGTCCTTCTTCGCGATCTAGTTCGACTGTTAACAAAGCTGCTGCTCCTTGTTCATTCAACGACGCATTCTGTCCTTGCCAAATGAAATAAACAGTTCGGTCTCTTCCTATTGCAGAATGTTTTGATGGCTTTCCATTTAACTCTCGACCTAAATAAAATAAATTTTAAGAAAAGTAGATAGAAATAATTACAAAAAAATCTAAATGTATCAACCAACCAGTTATAGTAACGGTATACATCCATCGCACAATGTAACTATCTCCAGAATAAAATTGCCCTACAAATGATTCATTTAAAAGTGTGTATGAAAATTCATCTATATGCCATACAGTCACGCTGATCGTACTAATAATGTATTGTCTTAAAGTCTGAAACAATGTTAAATAAACATGCTTTTGTGAGCAATGAATTTGAAAAATATTTCTTCATGCAAATAAAATCATAATAAAATTAGAATAAATAATTCTAAAATTATTTACCTCTTCATCATACCATCCAGTTCCTCTTCCAAGATGACTTCCCTCCAAAATCAAATCAACAGATGATACATTTTCTTTTACAATCTCTTTCACGTCTGAAGGTTCTATTATTATAGATCCATCTGTTTGTTCCTTCCCATTGCTTTCCCTAACTCTTAATATCCCCGTTGTTTTTGGCCAATCTATAAACTTTTCTCTGAATAAAACTGTTTCTGTGTGTTGAGTAAGTTTTGCAAATAAGCACCAGCTCGGCCTTGTAGACTTCTTTTTCTTAACATCAGTTTTTGCGCGTCTTCCAATCACAGATGAAGCACTCACTGCACAAACTGTGCATTCTGAATAATCGTAACCTTCAGCCCACAATTCTTCGGCTAATTGTACTGCTATTTTTTTCTTATTAGGTGACACTGTTTTTCCATTCCATATGTACAACTCGCTTCCGAAGTCAAAAATTAGAATCTACGATCAAATAAAAAAGGAGTCACTTATTTCTAAAGTAAAAAATTGAATAATTTTGTAAAATTTTCTGAGTCAAATAAAAAATTAAATATACTAAAACCTAAGAATTATTCAATAAAATTTACTAAGAACATTTATCAAGCCAAGAGAAACTATAAGTTATTCATTTCAGCTTCATGCAAATTGAACTCTCAATAAAACTAATCTGCTACAGAATGTAATTAGAGAAAAGAAACAATTTGACTGAACAAACTAACTTCTTAGCAGAAGTATTTATTAAAAATTCATCAATCGTCGAAAATAAAAGAAAATCATTTCTTAATCATTTCTAGATCAGTAATAGTGCAAATAGCGAAACCTTGCAAAATGTCAATCTGTAATGTCTTATCTCATTTTGTTGTCGAGACCAATTTCTTATTAACTTTACAAAATATAAAAAGAATAGAAGTTGTAGATCTAATGAATTTGATACATTTTATTAATAAGCGACTTCAACTTTAACTTTCTTAAATATATGTAAATTTCCGAACCTACAACTCACAAAATGTTAACAAACTTCTAATTATTAAAAAGCATATAGTTTTAAAATGATAAATAAACAAACCTTATTTGGCTTGAGCATTTCTATTTTTGGAATTGCTCCCCAGTATTTATCGAAAGGTATTAATTCATCGTCTGCAATTTCATAGACCATATTCGTGTCCACTATAGCAGATTCAAAAAGTTCGTCTTCGTCTGGATGTCCAGCTTCCGAAACTAATGAATATGTAACAGTTCGTGCAAATGAAAACAAATTGAATGTAACTCTTTATAATTAAAGTACAAATTTCAGTTTTTCTGAATCAATTTAGCCAATTAAAAGAAAACTTCGTTATTTTATAGTACATATAAGAATTAATACATATCACAAAGTACAGGTAAATATGAATATCTTTATTTTAAATTTGGGGTAAATATTACTCTTGACATATAAAAAATACCACGTTTTAATTGAATCACATACACAAATAAAAAGAAAAGAAAATCTATCATAAACTCGCACTGAAAAAATGTTTACCTTTATAATTTTCATCAGCACCAAGATGTTTCCAAAAATTCTGAACCTGAGTTTGCGTACAAGTTACTTTTTCTTCACTGATTGTAATAACCTGGTTTGCATTACATCCCAAATCTTTATGCTGCTGAATGCTTAAAGCTATTTCTCGACCCCTTGCTTTTTCTATAACGTTGCTGTACTTTCCTACATAATTATAAATCTGAAAAATTGCGATTCAAAAGTATTAAAATTATGAAAAATTGAAAAATAACGATTTGCTCCTCAAGATATTAAAGTACTACCTCAGTCTTCGTAACTAAAATGAAATTATCGCCACTGTTGATGCTGGCAGCGACAGGTTCCACGAGTCTAATTTGCACGTATCGTCTTCCTTTAATCAAAATCAACATCAGGTCCTTATAAGGTCGCCATTTATTAATAAAGTCTGCTGGTTCGCTATTGACATTCCTCAGAGTAATAGAACTAAAATCCTCAGTTGATGATAATCCCGCTAAAGCTTCTACAGCCAAAGTAGAATTTTTTGCAACTGAAAGACAAAGGAAACAATTTTAAAACCTAAAAATTAAGTTCGTTAAAAGTTTTTGATAAGTAATAAATATTCAAATACTCTTCAAGTGGAATACTCTGCCCACTTCCTTTACTTACTTTTTTGAGTGTTTATTGTTCTCATAACCCTTTCGGCAACACCAGTTTTGATTTCCGTGTATTCGCTTTTTATATCTGTTCTTGCTGCAAGAGTCTTCAATGGATTTTTGGAAGTCATTCTTCGACGCTGAGTCTGAATTGTACGTTTCTGCACGAGTCTGACAATTTATGTTAATATAATTAAATAATATGTCTTTATATAAGTAATAACAATTTAAAATATAAAAAATAAGTTTTAAGTGATATACAAATCACACAATACTTACAAATCTGATGATGATTTAACTACATCAAAATCAGTTGCAGCTATTACAAAAGAGTCAGTTTCAGATTTATCCAAAGAGCTTCTACTAAAGAAAGAAGTAAAGGTTTCATCATCAGCCCGAGGAACTGAGACTATAGACAATGAACCGTCAAACAGATGCTTTTCTTCACCTAAAAAATAATTTTTTCATAAAATTAAACAAAAACTCTATGAAGTTAGTTAAATTAATAAAAAATATGTTAAGAAATAAAAACTTACAGCTGTCATCACTTTCGGAATCGGAAGAGCTTCTTTCAGGCATTAAAGTTGATTCCTTATTAAACAAATTTCTTGCACAAGACGATTCCATGTTTACTGCAAATACATATTTGTAAGACTATCTACTAATCGTACTAGGAAACGATTAGATTAAAATCAATTTATCAAGATCTTTTTAGATTAAAGTGGAGGAATTAAAGTGCAAATAAAATTGCATTCATTTATAAAACAATCAATTTAATAAATAATTACTAATTTCGATAAAAAAAAGTTGAAATATAGATTATTTTTTACATTATTATCATGAATGAAAAGATATTGAATTATTTTCTATTAAAAATATTTGAATTAAAAAAGTGAAGAGACTTTTCTATTTAAATTTTAAATCCAATCACCTTTCTTTCCTCTAAAGCGTTCAGCTTTTGGCGTTTTCTTCCTCCCTTCGATATTATGTATTTCTTTGAGAGCTAGCGTGATAGTTTGAAGAGTTTCTGGTTGTTCCTCCTGCATTTTACCGGCGACAGAAAACTTTACAGCGTCTGGCATTGCAACTCTTTTTCTCCAGCTTTCCGCAGCAGATTCGAGTTTACCCAATCGGTCAGCGAGAATTCCTTGTTTTATCGAAATTTCATGTTTACTTATAGCACTGCTAGACTCTGACTTCTAAAATATCAAGGTGGTAATCAATATACTTATTAAAATATATATATATATAAATTTTAAAATGTTATTCGGACCTTCAATTAATTATTCATTTTTCTGAGAATCATTAAGAAACTGTAATAGGTTTTGTGAGCCTTTATAGATAATTGATATTTCAAGATAGGAAATTTGATTAATACCTTTATTGTACATTTGTTCGTCAGATTCACTGAGGTAGAATCCGGATCTTTAACCACACGTTGTTTCCAATTTGTTGTACCACTACGATGAAGTGCTGCTAGTCGATCTGCAATACTGGTACTGGATGATTCTGAACCATCGACACCGGGCATTGGTTGAGTAGCACTTCGATGAATTCCAGGCAAAGGAACAAAAAGATTTTTCATTGGATTTTCGTAGGGATTGGTTTTGATGTCGCACATAAAAGAATGATGATTGGTACTTTTTGCACATGTAAAAGATTCAATTTGCCTGAAATTAAATTTCGAACTTATTAATTTACATATCCAGAACTCCAGATAGGTACATTTTATATGCGAGTACAAAACTTGATATTTTAGAGGCTTAGAAGTTCAAAATCAATATAAATTATTAAGGAACATTAAAATCTGACCTATCTTAAATGTATTAGATATTTTAGACAGAAATTCTTAAAATGTTACATTAGTCTTGGTTCCTTTGTGGACATTTGTAAAGCAGGATCGTATCTAGTATTACAATTTTTAAAAAGATTAAGTAAAATGCAAATAAATGCCGATAAATTAAAATTAAAATAAAAAATGATGGCAATTTTAATATTCATAATAAGAAAAAATAGATTAGTTTTAATAGATAAAATAATAAAGTTCTGTCAGATGATTTTAATTCCAAACACTCAGTAACCGTCAGAAAAATTCTGATATATTCCAAAGAATTTTAAATCAGCTTGGGATTCTTCACAATATTCTAGAAACTCCCGAATGATTTAAATTCAAACGACAATTATAGAAATAAAAGAATATCTAAGCCAATCATAAAACACTAGAATACTCTATAAAATGATTCTAGACTTTATAATACTTTAGAAAAAAAAAATTCTAGAATTTTTCCAATAAATTCTAGAACACAAGGCTAAGTTTCACGTATACGAGAATTTTTAAAAATATTTAAATCTTCTTAAATATTCTAAAATATTCTTCAAGGTTCTTAAGCATTTTGAAATTTTTCTAAAACGTTTCAATATTTTATTAAACATTCTAAAATTGTTTCAGAATTTTCAAGAATAAGAATGTTCTAGAACGTTTTACGATTTTTTAGAGTATTCTGTAAATATCTAAAAGATTTCATTTTATAATCTTTGAAGATATTTTGGAATTTTATTCTCTAATCTTTTGTAATACTTTGGAGTTTCCTGAAATTTTGTATACTGTTTTAGAAAGTTTTAACATTTTCAGAATGTCCCAGAATGATCTTAAATTTACTTAATAACCTTGTATGTTTTAGAATTTTGTTGAGTATTTAAAGAATATTCAAAATTTGTTGATGTTCTTAGTTGGCTTTAGGGTCCAGAAAAAATGTAACTCAAACTTTCATATTTTCAAACGTTTCGACTCAGATTGGAGTCCTCATCAGTGAGGATTTATTTCTATAACAACTACAAAGGAAGAAACTTAAAAATTGTCCATGTGACGGATAAACATTGTGGTAAAAAATGATATAAAAAATTGTTTTTTCTCTCCTTTCCCTTTAACAGAGACTCTCCAAAGTAAAAAACCTCACCCTCCACTTTACTTTACAAAGCCTTTTTCAAGTCTGTTTCCAAATGCAACTCAGTTTTGAAGAAAAATCCGAAGTGACAGGAATGCTTTTACAAAATTATGTGCTCATCTTGTTTGCGACGAAATAAAAGAAGAAAAAAAAGGAATTTTGTTATAGTGTCACTTCGATTAATTTTTTTCACCAACGTCTTGTCCAGCTACTTAACAAAATAACAAGTCCGTTTTTGTTTGGTAATATTTTATTGTGATGAGTTCGCAGTTTTTAGACTTATTATTCTGTAGTAATTCTTCTTAACTTTTACAATTTTATTGTATATATAATATTTTTTAGGGTAGATTAAAAAAAAAATTTCTGTACAGTTTGTGAATCCAGCCATTTAGACCGTTTTTACATCTTTCACACGTACACATACGTTATATCGATTGTTACCACAATGTTTTATCCGTCACACGTGCAATTTTTTAAGTTTCTTCCTTTGTATTTTTATAAGCAAAAAATATGCAGTTTTTATTTCCTTGAATTTAGTTATTTAGACCAATTCTATAGTTCCACACGTGCAATTCTTTTATATCATTTTTTACCACAATGTTTATCCGCCACACGTGCTATTTTTTAAGTTTCTCCCCTTAGTATTTTTACAGAAAAAAATTTTTGGCCAGTTTTAATATTTTTTTGTAAATTTAGTTATTTAGACCAATTTTATAGTTCCACACGTGCAATTCGTTTATATCATTTTCTACCACAATGTTTATCCGCTACGTGGGCAATTTTTAAGTTTCTTCCTTTGTATTTGTTATAGAAATAAATTCTCACTGATGAGGACTCCAATCTAAGTCAAAACGTTTGAAAATACGAAACTTTGAGTTATATTTTTTCTGGACCCTAAAGCCAACTAAGAACGTCAACAATTTTTGAATATTATTACCATGAGTCGATATAAGTCCTGTTCATTATTATTTAAAGAATATTTCCAAATACACCAAAATAAATTAAAGAGTTAAAGTTTGGTGTACAATTCGGGTTTTATAGTAACATGAAAATCAGTACAATTTAGTTTCCCATTTTAGAAATAACTCACTTTGCTTCACTAATTGCTGAAAGATTATCCGTTATATTCTTTCTTTTTTCAGACCTAATTTCTTGCGCGAAATTTTTCCGTGATATGGAACTTTCGCTGATAGTTTGAACACCATCAAGAACATCTATGGTATTTAGATTCTTAGCGAATCGCGATTGTTTATTCGTAGTTCTACTTCTAGTACAAGGCACTGCGTTTGTTTTACTCGTTTCATCACTCTCAGATTCGTTGTCATCGTCTGAACAAACTTGCTTTGCAAGATTGTCTTTTTTCTTTGAATTTCTACTCCGAAAAGCTCCTTTTCGTTCCTTTTTTGATTTTAGATGGTCGTTCTTCATAATTGAACGTGGAAAAGCTTCAATACTATCGGAAGTTTGTGAAACTTCAGATTCTTTTTTAAGTACTGATTTAAGAAGCTGAACATTTTCCAATTCAACAGATTCGTATTTTGTAGAGGTAGTCTGAGAGGATTTCAATATACTTCTTGGCAAATCGTTGTTCGAGTCCGTAGAAAACTCTTTACATTCCTTCAAATCGGCGTTATCTGTAAAAATTTTAAAACTTTAAATACAATCAAGTTTATCTTTAGAAATTCCTAACATAAATTTCCAAAATATTTTGAACTACATTTTTTACAATTTTCGAGTCAGATAGGCATAATTTGTCAGTCGAAACAACCGGTCCCATGGTGTAATGGTTAGCACTCTGGACTTTGAATCCAGCGATCCGAGTTCAAATCTCGGTGGGACCTGACCCTCATTTTTTTATCAAGTTATTGTTTATAATTATTGTGCAAAAAATATCTTACATCATAAGACCTGATTATGCAGTGCAATAAACTTTAGTGAATAACTAAAATATATTGTTGTGCAAATAAAATAAGATATAAATAATCGGAGTTTTAAAAGTAAAGAGAATTTCAGATAACGAACCAAAATCTAATATACATTCTCGAGAGTTTAGAGATTACATATAATTTTTTCAGTGCAGATAATTTATCACAAGTAATCAGCATTTCAAGTAAGGGACCAGAATCCAATATTTATATTCTTGAGAGTTTAGAGATTATATATAATTTATTTCAGTGCAGATGATCTATCACCGCTTTTTAAATTGATTTCATGGCTATAAATACTTACGAAGTAGGCCTCTTCTAAAATTAAAAATCTAAATTAATTTTCAAACTATTTGAACTTTTCGAATCAATACAATTTTGTAGAAAATAATCATACCTGTTTCAAGTGAATTCTGAAGAGTTTTTGCATTAAGAACAGATAATCGAGAAGCAACTTCAACTTCCTCAGATGTAACAGGTTGTGTTTTGTATCGGCTGCCTCCTCTCCTTTGAAACTTCTGAGAAGAAACTCTTAGAGGATTATCCACAAGTTTCTGGTTGAAAAGCCTCACTCTCTCGGCTAGGCTTAACTTCGATGGGTCAAACTCATCATCAGTGCTTTTTTTCTCTTCACTTTCTTCTTTTTGCTTATTTTGAAGCACAGCTTCACGCACCTCCTCGTAAGTAACAGGTTGAGTAACAAATCTATCTGAGCATTGATCTTTCCTCTCTTTAAAATTATGTAAACGCCGATTACTTTTTTGGGTCCGACGATATGAAGTTTCATTAGAAATAGCCTTTGCTTTCTCTTCTAGGGCCTTGAAATGCTTGGCAACTTCGGAAACACTGTTACTGCGTTTGACAGTGTTTTCTCCTTCAATTGATTTCTCGCCTTTCATTTCTATTTGTTTTACACTCCAATTTTCTTCGTTGACATTAAATTTACCTTCTATTGAAGCATTTACTTTTTTGAAAGAATGAGGTTGTCTTCTAGTGACCGAACTTATTGCGGATTCAGTACTATCGGTCATTTGAGCAGAAGCTTTTACGCTGGTTAAATTAAAATCAAAAAATTTTCTTTCGCTATCTTCAGTAAAAGTCTTAAATCCAGGATTGTCTACCGTGTACCTGGTTCTATTTTCTTTTACAGTATGCTGCAAATCTTCTCCAGAAAGACTGAAAATTTGATAAAAACTCTTTGTCAGACTAGAAGTATTCATATTTGGTATTTTTATTTGAAAATTTACTAACTTTTAAAACAAATTTTTTAAAAAATTTTCTTTAAATTTTCTTTTTGCCTGTTTCTATTGATAAGAATTGGTCATTGATTTGGTGAATTGTGAAATTGTAGAAAGATTGATAAATTCTATTTTTTTAATTTTTCACATGTCAACATGATTTCAAGATGTTTTGAAGGAAAGAGACTTTTTTCTAATGTAATTTAGAGAAAAGTGTTTACTTAATTATCTTGCTTGCTGAAAATTCTTTCATTAAAAATAAATTAAATTTCATTTTTTTCATGTTTTTATTGAAATTTAATTAAATTTTTTAAATATAAAAATAATATGATTTAATTATTGTTAGCAAGACATTTTTCAAATTGTTTATACTTTTAAAAAATAACATAAATATTATATCTTTTATTTATTATTAAATTTTATTTCCAATTCATGGATTCCATCCTTAATATCTAAAATAATAAAGAAATGAAGTTTTCTCGTAATTGTTAACGGACAATAAAACAACTTATTTATTCTAAAAATACGATTTGACATTATTTTTACCTTAGCACGATAGAATGGGTAAATACTAATTTTATTTTCAGCAAAAACGATTAACTTGTTAGAAATACTTCCTCTTCTGTGAATATTGCAGATACTAAGGGATTGTGTTATCTAAAAGTATTAATTAATTTACAAAACCAATAAAATAATAAAAATTATAAATTTTAAAATACTGATATTATAAAAAAAATCGTTGATATTTGTATGCGTATGCACTAATATATATTTCACTAGCACAAATCAACTATAACTTAAATTTCAAAAACTAAAATTGTTTTGTTTTTAAAGAATTACAAAATTTCAAACTTATTAAAGTTATTATATAATAAACACATATTTATGAAATCGCTTATGAATTCAGTGTTATCAAAATTAAAATTTAAACTGTAAAAACATCAGGTTGCCGTAGTGGAACTGTCTTCTTCCTCCTAACGTTGAGGACTGAGCGATAATCTATAATTAAACTTGGCAGGAAATCAAAACTCTACTAAATTCACATATTCAAGAATAGCTAAAAACATGAACAGATTTGAAATGTAATGGAGTATACGCTTCCTTACTGATATTTGTAAACAAATAAAATAAAACTGTCAATACTTGCAAATTTTCTGGTTACTATTTTAAAAAGTTACCTTCTATGTTTTATCTATCAGCAATTACTTCTACCTACCGATTACTACTACCTTTGTTCGCTACTAGTTGAAAAAGTTATTACGTGATAAAAACATTTGCGTTTTAACACACTTTTTTACTTTTTTTAAAAATAGTACCAAATAGACGTAAACAGAAGAACAAAGAACGTCTGTCTAGTACAAAAAATCCATTTTAATGATTAATTTTTGAATAATCTTATAAACTGTAATTATGATGCTTATAGTTGAATTGGGAACTTTGTGTCAAAGAATAAAATCAAGTTAAGTTAAACTCACCTATTTGATCCATTGAACATCGATGACATGAAACGACTAAACTCTGGTGAACTTTGCTTCTCGCTCTGCATTAATGTTCCTCCTTTCAATTGCACATTACTGAACAAGTCAGTCTCAAGCGAAACTTTTTTCCCGACAGACGTTGAAAATTCGTCTCGCGAGTTTGAACTATGAACCTGACTAATGGATTGAGCTCTTTTTCTTAAAACTGTCTGTTCAATATTATCAAAACTTGTCCCCTCAGCTTCTAAACTACCGCAGAAGTTGAGTCGAGGTCGAGAAGAAGAATCTCGAAAGTTGGTTTGTTTCAAAATCGGTTTAACGCTATCTTCATAGGAAACATCTGATTTCCTACTTGACATGCAATTCTTGAGTGCAGACAGTTTCTTCGGAGAAGACAAATCTGATTCGCTGTTAGGATCTTCTTGAGAATTCTTTCTTGAGCATTTTAAAATTGTCTTCTTGGGCTTTTCTTCGTGTTCGTCTGATTCTGTGCTGGATTTCTTTTTTAATATCGGCCTAGGCTCCTGGGGTGGAGGATCGCTTTGTGAGGATTCTTCTCTACTGTGTTTTTTCTTTAATATGGGTCGAACTTCCGAGTTGTCCTCTTTCCCTCCAGAGAATACCATGCTTTTGCTTACGTGGTGGTTTGCATTGCCTTGACCCGAATAATTGCTAAATTTCCTTTTCAGGATGCCCTGTTTTAGAGTGAAAAATTACTTAGTACATAAAAGCAAACGTAAATTAAAAAAATTAATTTATATAAAATCACCTGAGGTTCTGGTGAAAGTTGTCTATCTTCACTTTCGTCCTCTCTCGATGATTTCCTTTTCAAAATCGAAGTTAGATAAGGATCAGGACTCTGAGCTCTGCGAACAATCTCATCCAACGAAGATCTTCTCTGATTTTTTAAAATAGGTCGGAACTCTGATGAACTGTTTTCTAAGAATGAAACATCAGGGGAACAACTTCGACGTCTCATTATCTCACTTTCGTCTAGACTACTGCGTTTCTTCAAGATTCCGTGCCTCTTGTTCAGAGGCTCTATCACAGATGGTGAAAATGTCACTGGTAACACTACATGAGGAGTATCCATCGATGAATCCTTACCATCTCCATCGGAAGATTTATGTTTCAAAATAGAAACAGGTGAGTGTTGTCGATTGGGTGGATTTTCTAAATGGCAGTCTTCATTCAACTTTTTCAAAATGGAACATTTATTGGGAGAAGGTGGCACGTCTTGGAGACTAACGACAGCTTTATGAGTAAGAGTTTTGTGAGCTGATTCCACGGCAGTAGAATGGTTTTCAGATAAATTTGCAGATAATCTTTTAGTCACAGAAGAGTTAGAATTTGAAGCAAGACGTTCAACGCGCTCTATAGTTGCTTTTGTAAGCGCAGTCAAGGCATCTACTCTTCGAGATACTTCAGAATCGTAGTGCATATTTCCACTGGATAGGAAAATAAAGCATAATTTATTTAAATACGCCCACATTTTTATTAAATTTATAGAAGTTTTATGGTTTCATAAATACCTTGTACGTTGCGTATTAGTGGCTTTTGTACTCGAAATCAGAGAACTAGCATTTGCAGCATGGGAAGAACTATTAGTCTTGGAACGACCAGCATTTGACTGAAAAGGAATTTTCCATGTTGACTCTTTCGAAGAATTTTTCCTCTGCAAGTTTGAAAAGTTTTGCCGGCACGTTCCTGAATCTGAACAGATAGTTTCAGTTACCTGGCTTTTATCAGTCACTTGCCTCCTGTATCTTCTTTCAGAGTTTTCATCTGTGCAATTGAAACATTAAATGATTTTCAGATATTCAACCATAAAGTATTCATTAAATTAGCAGACAAAAATCAAACTCACTTCTACTTCTGCGTTCACTTGGTATTTCCTCTGTATGAGAACACCGATTCAAATAGGATTTCCTCTTATGACTCTTATCTTTTTCCTTCGTTGTATGTGTAACACTCTCGTCATACAAAGGCATTGGATTTTTCTGCACATAAATTATTACATATTTGAAATTCCGTAATGCATTAAAAAGACAAAATTAAGGAGAAATAACAAGAATTAAAGAAGAAAGATGTTGAATTTTTATAAATTTCTTACTTACTTCTCTCCAAGAACTAGTGTTTGATTGATAATTCCAAGGCACTGATGGTTCTCCCGGTCGGTTAGATGAGTGTCCAGAGCCTGCTACGTTATTGTATTTGGAAAATATTTAAATTCATGTAAAATTCGTGTATAAATAGATTGTTGACTATATTTTTTGTGATTTGATAAAGAATTTTTTCAAGGATAAATCAATTAAATAAAGATGCACAGAGAAAACTAATAAGCGTCATCAGATGAGATAAAAATTATAATGATAGATTAATTACACTAAAAAAGATAGAATATTTGAAAGATGGAAATGAATTTTGAAAAAACATACACTTAAAAGTAAATTCAAAATTCACGGATGCGGCATTCAGGGCGACCGTAAAAAAACATGCACAATACCTGGAATTAAGTTAAAAAATAATGCAAATTATAATACATAGTAATATCTTTAAAAATCTTTTAAATAATAATCTTATTATTGAAAAAAATTTATAAAATTTTTGAATTTCATATAAATTATTAAAATTTTAATAAGTGTTTAATATGTGAGTCTATTGTCAGCAGGTTTTCTGATAAGAACAAGTTATGCTTTATCTCTTTCATGATTTCCTCCAGGTTTTTCCTAATCTCAGGCCGCCCTGAATTTTTTTTAGCCATGAAATAAAATAGCAAACACCTCATAAACTCACCATTGGGAGAAACAATGGATGCAGCACGCAATCTAGAAGTTTTAGTTTCACGAATCACATTTGTTTTATTCGATGTTATTTGCTTAGAGCCCTCTCTGCTTTCTATCTTGGAACCAATTCGATTATTGGCCCTTTCCATTAGAGTGGAATTCTTGTGTTCTGTTTTGATTTTAATATTTTTTGTTACTAGTTAGTTCTCACACTTTATAGCGGTTTTCATATTATAATAATTTTCAAAATGCCGTTTTCTCAGGAGAAAGCAGATAAGGATTAGGAAATAGAAATCTGTTCAAACTCAAACGAAGAAGAAAATTTTTTTTTTAGGAATACGTTAAAGCGTTAATAATAGAGAAAAAATGAAGTAAAATAATGTTATGTTACTCGTCCTTTGGAGGAATGCGGATGTTAGGTCAGATAATAAACATGAAATTCTCAACATACTACGTAGCAGAGGGATTCTGAACAAACAAGAGGGGGCCGTACTTACTTATGATATCTAAGGAAGAAGGCAATTTTGTACTTTTCTTGGCTATATTATTGACACTCGATTGATCTTGGGTTTTGTTGCTACGCTGTGAAGTTCCAATGTGACTTTCATGTCGCGATGTAGGATTTTGTCTCTGATTTGTGACACTGTCTTCATTCCCAGCCATTAATGACGTTACACCAGCTGCTACCATTACTTTAAAAAAGATATGAATTGAAATAATATCAAGATAGATTAGAAAATTCAAAAATTTAACAGGACTAATAATTATGTTTTAAAAATAGCCAAGAAAGATCAAGCGCTGCTGTGAAGTTATAAAAAATATATTTAATTACTAGTTTAGTATATTAAAGTTGTTACTTAATACATATTATAAGAGAAAAATGTTTACTTTATCGGAGGAACATTTTTAATCATAGTTTTTTTAAATCAGTCCTTTTAGGTTAAATATTCTATCAAATTTAGTCCTTAAAATGATCGGATTGCAATGAATCAGGGTTCATTTGGTTCTTAAAACAATTTCGGAAGATATAACTGTCTTAAACTCTAAAATTATGTTTTTCCGGTGGATTAAAAATTGCATTTGATCCTCCCTGAGTGATGATAAAAAACTATTTCGTTATTGGATTTATACTCTAACGACCGAAAGTATCAATAGATTTTACATAAACTTACATTTAAAGAAAAGTTTCTAATTTTTATAATAGACAAAGTAAGTTTTTTTTTCCTTGAAAACTTTTCTTTGCTTATTTTAAAAGTAGATTCACTTAGAATATCAGAAATATAATTAAAAGTCTGTGATATTTGTTTCCTAGATCTGCCAATCTGAGTTTGGAATAATAAATTGTAAAACTTAAAATTCGTGAAAGCATTTAAAATAAAATTTGATATATTTTTCAGTGGTTTTTTATATTTGATTTCTGATAATCAATTTTTAATAAGATGCTGACATTCTATGCAAATTCACCTTTAAAATGAGTCAATTAAAGTTTCAAAAAGTTCATTATTTCGTAATTTATTCAAAAATTAATCAAATTTGAATTCAGACTTTTTTTGTAATATCTTCGTCAATAATTGACAAAAATAATTTTTTTTTTTAAGATTATTAGAAATAGAATTTTATTACCTTTCATGCTATCGTCAAGGATCAATTTTACTTTATTTATTATAAAAATTAGATACTTTTATGCAAATGCCGAAAAACAGGTGAATGGATACTATCGGGTGGTAGTGTATCCGATCTTTTACAGGTTATAAATGAATAATGAACTGAATAGTGTCATGTTAATCCCAAAAATGTCGATATACGATTAGAAAAGACATAAATAGATGTAATGAACATTGAATTTAAGATTCAAGGTAGACCACGATTCAAATTAATTCGAATGGTCGGGAAATTTCAATTAAAAAAAAACCCAATTCATGACGAGTCGGATTTAACCAATTTTTTATTTCTTGTTTAAACTATATTCTTTTAACCTTGCCTCTTCCTAAAACAAAAATTCTAAATTTATTGGAGCATCTGAAGTTTTAATGATTTTATAAGTTAAATTCTATATCCTAAAAATATTTAGAAATATTTCATGCGTACATGAGAAAAATATGTTTACGTCTAGGCAATGTGAAAGCGTTAATTTATCTCCATTAAAGTATAAATAATAACATAGAAAGATCTCAATATTTTGTCATCGATCAAGCGCGTAAACATCTAGGTCAATAACATTGTGACTTGTATCACTTTGATTAATCATATCAAATTTTAAAAGAAGCAGAAGTTAGAAGGCCTTTGTCAATTCTTAAGGTTTTCTCAAACTCGTAAAAACGATAAAACTATGGATTGACGTTGACTCATTCGACATAAATCTTTCCAACTGACACGTTCTTCAAAATCCTTGAGTTTAAATTTAGTTAATCTCTACTAGAGACTAATCTGTAAATCCTAAAAATCTTTATTTGGAGTTGTACTTCATGCTTCTCTTTTTTTTTTTTTAAAGTTAGACTCAAGATCATGAAGGAAAAATTACTTTCACTTATATCCTATATCTTTGACGTCAGAATATGCAACGTTTTAAACTATAGCAATCAACAAAATACATAAAAGAATTTCTCGTATACTTACTGAATTAACTTGGACTCTCCATAAGATTGTTTTCTTCTTAAAAAGTATAGACTTTATAAATTACTGCACATTGTATAGATGATATTTAATAATCACAAAAGTATGAATAGACACCGACGTTTATAGTACACTGATATTTCTTAGGAAAACATTAGCATTTCATTTTAAAAGCACCAAAGTTTATGACTTGATATGTATAATACAAAAACAGTTAATAATTTATGCTGGAATGAAGTTGGATTAGTACAAAAAAGACATTTTATTAATAGTTCTTCACAATTATTAATTTTTTTCCATAATAATTCTCTCCTGTGGCACTTGTCAGTTGTCACCTGTGATTTCCGGAGAATAGTCATGGAAGAATGTGCATTTTGCAAATGAATTGATAAGAGCGTCTTCGCCTTCGCCACCGTTCGCCACCACTTGTGGCCAACTTGTGGCAGAGCTTGTGGGCTTCGAGAGTTATACGCCATATACGCTACGTCTCCACCGTCGATATTGAGATCAGGAATTAGGGTTCAGTCTCATGCCAGCGTTTTTACGTGGTGTAAGCGGAAAATCATAAGACAGAAAGAGTAGTGTGTCTATGTATCTCTTTCTCCCTCATTAATTTCTGCTTCACGCCTCGTAAAAACGCTGACATGGGACTACACCCTTACCCATTAATCAAAGTGAGACATAGATAGTCGTGTCCTACTCTAACCAATATTCCTAGTTAAGGGGGGCAGTCATAGGGGTCATGGGTAGGGATGTAAGTGCATGAAACGTTTCAATGAAACATTGAAAGTTTCATGAAACATTCACAAAGTTTCACAAACTTGACTCATGTCAAGTTGAGATTATATTATTTGAAACGTTTTCATTTGTTTTGATGTTTTTTGATGTGACGCAAGATGGTTTACCGGTACTTGTCGACTGAATATTTTGCGTTTAAAGTATAATAAAAAGTTTTTGAAAAATGGGTGAAAATTGCGCTTGTGAAAGTTAAGCGGGAAATGGTTACGGAAACTGTTTGTGAATTAATGGATGATCATAATGAAAAAATTACCGATAATAAAATTGAAGAAGGCAATAATAAGATTCCCAATGCTCGGAATTATAATTATGAATCCACCACGATTAAAAGAAAAGTTAATGATCCTTATTCTACGTTAGAAATAACGTTAACTGGTAATTGAAATATGCAATAATTTTATTTATTAACGCTAAAAATTAAAAAAACACAATACCTGTCATTGAAGGCAGTGCAGTGGTTCATCACTTTCCATGTCTTCACCGTCAGGATTGACTATTTGTTAAAGTGAGATGAAAGTATAGTTGTGTCTCACTCCAACCAATGATCAACTTTAACGTTGGAGACGTTCCACAAAAGGTGAACCAGTTAACGTTATTTTTAACGTAGAATAAGAATAAAAACATGTTAATTATTTATTTTACCTCATTCCATGAGTTATAATGCTACTTTACGCTATCTTTACTCTAGCTTTACGCTACAGCGTAAAGCTAGCGTTCAGCCAGTTCGCTAGGGTTTCCCAATGGAAAGATTACCTGAATTTAGTATTTTTTGAAAATAATGAAAAAGCTGAATAAAGACGCTAGAAATTAAATCATAGAAATTTTTAATGTCTCAGGTAAAGTTTTTAGCAACGTATCACTTTTATAGTGTACCTACGTATAATATAATAAAAGTTTTTCGTATAGAATAATCAAGCTCTATTTGTATCTTTATAAAAAAACACATTTTTCAACTATTATGAAGAATATAAACTCGCTTTTAGTAAAGTATCAATATACTGTATTTGTAATATATAATAAGAGTATCTTAATATATTGAGTATCGAATACTCAAGCTCTGTTTGTACCTTAAAAATAAACACATTTTTTAACTAATATAAACTTTTTTATGCATGTTAAGTTTTATCAATTTTGAGACCAGAAACTTAAAATTATTTGAATATGTAAGAAAGGTTAGAAATAGCCAATTAGGTTTTTTATTTACACAAAAGCAAGTTTGCGACACGTATTCGACGAATGGTATGCTTGTGTGTAGAAATCTGCGTAAAATACATGGGTTTTCGACGTGTCGTTAGCCAACTCTGGCTTTAATCAAGCAAGAAGCAAGTTACGTGGCGTATGTTACGGACCCTGGCAGTGATCTTTTCGCTCACTTACTCCAACGCTAGTGTTATGCAAATGAGTGGGTGAAAAGATGGCCGTCTAGCAAGCCTGCTGACATGAACAACGGACGACGCCATTACTAGAGTAGACCATTGTAAGATGGCGGACTTCCCCCCTCATTGCTACACCCCCCCAAAGACATGCCAAGTCCCCTTTGTCGCAAGGCGATGGCTAGTATCTGATAAATAGTGATGTCAAATTGTGTCCAATATTGTCGCGAAACAAGAAAACAAAGTGCCAAACCGCGCATGAAAATCAAAGGGGAGAAACATCCGCGGGTGCTACTGCTAAAAGAAATAATGATATCTTCGTCGCAAAAGATTCGCAGCAGTTTTATAGAAATAAGGCGATGATCCTCGAGGAATCCGCCCTAGCAGTGTCCTGACGTATCGCGTCGTGATGTGCTTTAAAAGTGCTCGTTCAGAATAAAATTTCATTTGTTTTTTGCTTGTGAGAATTATGAGTGGTAAAGGTGAACCCGTGAATTGCTGTGGCAACCCTGAGGATAATTATGGACCTTCCCCGAGGAAGAGCATCGCGCTTGCCAGAGTGAGTCACTACATGCCTAGATCACTGCTTTTTTTCTATGTTTTTTTACTTGGCATTTAAGGAATGCTGACCGACGATTCCAAGATGATGACGAACGGTGTTAAGAAATGTCTTAGGGTTGAGAAATTATTCAATTTTTATATTTCAATTATGTGCTTCAGATATTGAGATTATAGAAAAATCATATCTGATTCTGAGGCATTTTAATTAAATCCTCATATAATAGTAATTTCCAGGTGTTCAGTATAGTCATAGAAAACGGTCAATTTATAGGAATGGAGGGAAGATTTGAGAACCTTTTTGAGAATGAGAGAAATTTTTCAGAACATTAAAAATAAATTGCATTCAGTATTTACATTAAGAAAATAAATTTAATAATACCAATATAATTATTTGTTTTGTGTTTGAATTTAAAATATATTTTTTTACTCCTTGTATATTTCTGGTGAAGAATAAATTAATTAATTTTGACTCAAAATTAAAATACATTTTGCAACAAATTATTAGTTATCTAACTGAGGCTTGCAACGGAATACTTATTTAAAATTTTACTTTTTTTTTAAATTTTACAGAATATTTTAAACAAGCAAAAATAACAACAAAATTTATATTATTTATAATTTTTTATTGTTTTTAATTATTAACTCCTAGATTAAAGAGAAAATTGATTGTTTCAATTTTCGTTTTTAAAATGAAGACTAATGAAGAATAATGTAAACTTTTGAGAACATTTGAGAACCTTTATGAGGATTAGAGTAATTTTTTAGAACGTTAAAAAAAATTGCATTCAGTATTTACATTAAGAAAATTAATTTATTAATACCAATATAATTATTTGTTTTGTTTTTGAATTTAAAATACATTTTTTTACTCCTTGTATATTTCTGGTGAAGGATAAATAAATTAATTTTGATTCAAAATTAAAATACATTTTGCAACAAATTATTAGTTATCTAACTGAGGCTTGCAACGGAATACTTATTTAAAATTTTATTTTATTTTTTAAATTTTACAGAATATTTTAAACAAGAAAAAATAACAAAATTTCTATTATTTATAAATTTTAATCGTTTTTAATTATTAACTCCTAGATTAAAGAGAAAATTGATTGTTTCAATTTTCGTTTTTAAAATGAAAACGTTGCTTAGTTAAATAAAGGTGTTAAATTTGGAAGTAAATATTATTCCTGATATTAATATAATAATTCATAAAATTGTCAAAATTTTTTTTTATACTTATAAGCTTCTGAATAATGTGAACTTTCAGTATTCAAGTTATAAAATTATATTTTCACACGAATTCTACTTACGCTGTAAAAAGTACAATAAAAATCACGTTTCATTGTAATTATTTCCTTTGATAAGTACTGGAACTGCAAATATTTATTTTAAATTTATGTTATTTCTGAAAAGAATTCAAAATTAAAATTAAATGCATAAATCTACTACTTCTTTCGTTCAGTAATAAAACAATACCAAAGACTATTAAAATTGACAAAAATGATAATTTGGTTAATATTTTCTGCTATCTAAGACTTTCTGTCGAAAACAAATAAAATTGTATATTTCGTTGTAGCATAAATTTTGAAAACTTCATTAATGTAACGAAGTAATAGTAAGGAGTTCTATCGCTAATGTATTTGAGGTGATAAAACTCTACCTCAAATTTTATGCGATAGTTGGAAGGGGGAATGTGTCATGAATGTACGCGACTGTTGAACTTCCATTTGTTCATGGTGCATTTTCCCCAACTATCGCATAATAAGTAGCGACAACCATATGTAACACACAGTTTGGTCTTATTACTATGTACTTACAGTTTTGTACGTTCATTGAACGATCACAAAATTTTTTTTCCCTTAAAAAAATTAATTATTATATTTATATTCAAGGCCCTTCAAATATACAGTCGTTCATGAACAATACACTATTTTTTAATTTTCTGGACCAAAAACTAATGACTTAGTTTAACAAAAAAATTTGTCCATCGTTCAATGAACGTTCAAAACTGTAAGTACATCTTATTACTATTATCTCGATTTAATAACAGATTATTACATGAAGAAAATACCCAACTGAAGTCTGCAT
Organism: Diplolepis rosae; assembly: GCA_030998225.1. Taxonomy (NCBI): domain Eukaryota; kingdom Metazoa; phylum Arthropoda; class Insecta; order Hymenoptera; family Diplolepididae; genus Diplolepis; species Diplolepis rosae. The sequence goes on along the minus strand of JAPYXD010000680.1, from coordinate 16,753,677 downwards.
AATTTTTCTGCAATGATAAATTTTGAATCTTATTTTTGAAAATAATCCTCTTTAATAAGAATAATCCACAATCAAATACTTATTTATTGTTCATTATGATTGTTTTATTTATAAATAATTTTTACTATTACAAAAGAAATAGCCAATTTTTTTTTTTTAGAAGATAAGCTGTTACGAACTTCAGTAAAATAAAAAGTACACAACTGAAGTTGTATTGGTTCTAAAGTTATATCGATAATTTCATAATATTATAATTTTACAATGAAAATTTGTGCATATTTATCTTAAAAAGTTTGCCTCTATTTGATGGTTGCTTTGTACTCTAGTAATCTACTTCCATCGCGAGTTACATATTTGCATCATCAAGAGTTTTAACTTATATTACCTAAATTAAAGATATAATTGATAGAGGGGTTAATTTAGTACTTAGGCAAAAAAAGTTTTCTATAAGAACTTTCACTTTTCCAAATGAGTTAGGTATCTTAATATGTTATTAATTGTCTTATTATTTACTTAATTATAAGTTTTTATCTTGGAATTTTGATTGATGACATGATTCTTTTCTTTTCAGATGCATCCATTCAGCCTTAGTACACCCAGGTTTCTTTTCACTGTCTTTTTGGCCGTCATTATTGTCGAAGGGGAAGCGAAAGCGACGTTCTGCCCGAGCTTATGCACTTGCGATGATGAGACTTTAATAGTGTCTTGCATTGGAGCAAACTTAGACGTGATTCCCATAGCACTGAATCCTAGTATTCAGAGGATAGTCCTCAAGGACAACAGAATAAAGACTGTCGAAGCCGCAGCATTCCAGTTCTATGGGGACCTAAAGACAGTCGATCTATCAAGCAATCATCTTTTATCAATTCCAGACGGAAGTTTCGAAGCACAGAAACAACTTGTGGAATTGCATCTGAAGCACAACAGACTTTCCGCAATGAACGAGAAAACATTTCAAGGCCTAAAGTCTTTAACGGTTTTAAATCTTCGAGATAATTACCTTGAGACGTTAAAGAATGGATTTTTCAGTTCCCTCTCAAAACTCGAAGAACTTGATTTGGGTCAAAATCGAATATCCAGCGTTGAGCCTAACGCTTTTCAGAAGTTGGGAACTCTTCGAGTTCTCTACTTGGATGACAATCAGTTGCGAACGATTCCTTCTCCGGCTCTTGGACCACTCAATGCTCTTGCTGAGTTACATGTCGGCCTAAACGCGTTTACATCACTCTTCGATGATGGTTTCAAAGGCTTAGATCGTCTTACCGTATTAGATATATCCGGGGCTGGATTGGACAATATTGGTGAGAAAGCATTTAGAGGCCTAAATACACTGCGTGTTTTGAAACTCAGTGGCAATAAGCTTAGGGAAGTTCCCACTAGACAATTGAGTCTTTTGCCCCGTTTGGAGGAATTAACACTAGGACAGAATTTTTTTACTATTCTGAGATCCGGTGCTTTTCAAGGACTGCCTAATTTAAAGAAACTCGATATTTCGGGAGCAAAAATATTAACTACTTTACAAAGAGGAGCGTTCTCTGATAATGCAAATCTTGAGACACTTATTTTAAACAGCAATAAACGTCTTCATGATATGGAGGATGGAGCACTAGCTGGCCTACCGAACCTCCGGCATCTAATGCTAAGGGATAATGCCTTTACAGGATTTTCAGAATCTTTGGTAGCTTGGAATGAACTCCGACGCTTGGATCTGGGTGAAAATCCATTGATATGTGATTGTGGAATTCTATGGCTAGCGGATGTTCTTGTTCCGAGGAATTGTTCTCCTGTTATCTGCTCTGAACCGCAGAATATGAAAGGTAAACATACTCTGATTCACTTAATATTCGTTCCTTTGAAGGTTCTTCGTGTTGTTTGCAAAACTGTATATAAACACGTGTTGATCCAAATTTAAATATCTTTCTCGTCCTATTCTTTTCATCTTTTTGTCTCATCCTCTTTACTCTGCATTCATATTCCCTAGTGGTCAGATTTTCAACTTTTATCTACTTTGAATTCCGTAAGCTCTGCAAATCCACTTGGACACGTTACCTGCGACTGTATTAATAACTCTAGCTTTTTATAAATGAAAAATTTAATCATTAAAAGTCAACTCAATAAAAAAGTTGAATAAAGAAAGTTAAATCCCAAATTGTAAATTTAATGACAAAGGATAAAATTTTAACACATGTGAATAATTATTTTATTTATTTTTTCTTCTGAGTAAAAGATTTTAGTTAATTCTTTTAATTTAATCAGTTGATTAATACTCATGAAATGCAAAGTTGAGTAGTGCAAACTGAAACGGAACAATTTCCATACATGAAGGATCAAAGGAGTTACGCGATGTATGTACTTCAAACAAATTTAACTTGTTCCAAATTCAATTAAATACTCACTTCACTTCAATCGAATTTTCACTAGATTAATCAATTTATAATCTTGTCATTTTACTTTATGAAAATTAAAATTATTTTACTTTTAAAGTCTGATTTTTACGCAACTACATAACTTTCCATTCATAAATCTGTGTTTCTTTAAATTTCGCAATTCTAAAAATTGATTATTTTCGATAGGTAAACCTCTAAAGGGCATGCGACCGGAAGATTTGGGCTGTGCGTTCTTCGATCCACGGAAACAAGCGTTGCTAGCCACCCTTTGCGCCGCAGGAGTCGCCCTTATTGCTGGTCTGAGTCTCATTCTTTACTATAGATGCCGTAGAAGGGTTCGGGATGTTCTCACCGACTACAAATGGAAGAACCGTGCCATATCTCGGAAAGAACATGAATATCAGAAAACCTTCTCCGAAGAGGAGTACATAGTACGTGCAGCTCATGCTCACCAGCATCATCCTCAGGCTCAACATTATCTTCATCATCAGCATCAACAACAACAACTACATGCTCATCAACTCGCAGCCAGCAATCGGCCTGTGCCCGTGACGGAACTGTAGCTAGAGCTACGGGCAGCGAGCCCTGGTAATAGTGGAGTTTGGTTTCTTCCGCATGGTGGTACCACTCTCGCCGAGGGTTTTACCTATATCGACGGAGAAACGGTGCGACAGAAACGTTGTCCAGGGACGCTGCCCACCTCGGGCGTTTGCCACAGTGTCGCGTGTTCCAACTCTTGCTCCTCCATCGGTGACATCGCCAGCGCCGCGGAAAGCGCAGGCGGAGGAACTATTTCAGGCAGAGTTCATCATCGCTCAAATTATTCTGCAAGATATCCACCGCAGCTAACGACACTGTCGGCATTAACTGATGGCGCTGGTGAAAAGGAGAGTTGCACAAGGAGTCAGGGCAAGTCTCTCAGACAGCCGCCCTCGCCCAACTATCGGCCCATGTATATACAGACCTCGTGTCCGACGCTCAACGGACAGCCAAATCAGCGCCATAATTACTATCGTGAGCCGGACAGGAACTGGCCAGACCCAAGCCAGGACCTGCACGTTCTTGCTGTGCCTCACTGTACTGAGGACACTCTAGAGCTCGAAATTCACGGCAATAAGGGTCGAAGTGATGTCAGTACTTATCGTACTTAAAATAAATCGCGATAACAGTGACATTGTGCCAGCTGAAAACCTGAAAAAATATTTTTCTTTTCTTATCTTACATTATATATTTAAAATTACATTCCTTAGAATTAATCAATAATCACTATAAGTACTTTGTATTGTGATTAAGTGATTTTTTAGGTATATTTTCAAAAAATTGTAGCAGTATATTTACCAATTTTTGGATATATAATACTTCATCTCAATTTCTAAATAATGACAAAAAATTTAGTTTCTGAGTTTTCAGCTTTCACAGTTGTCAATTAGATACCAGTGCGCAAAGTTTTGTTTAAAAGACTGAAAGAGATGTCTAAAAAGATGTCTTCTGATTAGAAGTGACTCGCCGTACCTGTGCAACGGTCTGATGTGATATCTGAATGTCAGATCTTGTGAACGTGAGGACCGATGTTGGCGATAAGTTTCGATAGTGGAAGGATGAAGTTCGATAGAGGAACGGTCTAAGTAGACGAACTGCATTTTTCAATCTGGAAGTACCTTATATTACACTTAACTGCGAAAGTTTCCCTTCTTCCGCAGCGAATCCACACATGCTGTTACTTATTATCTTAAGAGTACGAATACGTTTCTACCATAATATGATCGCAAATTTTTTAGGGCCGTGAGGGAAAACTAGACTCGAGATATAAATGATTAAATATACTTTCAGTGGAGTTTAAATTAGACTTTAAAGTTCTATTTAAGAATTATAACAATTTATATTTATTTGTATGTCTTAACAAACAATATTTTGATACAAATTTCCCTTCGCAGAGAAGAATTTTGATATTTGATATGAACACAGAATCATAGTATAAGACTATTTATTTATTTATTTATATCGATCGTAATTTGTTTAAAAATTGAAAATTTTTATGAAATCTGTAAATCAATGTATATGTCTAGTTTTTGCACAGAGAAAGTAAAGTTTTTTCTCATTGCCCTAGGTTACATATTCTAAACTGTCGAATTATTTTCTAAGAAAATACCAATGTCTAAAGTAATAACGTAAAAATATATATATTATACATGCCATATATAAGATGGAATTACGCTACTTTGTAAATTATACAAATCGTGCGTACACAAAAAAACGAATATTTATACATACTTGAGCGCTTGCGGAAGGTCAAGAACAAAAGATTAAAAAAACTTGAAGAAGAAAATGTATGTTCGTTAACACAGAAACGTTAAGTTTTGTGAGGTCATTTGTGCTTGATAATAATCAGTACGAATATTCCTCCCTTATTCAGAGACAACGTTGAAATTTTATCTGATTGAATCGAGTAGTGGAGACCTGTTTTTAATTGTGAATAACAGAGAAGAATGTCGTTTTGTTTCAACAGTTTTAATGAATTTTTACAATTTTCTATTTAACAGATGTTTTTAACTTTTGGAGAGACGGAAGGCCACTGTAGTTGCTGAAGTTCAAATCATTGTAATAATTTTTCGGCCCTCGAAAGTTTAATGCTTTTCATATCGTTACAATAGTAGATATGTTTAGTTATCAGTAACCCAAGTGCCGTATTTTTAGTTGATATCTCTTTTCAGCGAAGAGAATCCACAGATGACTTATATTTGATTTTAATTGAAAAGTTATTTTCGTTTACTGCACACACATTAACAGAGACTTTCAAGTTATTATTACAAACTGCTGATAGATTCTCATCATCTGTAGGTTATCAACTCTTATAAAATGTGAAATAATTTTTATATTAATTCTTTATTAAAATTTCTTTCCGTTACAAATAATTCAAAAATTTGATATTAGTTCAATTGTTTTTCCAAAAAGAAAAATTTATTTCAGATATTTTTCTTTTTTTAAATTACATACTTCTCACACTACATTTGAGGTTTTGATAATGGAAATAATAATGACAGATAATGAAAATCTATCAGCAGTTTTCAACAATATCTTGAAAGTCTCTGTTAATGCGTATGCAAAACCAAAAAGGACATACTATAAATAATACTTTTAAGTATGACCGTAGGTCACAATCAATGATAAATACTCTAAAATTTGAGTTTAATGTTATGAAGTATTGTCAAGCTTCCTTGTCAAATGTAAGGAAAAATAAGAAAAATTGTTATCTATTGTATCCAGTTTCTACAGTCGATTTTATACAAAATAACATGGATATTTATCCGAAAGCTACATAACTTCTGCAACAAAAAGTTCAATTTCAGAGGTTTAGAAAAAAATTGATCAGTATTGTTGTTATGTATCATTCATACTCATCCATTATTGGGAGGGTTAACTCGTTGACCATATTTCAAATAACCTGGGTTCATGCACATATAATTGTTATTTACCCAACTGCCAGATTTAATTCTGATTGTTTAAATAATCTTTCTTATGACTGTACTTTATATAGTAGCATTAACTCTATGAAACTTTTGCTCGTTACAGCAAATTTGTAAATAAATTTTCGGTAGATACTTGCCAATTGTAGTCATAAGTAAGATTATAAATGCGAAATTGCATTTTATAGAAGTATACTTCGATTATGTCGAAGTTGATTTATAGGTAGTCTTACTCAATATTGTCTCTGAATAAATAAGGCAGCTAGAGTTACTTTGAATTTAATTTACATACGATACCGTAATAGTTTCGTGTATCTATATTTTAATAATCTCGATATTTACTTCGGCAAAAACGCCAGAATGACAGCTGCAATTGTTGAAAATTAATGTAGCTTTAAATATCGATTGTTTTCTTAGGTTTTTATAATTTTTCTACGTTTACAATTAAGTTTAACGTACATTATTCGCTGAATAAGACTCTGTTATTTATTTTCTTACTCATTAAATGACTTCGAGTAAAACTTTTCTATCTAAATTATGTAACTTAAATTATGGCAACGCCATCAAATGAAAAAGCCCGCCCTGTGTTTGGAAATCTCAACTTGCGGCCAACCTTTTATATTCCGTAATCTTGCCGTTATTGTTAAAAAAGATCGATGAACAAATTTGATCTTTCATAACTTGAAACTTGCCTGCGCTGACTTTTAAACATTTAAATATATTAAAAATTTCACAATAGTTTTGAATAAAAAGTTCATTAAAACTTTTAACATGCAAATTACCGAATCAAATTAAAATTAACATATTTCTAATTTATTTATTACAATTATTTGAAAGCACCCCCTTTCTGAGTCAACGTAAAGCGTGACGTACAAGCGTTTTAAATAATTTTTATACGTGGTAAACCATTGTCACATGTCTTTTTCTTAAATCTCTAAGTGTGGTTAAATTCTGACACAAATAATATTCGCACAGAACTACTATGACGGCCAAAAGATAAGTTGCTTAAAATTTTATTTTTTATAATAAATTATAAACTTTTAGTATAAGTTTATTTACGATACACCAATTCAAAAAGAATGAAATTAAAAGTAGTTTATCTTATGGTCGCTGTTGTATGTATATGATAATAATCTGAGTATAACGAGTTTAAAGCAATACTATGAGACAAAAGAACGAGTAACGTAGTAGTACTATTATAAGACCATGTATATAGCGATAGAAAGGCAACAGTTTAAATGCTGTTAAGGTGGTGTGCGAGAAGCAGTCATGACTGAAATAAATTGCAAGGGTGAATGCAAATTTTCGAGTTTTTTTGTACATATTACCTTGCTTCATTCTTTAAATTCAAATAGATTTAATTATATGTACAATATTTCCTAGGTCACTTTGCTTCTAATCGTAACAACACGAACTCGAGTAAATCAATTCATATTCTTTCTCCAAGGATAGGTCAAAACGATACAGGGAACATTCAAATAAATCCCAATAGCAAGTGGTACTTGGTACACCACCAAAATAGTTCTATTTGGACATCCAAACAGGAACCAGCACAAGTTCTGTTTGAGATTCCAAGCATATCCCTGCTGGAAGTAAAAAAATCGAAAAAGAGATAGGAACGGGGGGATTGGAAAAGATAACAAATTTCTATCTCTCCCAACCCATCACTTTGCATCCCCAAAACTCTATCTTTTTCTATCGCCGCACTTATCCAGAGTGACCGGGAATATCTATCTTTTTCTATCCCTATGCCTGGTACTATCTATCTTTTCCTATCCCTTAGTCTATCCACTGATTGAAACAAAGACATAGAAAAAGATTCACGTGGATAGAAAAAGCATAGGATGAGATAGAGAATGAAAGATTGAAAAAGATAGACGTGAAGTGAGATTGACAAAGAGATAAAAAAAAGATTGACGTTGATAGATTTAGAATAGAATGAGGTAGAAAAGGGGAGATTGAAAAAGATAGACGTGTATTGTGATTGACTAAGAGATAGAAAAAAATTAAGGAGGATTGATGAAGGATTGTAAGGGATAGAAAAGTAAGTATTGAAAAAGAGATAGAAAAAGATTAAGGATGATAAAGGATTGGAATGGATAGAAAAGATAGACGTGAACTTAGAATGAAAAAGACATAGAATTGGATAAATTATCTCTATATTTTTCTTTAATAAAGATTCAAAAGGATAAGATTTTACTTTTAGATTTCTTTTTACTTCCAGCAGGAATTCCAAAGTTGGGAAATTCAAATAGATCCCGCCAGTTTTTCTGTTTGATACTATTTTTATATTTGTCAGACTAGCGGATATCAGTAGGACTGAACAAAAACTTATAAAAATCTTATATGGATCTAATGGCAATTTATTGGAGGGAAGATTCTCATTCTATCCAAAGTAGGTTTTCAAATTTACTGCAATTTCTTTGAGCAAACCTTCCTTGCTTTTGTTTCGAACAGTTTCGAAATATATCGTCTAAGATCCTCGCCTCGGTATAACAATAACGGAAAAAAGTTGACAGGTATTTGGGCAGATCTGTAAAATGATTATTATAGTAGAGGATCCGAATAGGAAACGACTTTCACCCATCTGTTTACACGATAAAAAGTATTTTATATCAAATTTAATATGTTAAAAAATGTATCGCGAGTGGGTTGTCTAAGAACTTTCTGTCAAGACTATGATTAATTAAAAAATCAAAAATGACTTTTTTTTAAAATTGCAATTATTCGTTTACGAAACAAACTATATATCAATCGAAAGTATGAAGCCTATAGAATATGCAAATGTTAGGTTGCCTATTTTTTCCCGGCATAACTATTGTGGTCATCAAAATAAAGATAATTTTATTGCGAACATGGTGATATAAGGTTGCCTGCGAAAAATCTGTTTTGAATTCCGGTTGTTGAGCTTTAAAAAGCGAAATATTGGTGTGAATGAAAATGTGCGACAGAGAGATCAGAGCGAACTATCCGGTGCGATAGAAGGGGACGCACCAATGCAGCTGCGCGTAACTCGTCCATCGGATGAAAGAGTGCGCATGCTATTTGTCCGTGAAATTGAGAAGGATAGCGATAGACTAGTAAATGCTGAGCATCATTTTGGAGCAACTGGCAATAAACTGGCAAAATGAAATTATATACAAATGTATAATATATTATATTCATAATGATAACCAACAAAATCGAGTGACGCATTGGTTAGCTCAACATCATTGTATTTAAACTTCTTTATTTTACAAAAAGTCAACTTCAATTAATGAACAATTCTTAAAAGATTCATCGTTAAAATCAATTACAGAGTCGTCCGAGTTACACAAAAAACACTTTTCAGCTATTTTTTATTACAATATATTGTTTATTACAACGATACATGGTAGCATGTTTTTTCTATTCCAAAAATTAAGGCCAGTTGCTCCAAAATGATGATCTGCATTTACTAGTCTATCGCTATCCTCAATTTCACGGACAAATAACATGCACCAATATTTCGCTTTTTAAAGCTCGACAAGCGGAATTCAAAACAGATTAACATTTGCATATTCTATAGGCTTCATACTTTCGATTGGTATATAGTATGTTTCGCAAACGAATAATTGCAATTTTAAAAAAAAGTCATTTTTGAATTTTTAATTAATCATAGTCTTGACAGAAATTTTTTAGACAACCCACTCGCGATATATTTTTTAACATATTAAATTTGATATAAAATACTTTTCATCGTGTAAACGGATGGGTGAAGGTCGTTTCCTATTCAGATCTTAGACTATTACAAAGCTTAACTTTTTGCCTCACAGAAAAAAAATGTTTCCAGAAGATATAAGGTAAACGAAATAAAACCAAATAATAGCTTCAACTTTTATTAATGATCACTTTCTTTTAGAAAAAGAATCATTATCGAATTATTATTTTTAATTAAATACAAAATTATAATTTATTTATATGTACATTGTTAAAATAATGAAATGTGCTTTAAAATAAATACTACTCTTTTGAACGATAAGGTACAAGTGTATAAACAATAAATGAAACTTATATAATTATTCAGTAAAAAAGAAACTATATTCCTATAGTTTTTTGTTTACTGAATTTCAAAAAGTTCTTTGAACTTAGAAAAAATTATAATCAGCGTTCTATTTAATAAACGCTAATTAACAATATAATCATTCTTTGATAGGTTTTGTATAAAAAACTGAAAATTATTGCTGATGATAGATTCATTTTCTGAGAGAATACTGTTGATAATAAAAAAAATGCTGCTATCAATGATAAGGACAAATGTTCGATGCTTAAAAAATTAATTTAACTTGAATATTTCTACCTATCAGACTTTCTCAGATAAATTGTGGAAAAATGCTTCAATTGGTAACGTGGGTTCGCCAGTGGTGATCTTAAGATGACTTGAAACAACCCTGTTTTCTGTCGACGGTGAAACAGCTTTAAATAGACCAGGTTTATTATATAAAGCGGAAGCAGAGCTGGTTAAATCAGCAACACTTTGCGATGCTTTTTCAAAAAGCTGTTCGTCCGATTGCTTATTATCAGGCGTTGATAAGTCATTGATTGTTGTTGATTCAGATTCAGTTTTCATAGAATCATCAATCACTTCAGATTTTTCACTAACTGTAGTTGATTCAGTTTCCTCAACCTTTGAATTCTCCTTCTGTTCATTATTGCTTTCATCATTTGGAAGAATGACTTTTGATTCATCGATTATTTCGTTAACTTGATTTTCAACTGATTCAGGTTGGGATGTTGGATGAGTGTAAAAACTTGTTTCTTCAGTAGCCATCTCTATCTCGTCTTTGGGCTCAGATGGTTCTTTGGAAGTCTTTAGCCTGTTTCTCATTATGGAAGGACGATGTCGGATTGATGAAGAATATAAATTGTCAGGTCGAGTACTGGGAGTGTTTTCGTCTTGTTTGATTGATCTAGAAGTTGTACTAGTAGTTCGACTTCGATAAAGATAGCTATTGTTTGGTCTTTGCTTAGGCGAAAATTTGTTGATCTTATTTCTTGTGTAAGTGATATATGTAGTATTTGTTAGGTCTTCAGTGGAGGGAGTAGTAGAAGTAGTCTTATACGAAGCTCTTGACACGTGTTTATACTTTCCAGTCGTTTCTCGAACTGGAGCTTCCCCTGTTTGTTGCTTCTTTTTATAATCCATTATGGGTCTTTGTTTAACGTGCGTCGTTTCTGAATTAGCCTCAGTAGTAGAAATCTGAGATATTTTGTTTTTATAATCAAGTCTGCTCTTATATTCTTTAACGCTAAATCGTGGTCTTGAAGTGTTTCCAAACCTCGAAGGCCGAACTCTGTGAATTGGTTTGGTTGTGGAAACGGTTGAAGCTGTTGTTGATACTTCCGGTGCTTTCGCTGTGGTAGAGGTTGTTATAATAGGAGTAGTAGCTTCAATGTATTCTATTTTCTGCTGCTCTTCATCGTTATGTATCCTTGATGGCCTTGTAGGTTCAGCATATTCATAATTATTTGCATGTGTTCTAGTAGGTTCGGTAGAGTCATAATTGTTTATCCTTGTTGGCCTTGTGGATTCAGTGACATATTCATGATTATTTATCCTAGAAAATTGTACGGGTTCAGTAACGTATTCAAAGCTTATAGTTTCCGTTGCACTTTCCGTACTTTCAGTTGGTATTTTCTGATAATATGTAGGGTACTCGGTTACATAAACTACCTCCTCTTCTCTTCGTTTCTCATATTGATTTGGTATCGGAGATTCCGTTTGAACATCCAGATCATTTTTGTAAGGTCTCACACCAACTTCAGGACGTCTTCTACTTGGTTTGCGTTCAGAGACGGCTTCTTGCTTTTCCTTTGATGCTGAATTACGAGGATCCTGAAGAGCCACGGTTGGACGTCTCCTTCTCTTTCCAGAAGGTCTGTGATTTCTGGTTCTTTCTGTAGGAGCTCTCGTTCTCTCTGGCAAGGTGGTCGTATAAATAGGTATATCAGTCACAGTTTCTATAACTTCAGAATTAGGAATCATTGCTTCTGTGGGGGCGAGTTCAGGATAGAGTGAAACACTTTGAGGTTTTCCTCTATTAGGTTGCTTCCTTTGAGATTGACGCTGAGGCTCTGGTATTTTGGTACTGCTGAAGCTCTCCTCTGGGTATTGGACATGTTGTTCCCAATAATCTTGAGATGATTCGTAACTTTGTTGTTGGGGAGAGAGGGTGGACTGATAATAAACAGGTGGTGGAAATGTTGTGGACTGGTAAGAGACAGTTGGCTGCTGAGACACTGTAAGCTCGTAAACCTCAACACCCTTTTCTTGGTTTTCAGGAAATCGTTGTCCAGAAATGACTTTTTGTGGTTCACGATTTTGCTCCACTTGATATTCCTGATATTCTTCTCTAATTGGTGCTTTGGTACTTCCTGAAAAAATAAATATCATTAATGAAAAAGGGAACTGTAAGTATTTTCATAATAAAATAAAGAAAAATACCTCTTGTTTTTTCATTTTCAATCTTTAGTCTCTGTTGCTTTTCGAAAACTCGTCGTTCTTCCTCTTGCCTACTATACTCATCGTACTGTTGCCTCTGAAGTTCCTGTTGTTTGATCAATTCTTGATCGCGGATCCGCTGCCTATTCTTTTGATTAGCCAAGCGCGCCAACTGATCATTATAATGTTTTAATGAAATACTCTCTGGAGTCTCGTACTCTTTCTCCGTTGTTTGTTCAACTGGCGGAGTGATTTTCTGTCTGAAATATTGCTGCGTTTCCGGTGGCACGTAGACGTAATCTTCTTCTCCCTGGGCCACATACGGCTTCTGACTACTGTTAATGAACTGTTGGTTGTTCTTTTCAGGACGAACTTTACGCAAGACTTCATTATTAACTGGACTGTTTTTCAATTTTGGCACCACGTTTTCTAAATATTGTTCGTTATTTACATGATCAGGTCGTGGCTGAAGGTAGTTGATTTCAGTTGATGGTAAAGTTGAAGTATATACTCCTGGTGGCATTACATAGTTTTGATAAGAAGGTTTGAATTTCATTTCAAAAGATGGTGTCGCATAGCCAACCTCATGACTTTCGTGAATTAAGTAGCCTGGATTGCGTTCATAAGTGACTTTATACGGAGGAGGATGATTGTTATAATTATAGAAATTATTTGGGTCAGGGTTGTACGGTTGGAAGTTTTGAGGATGAGAATGTTGATTGTAGTATTGTTGATTGCTCTTATTTTTTCCAAAGTCCTTAGCATATTCGATACCTGGAGGTATAAAAAACTGCTTGTTGGGCGTTTGGTATTCAAAAGTACCAGCAGGACGATCTGGAGGCTGAAGAGTTTGCTGGACATTGTAAGTATAAAGAAAAGGCCTGTTAGAAACTAAAGGACTGGCAGTTGAAGAATATCTAAGTCCATTAGAATAAAATGGCGCAGTATCTCTGGTATCTGGTTTCTGAACTTTGTTAACGAATTTCGGATCTTGAGAATGAAAATGGTCTCTATTAGCTGGTAATAAGAAAGAATATTTTCTGGTCTCTAAAGGTAGCAACTTCAGATTCGATAATGGATCTTCTCGAGTTTTCGTTGTTGCGTGACTAAAAATACTGAAGCTTCCTAAAATCGCCGGTGGAGCAAAATCTGGAGGTCTATTTCGATTTTGAGGTTTTGATTTATCTGATGTTCCCAAATGCTCCTGGAGTTTACCTATAACTGGGTGAAGAGGGGCTGAGAATCGCTGAACTTTATTAGTGTGTGAAACGTTGATGTTAATTTCATCGTGTCCGGTCACTGGTCGCCAACCATTTCCAAGCATAGATGAGTATTGCTGAGGCTGTGAAACAAATTAGCGATGTTAGAAGAGAAATTAGGAATGACAGAATGTTTTATTAATTAAAATATCTGAATAATATATTACTATTATGGCAAACTTTATACAAGCTTACTTGATAATCAGCACGGTCTACTGAAACTATAATTCCTTGCGCTGACAGACATACCGTCATTATATCTGGAATATTGAAAAGTATTATTATTCATTCCTGCCTTTAAGTTTCAATTTATATATTTTAGTTGTGGAAATTGATTTGGTGCCTTTTCAAATAAACTCACTGTTTATTTATAGAATAGATGCCTTTTTAAATCTTGTCTCATGCTTGAAATGGATGTGTAATTGATTTATTATAAAGACACTAAAGTAATTTCTACATTTAATAGATGACAGTTTGAATTTCTTACAAAGTATCTACTTACAAAGTAAGAGTGGTATCGGCTCCATATTTTCGATTTAAAATTCACACCAGCACCCTGAAACAAAACGATATTATTAAATGTTAAGAAATATAACTATTTTTATTTCAACAGGTTTTGAAACGTTATCTGGTATTTTATATCCAAAATTAGCATCAGGCCAAACTTTCACTGATTCCTTAATTTATCTAAAAACGGATAAATTAGAACTAGAAAATACGTGTTTGACCCAAATAGCATTCTTAGAACGGAGTTACTCTCGACTAATCAGTGATTATAAATGAAACACATCACGATATTACTTTCCCTATGAAAAGATTACATAGACTTTCAAAATGATCTTTTAGCGAACCTAAATTCATATCACGTTTTTTCTTCTTAATCTTGAAATTATATTTGCGAATAGTGATGTAAATTCTCATGAAAAAATAATCATTTGAAATTATCTGGTGTTTTTATAATTTAAGTATTTGAATAGAATACTTAAAACTTTGAAGACTTTAATATTCATATTTTATAATACTGTAACATTTACATAAGTTTATATTAAATTAAATATCTACAGAAAGTTTATTTTCACTAAATTTATAGAGTTTAAAAGTAGATATAAGAATTTTAGATGAAAATGTTTGCACTGTAACATGTCTATTTACAACTTTTCAAATAATCTTTTAAGATATATTCATATCGTCATAAAACTTATATAATAAATTTATACATTTTAGAAATACCAAAAAAAATGAATTTAAAATTGTAGGGTTTTGTTATTTGAATAACAAAGTTCTCTAAGAATCATTACATGTTTAGAATGCATGACTGTAGATCTAGTCATTATAATCGATAAAAGAAAATCGTACAATCAATGGCATTTAAGTAGGTTAAAATATGCTAAAAGTATAATGAACTTTGCCGTTCGAAAATTCTACTTGTCGAGTATTAAATTACCTTTACTAAATGGAAAATTAGATTTTTCAACATTAAGACTTTTCTAAATCGTCTTCCTCAGGAAAAAGTATGTTTTTACAATACAATAGAATAAACCACAATAATGTTACAATTGTAATTTTTTGTAGAAATTTACAATTACCTCTTAAATTCATTACACTTTTCAAATTCTATTTAAAAAGTGTAGTTTCTTGAAAATTTAATTATAATTATTTTTAAAATTCAATTATTTTCTAAAAACAAGTTTTTCTTAGAAAAAAAAAAATTTCTTAAAAAACTTATCATAAGTTGCAGAAAATTACATCAAAAATTTTAAAAAAACTACAGCTTTTTGCTGGAATTTAAACAGCTTTGCAAAATAAAGCAATTCACGTGATTAATATTTTGCATGGTGTTTAAACATTCAAAGGTTAAAAATCATGCGCATGATTAAGGCAATGTATGACAATTACAGGTATTATGTAGAACACCCAGGGAAAGCCAGTGGACACTGTCGACACGTCAAGTGGTGTCCGGCATTGATGTCTCCTTTCACCGACACTCTTTATATTTGTGTGGTTACATTAATGAAAGAAGTAATTACAAGGAAATACGGATCTAGTTAAATTAATCATCAAATAGCATTCATATATTCTTCCATGTCATTACACACTTTTTTCTTTTTGTAAGGAGATGCATGCTAAACGACTTATAGTAAATTAATCATGCGTTAAATTATACACGGTTATTTGTAGAAATGGTTTTAATATTAGTAATTTTATTAAATCTATTATATCATACGATTATCATTTATTATACAAGAAAGATTAAACTGAATTGAATGTTGAATTCAATTTCATTAGGTTCTTTAAATTGAAGACATATTTTGAGATTCATAAGGGGGTCGGTGCGTTCTTATTCCAATGGGGAAATTGGCCCTGATTGGTACACTTTTTCCTGGCGAAAGTTTTGGATTGGAATTTAATTCAAACTAATCTGAGCGAATCCAAGCTATTCCGAGATAAACCAAAAAACGTTTGAATCTTGCTTGGTACAAATCGCTTGAAAATATTAATGGAGCTCAATCCAAAAATCTTATCTGAATCAATTCGAACTTGGATTGATGTAAAACGGATTTTCAATCCGAATTATTGCGACGTTGCATCCATTCGTATTGAAAATTCGGTTTAGATCAAACCAAACTCCGATTAATATGGATTGAATATTCGGTTCAAGTTCATTCGGATTGATTTTCAAGCGATTTGTATCATGCAAGATTCGAAACGTTTTTTGGATTATTTCGGAATGATTCGGAAATAGATTTTGGAATAAATCGGATTCACTTTAATTGAATTCCTATGCGAAACTTTCGCCAAGGTTCTCGGAACTTTTTTTCAAAAATAATTATTTCTTTCTGAAATTTTGGGAAATGAAAAAGAATCTGCTAAGACAGGTTTCGTAAGTTTTCTTTAGATTGAATAATCAAAAATAGTTATTCGCTATAATACCAACATGATTAGTTTCAGCAACTTTATTTTGAAAATAATTATTATTTCTTGCTGAAATTTTGGAAAAAATGTATTCACTGTCATACCGACCAGATGAAGAAAATACTTTTTTTTATTAATCAATCTAAAAGAAGTCGCGGCACCTGTATTAACAGTTCTTTCATAATTTCCCAAAATTACAGTAAGAAATCATTATTATTTTCGAAGAAAAGTTACGGAAACTAATAAAGTCACTTGACCAATGTGATACATGGCTTTAAGGTATAAACAGTCCTTAGGACAGAAAAAAACTCGATGAAAATGTCAGTTGAAAGCTCTTAAGACTTCTATTGTCTCCGCACTCATCTGAAATATAGTAATTATATTCATTAATTATTATTTTTCCAGTGAGAATTGTCCTAGACATGGGACGTGTCATGCATCGAAGCTCGCGGAACGTTCTTAAGACGTCTCAGAGACGTTTTTGAAAAAATGTTATTTCCTTAACACTGTAATGTTCTAAGATTTTAATTAATTTATATTTCTTTCAACATTTTTAACTTTTTGGCCACTAAAATTATTCAAGAAAAAATTAGACAAATAATCGGAAAAAAGTTAGTCAAAGTGAATATTTCCTCAGTATTTTTTCCTTTAGAATATTTTTTATGAAGTTTTTTTTAGTGAAAGTTTCAAAAATTTTATCTCGAATAAAATGGGCCATGAAAAGTTCCACTAATAAAAAATCTATAATTTTTATATGATTTAAACTTTTGGTGACTCATTTTATTCAAGATAAAATTTCCCACACTTCCACCAAGGAAAATTATAAATGAAAAAAACTAAGGAAATAGTCGATTCGACTAACTTTTTTCCAACTGTCCTTCCAATTCTTTCTTAAATAATCAACAATCAAATTTTTATATTTTCTAGGATAATTTTGCAAACAATAATGTTTGAGATAATTATGAAACTTTAAATTGGAAAAAGTAAGAAAATTCAATCAAAATTGAGATGAAGGTGAAAATTAGAAACGAAATTAAGTTAGCAATAAAAAAATGACAGGGAAAAAATCCTAAATTTTAAATTTAAAAAATTGAAATAAGACAGAAGTTGGACGCGTTTATTTATGGTGTTTGGTATTCATAATAAGAATGAAGTAACCAGAAACCATCTACAATGCACCGTTGCGGAAGGAAATTAAGCAGATCTTATCAAAATTAGTAATGAAAGCGGAAGTGGTTTCAGAACACTATTTAGGATTCTCAGTAAATAACATGACGAGAATAACAAACTTACGGTTCGTTAAAGTAATATTTTTTTCTAATTTATGGTATTCTTTCACTTATAAAACACATTCGTACTTTTACACAATCCTTTATCATTAAAAGAAATTCAACTTGAGTCTAAGTAAATCACGCAAATTTTCATTTTAAAGCAGATAAAGTTTTCTCTTACTTTTGATCAGAATGGATAAAAGGCAATAAAAGCTAATTACTTGCAAAAATATTAATAAATTGAATGAGTAAGAAGGAATTTTTGTTGTATATTATCCTGAAAGCCAAGATGAAGACACCATATTCTTCCGTTATGTATTCATCAAAGAGAAAATTAGCCTTTCTCAATCGCAGTTGCATTTGATTTATCATCAAACAATTAATTACTTTTTGTCAAAAGAAGAAAAAAATTTTATGTATAAAGCTCTATTTACTACTTTCATATAGCCTTACTTACTTTGCTAATACTGTTACTAACATTAAGAAATATAAAATTCTTAAAGGTCGTCGAAATTGCAATAACGTGTAAAAGTTGAATTAAAAATGTTCCAT
Source organism: Diplolepis rosae (assembly GCA_030998225.1). Lineage (NCBI taxonomy): Eukaryota > Metazoa > Arthropoda > Insecta > Hymenoptera > Diplolepididae > Diplolepis > Diplolepis rosae. The sequence continues at coordinate 16,735,371 of JAPYXD010000680.1, read as the reverse complement.
AAACGTGAATTCATTTATTCATATAATGGCATATTTAACTTTGCATAATCTCTCTTAATTGTCAAATCACTATTACTATATTAAATCACTTAATAAATAAATAATTATCACATGTATGATTATGCAAGAATATGACATTTTTGTTGCAATTCTTAAGAATGAAAAAAGGATTATACCTGTTCCGCAAGGTTCAGTTTTACTAGGAATCATGTATTTTCTACAAAAAGTCAAAACAGGAAGTCGCCTTATAGCTAAGTTTTACTTTAGATAAGTTGTCGAAGAAAGTGCCGCCCATAATAAATACCATACCGAGGTAATAAGGAATTCCCTAGCCACTCAAAAATTAAATTTCAAGTTATTATGAAACGCATTTTAATCATTTATTTATTTCGAAAAAAATCCGTATCTACTCGATAAAAAATCTAAAAAGGTTGTCTTGAGTTGATTTTATTGATAAATATGTAATTTACTGATTAATGAAATAATTTAAATTGTTGCTCTAACTTTTTAGCTCCAAAAACTATAATACTTAATATAAAACGAAAAAATAAACTTTGGATTATTTCATTTGTCTGATCCACACGATATTATTTTTAATGATACAAACAATTACTCAGCAGATCAATTTTATAAATAATGGTTTTTTCCCTGCAAACTGTAAAAGGAAGGATTTCAAAACATCAGATAACGTGTTGCTTATTGAGTAAAAAAACTCTTTTGAAACTACTCATAATTTATATATTGAAATTGTCTCAAACATAAATTGCACTGCAAACAAAATTTTTTAAACAAATCATACAATTTGCAAAGTTTATGACTTTTTTCAAATTGGTTGTGGTTGAGCAACTTCATTAAAATTTTATATAAATACACGTAAAACCCTAACGTAATTTCTTGAAAATGAGAGCATGAATAACAAATGAGATAGAATATTATTTGCAAACAAAATAAAATAATAGCTAGTGTAGATATTTCAACCAAGGTAACAGAAATATTATTATTCAAGCCATTATCTATATTTTACATAACAGATAGAAATGATTTCTGTCTCAAATCTAACAAGAAATATCGAAACAAGCATAAAAGTTACAAAATAAATTATTTCATTTTTTAAATATCTGAATTGAATGATTTTTTACCTAGTGCGTGCATCCTTTTGAAGATGCTCCGATATTACTATGATGAACACACTAACAGTTAATGAGATTGCGCTCGATGGCGTCACGTAGAAAGCAACCTTCCTTAGTTTTGTGGAAATCCGTAAAAAACATCGTTTACATCAGATGATTATCAAAATTAGATTTAAAAATCCATTTTATTTCAGAAACTAATTTTGCAGTAAAAAAGAGTTGATATATCGGAAAAGATCTAATAAGTGAGTTACTTAACTTTAGTAAATTAGACTCAATAAACTAATTGAAAAGTTAGAAATGAGTGGCTTAATGAAACTAGCAAGAAACTATCGATTGAAATTAAGAGTTCATTAGCTTTGTTTATTGTAGCTACTGATTGACTGATGAATCGAAATGCGAAAATGATGGGAATCTATTCCACGTTTCTTGATTTATATAATTCTCTATTACAAAACTTTTGCCAAAACAGATTTCAAGGCTATTGTGTATATAAAATTTCAATTTTAGGCGTATACCAATTGTGCAAATTACAAGTGGAAATATAATTTCACATGATGGCTTAACAACAAAAATTAATCGCATTTTCTACTTTTTATTAGTAACTTTAACTATTGAAGAGTTGTTTTTGCTTATTGATAGCAAATAAGTAAAAAAAGACGCCGTTTTGCAAGTTTAAAAAAATCACTTCCTTTTAAAAATTTCCTATTTTTACTTGTTTCACTTCTGATAAAACATTTCCTAATAGGGTATGCTGGATCCTAGTTAACAGGATCACTATTCTCAACAAATTTATTCGACTCATTTTTATATACGAAACCGTAGTGCATTTGTTTTCTAGCAACTATTATTGAAAAATAACAGGATATTTGAAAATTAATAGAAGGGACTTAAGAATATCACCCTAGGTTTTCGACTGACAAAAAAATATTATTCACATCAAATAAAAAAAAAATTATAAAAATCGTTCAGTAAATTTACATAAGAAATAATTCTGTTGATAAGGATTTTTTGAAAATCGAAAATGATGTGATGAAAAGTATAAATTCTTTAATTAAAATAACCCAAGTTTAAAATCTTCTATTTAAAAGATGCATGTATATAAATTTTTAAGAGTTCAGTATTCAAATTTTAAGGTACTCTGATTTTTGAATTCACGTTTTCTTATTAAATTTACTTGTACATTTTTTTTACTTTTCATTAAAAAGGAAAAAATCCAAATTTAATCTATCAGGAGTTCGCAATTTTTTTCTGCAATTAAAACTTTTTATCCTCATTTATTTCTGCTAAAATATTTCAAAGTAGATATATTTCTAATGGAATATATATTTTGCATTAATTTTACTTGCTTTTTACAATTACTTTTCATTCCAACGAAAGAAATCAAAGATTTTTATTTTATTTTCTAGTAAAAAAGAAACTTTGCAGAGTTTAGTCGAATACAATTTTTTAAAATAAATTAATAATTAATAAAATTGAAAATTAAATAACAACTCCTCAGCCTAAGCATGGAAGTACATTTTGACGACTTTTAAATTTTATAAAGGTAGTATAAAGTAGAAGAACAAAATTAGTCGGATTTTAAATAGAAATAGTATAATAAAGAAAAAAAGTCGAAAATATGAAATCTAAATCTTGTGTGTAAACAGACTAAGAAACTACCCCTAATATCCAATTAAAATTGCAAGACCAAAATTTCGATACTGTATCTATGTTTTTCATATTTAAAAGAATATATTTATAATTATAAGTTTATAATAAAAATAAAACATCATTTTTACGATCACAATCTTTTGTTCGAATTCGTATTGTCTATTTGTTCATCGTAAAATGGTCCAATTATGGTATCGTCTATGACCGAGAAATCTTACGCATCTAATACTCGCGTGCACTGATTTAACAGTTTTCTCGTTACTTTCACACCTTTTATTCCCATTTTATCTCAACCGTTTTTCAGCGATCTCTCAAACTATTTGGAAAGCGCATATCTCTTTCGGAAAGACTAATTTTACTCACAAAGGAACAAATTTCATCTTGGTTGAGTGCGTCGACAATTCTAGTATTACGCAATCTTTACGAACGGATTATACATATATTTCTATCAGCGGCTGATGCCCAATTTATAGTGCACTTTAAAAATTCATACAGGTCTAGTAATACTCCACTTTCGCAATCAAGCCATGCATTCGACCTGACAGAAGGGAAACACAGACTCGTGAATATCTCGGTTTAGAAAGTTGTCGTAAGCATTCAAAATTATAAAATTTATTCTATATTATTCGTAATTTGTCATTTGGATCACGTGCAACAGAAAAATATGTCAGTTTATATTACATACGTTTACATATCCGGCTCTCCACGAATGCCGGTCTCACATTGACAAAACCGGTTTGAGTAGAAGGAAAAAGTGAATCTTCATTCTCAAATCGATTATTCAGATCAACAACATTTAAATAAGAGAAATTAAAATTTAGATACATGGCAATTCAATTTTAACTTCATAATTATCATTATATGAACCTCTAATAGAGCAGTTAGATATTCTTAGGATATTTTTATATCAGAGACTTCTTCAGGGATTTAAGATATTATAGAAACATCTTAGTAATAAATAAATAGAGATTTTATGATACATACTTATCAAATATCCTTACAGGAAATTGCGAAGATATCCTAAAAACAAATTTAGTAAGTGACTATAAACAAAACGCGTCATTTGAACTAGTTACAAGCGCCACTTTTACTATATAACGAACTACTGTTTTGTAAATCCCCCTACACCGCAAATTACTTCACATCATCAAAAAAAAACTATATAACTACACAGAAAATTTAGATGTGATCACAGTAAAATCATCAAATTTAAATCCCAAAAGAATCTATCTTATTGAATTCTTTTTTTAATTCGTTAAATTACGATCATTTTAAAATTGTCCACAAGCCATAAGCAGTACATGAATTTTAAAAACAAACTAATAATCAGGCTCTGATTAAAATTTCTTTGCGTGATTACTGAAAGCAGATAACTTCGATGAGCCAATTATAATTTATCATTGTTCCTAACTCGATAGTTTAAAATTAAAAAATGTTTGATTATGGATGAAAAGACAAACTTACGAAAAAGTGGATAGGGTCTTCTTGTTACTCTATTCCATCCGCGAAGACACTGATTGCGCTTGTATGTTGACACTGTCAATAACTGATGGACAAGTTAATTGAACGTGATTGAACAATAGAGAAACTAAGGCTATCGCGATATTGGGTCGATTGGGCCGACTAGGCTGCAATACTGACACATACTGACCACTTAGTATGCCCGTTCCGCGCTGTTCATAGCAAGCAATAGTAGGGCCTGCCTCCCTTCTCTGGCTCTCGTGCAATTCCAAAGAAAGTAGGCTTCGCCTGCCGCTTCTTTCCGTGAGTCGACTTCACTATTCCTTACATCGAAGACTTCATTTGAATCAGTGGGCTTTTCACTACATGGAAAGTTATAAAGAACGAGAAGCATGCTCCGCTGGAGCGGCTCATTCGACTATAACTCAAACAATATAACACGCTTCCAAAATCCTGAGGACCTCTGATACCTCCTTTATACTTTGTTCATTCATACAATCGACTCTCGAGGTCGTAAGTCTCCAGACATCCAGAAGACTCTGAAACTGAAAGGAAAGTGAATGGTTATAGTTGTAACAGTACATACCCTCAAGGGAGTGACAAATATGAAATAATATATAATAGTTACAGATCTTCATTCTTCCTTCAATAACGATTGCAAGATGTTTCCTGATATCCACCTAAAAATAAGTAGTATTTTAAAAATAAATTTATAACATTTTTTCAAATAAGAGAAGATACGGAAGTACTTATTAAAATTTGTATTTATATATGTGAATCACGAATGCAAGTTAATTCAACTGCATTCCATAATGATACAAATTGTTTTTTTCATCAGATATAAATAAACCCTCTCACGGTTACAAAATTTTTGGTATTTAGCTACATTTTTACAATACGAATGTAATGTAAAATTGCATTCACGATAATGTGAATTGGAATTGCAATACTCTAGAAAATTTTTATTTGTATATAGTTTATAGATTTTATAAAATAATTCTGAAGTGACTTGAATGATAGAATCATGAAACATTTAATAAACCTAACATAAAAGTAAATAAGAGTTAAGACTCCCCAAAAATACGTTTTTGAATCATTTCCAGTAAGAAAAGTCTGATTAAAATGTATTGAAAAATATTGAATTTTGAATTCGAAATTCTCGCAAAGCAGATTTGCGACATATCCTGAATGAGATTTAATACTTCTCAATGAGACATTTTCTGCTTCGCATTGAATATCATTCAAATAAATTAGAATTTTTGCTTTACAATTTTCTTCGAATTTAATCAGATTCGAATGCATATAAACTCTGGTATTGAAAATAATATTTGAGATACATTTCAAGTCATTCGTGTATTAAATCGAATTTAATAAAAATTTACGTCTATTGCAATTCATATTTTTATAATGTAATTGTTATAACGTAGACATAAATCCGACGTGCTAAATAATTTGAGAAGGGCCTAAATTATAGTTTAAACCTTTTTGGTTAAAATTTCCTAGTAATATGCGATTCAAAAATAAAAGTACTGTTTCTGAAAAGGAATCTATACAGAAAGTTTCAAGAAAAACTATATCTAAATTCTACCTTTCATCTAATAAACGAAAGAATGAATTATATAAATAAGTGTAAAAAAGTACCTAATACGTTTAGAATCCACCCTTGCAGGAAGTTGGAACTGTAAAAACAATCCATGAAATCTTCATTGATCCGCTCAATGTGATTCTTTGTATGAAAAAGTACAGGAACCTTGGTAGAAATGTGTTTTTACAATAAACTTTAATAAATCATTATTCCCAGAACACATAGAGGAATACACTGTTTTCCCCGTTGATTTTTGCTTGGTTTTTAACATAAAAATCGGTTCAAGTAATTCGAAGACCCAAATAAACAGCTGGACATTTGGTACGTTTTGAATAATTTGTTTTCATTTCCAATGGTGAAAATTGTAAAATAACGCAGCGTGTGTGTGTGCTGATTACAAATAGACTGAAATCGAACGATCTTACTATGCTATGGGAATGACATCAAACTCGAATACTGATTAGAAATCGTTAATTAATACTCTGTATCAACAGTTATCAAAGATCAGCATGAACAATAATATTACACAATTCAAAGTATAATCATACACGCACTTGACCATTAAAAAGTTTCAAATATCTTCACATCTTTCAGGACCACTCATGGACCACTCAGGAATCTCAGGATACTTAAAACGTGCACATGCGCAGTTTCAAAATCTATAAAACGCCATCTTCCATTTCATGAAGGAAGCATAATTTCAAAATAAACGTTAGTTTGCATTGCAGCCAGCTACAATAAGCTACAACAAGCAGCACATTTAGAGCGCTTTGCTTAGAAATGATCAATGAAGGTTATGTTATGTTCGCGGTCTTTTTCTGTTTCTATTATTATTTCCAAAATTTCCAAAACAATTAGTTAAAAGAGCCTGAAACTTAAAAATCAATTAATAAGTGAATTAAGAGACGGGAATATGGTCGACACACTTGAAAAATTAGCAAAAGCACTTAGTCTAATTCGAAAATCCTTGACATGCAGCGTATGGTAAGTCAAACTCATTGAACCAGTAACACAAAAAACGGAGTATTGTTTTAAATAAATTGTTAATTGTTAAATCTGTTAATCTTGAGATGAAAGAGTTTATTCAGGTTCACATATCTATTAACTTCCGTATATTTAAATTACTTTTAAAACACGAGCCTTTCTCAATTGATCCTTTGTAAAAAGTAATTTTAGTACAAAGGAAGAGCATACATTATTTGGAGAGTATCTGTAATAAATTATACGAATTTTCAAAACTTAAATAACAATGTGGTCAATTTCCCGCCAAACAGTGATAATACAGTAATACTTTGTTTTTAGTTGCAATCCTTATATTTTATATTACATTTATCTATTCTTGTCCCTCTTTGTTACTTTGATAACAACATTAAAGTGTCACAAAAATATATGTATGATACGTTAAAATTTGTTATTAAAGCGTTTAACGTAACGCGTTTAAAGTATGTCAAGTGTAAAGTTTTGTAATTGTTTATGTCATATATTGTGAGATCATTTCTTTTTGTGTTACAGTCTGGAAGTTTGCTCAGATCCTTGCATAACTCGTTGTGGCCATCCATTTTGTCAAAAATGCATCGCAAAAGTGATGACAAATCGCAATGCTCCGTGCCCAATGTGTAACAGCAGTTTGATGCGACGAACAGTTAGCAGAGACGAAGAGTTAGGAAATATTATCACTCATTTTCATAAAATCGAGGATGCCATTAAAGCTGACATCCATATCGATAGTAAGTTTATTTATTTTACATATGTATTTTTATCAAGAATCTTTTGACTATAATGTTTGTATATATAAAAAGGATTACTATCGTTCATACTTTTAAGTACTGATTTAAAAATCTTGAATTTCAGTTGCTGAATATCAAATTAGTCCTGAAAGCCGAGAAGCTGCATCGGGAAATATTTCAAGTTTATTCCCCAGAACATATTTGCCAGGCCCAGGAGCATCTAAGCGCAAGAAAGCTATGCCACGAATCATCTCAGAAACTAAAATCAAACCTTCGAATAGCATTTTGAATTATCTGAATGTCGAGCAAGGAACTTCTTCAACTGCAATCAATAGTTCAGACAATAAATTAGACAATTTAGAGAGTGGCAATTCCTCCATAGAAAAAACTCGAGGGACAAGACAACGTGGAAAAACAAAATCTTCACGAACGACAAGTAAAACAAGAAAAAAAGAATCTAAACCGAAAGAAGACGATAAATTAACTTTTAAGAAAACATTTCAAAGAATTCGCGAACGTGAAGAAGCTGCTGAAAATATTTGTCTCTCCTCAAAAAGTAATGCAGAAGATATTCTTTGTGATGAATCTGAAAAGAAGAAATATCTTGAAGTGACTGTGGAGAAAGAAAAAGAGAACTGGTCTCGGGTTCGGAAGTTTGGAAAAGATTTGCGCTCCCGAAAGAAAAAATCATTGAGCGTGAGCATCGAAAGTAAATCACATAATACACCATGCTTGTCCAATCAAAATATCAAATCTGCAGAAGTTGATTTTCAAGATATCAGAACCCCTATTCTTGAAAAGAAACCCTTAAATTTAGATCAGTCTTTATCAGATGCAAAAGAAGAGGAATGCTTAATTTCTCAACTTAGTACTAAAGAAGTAAATGACATAATCGGTGTCATGTCTGTAAAAGATTCCGAAATTAGTTTAACACCTGAAAATAGAATTCATCGATCTTCTGATGAATCCGACTCAACGACAGATTATTTTAAAGGTTTCAAGAATAATAATCACAAATCACAAAAAATTGATAGCTACAAATCACCATTAAAGGATGAGATGGCTACTTCCGAGCAAACTGTTGAATTTATTTATCAAATGAAAAATCAGATGCAAACAAATGTAGGAAGAGTTGGCAGTAGGTCTTCTGATCAATCCGATTCTACGACAGAATATTTCAAAGAAATCAAGAATAATAATCGTAAAGCGCAACGAATTATTAGTGACAAATCACCATTAAAAGATGCGAAGAACTTTTCTGAAGAAACCGTTGAAGATTCTGACCCGGAAGAGGAAGAAAAAAAGAACTTGCTTACAGACATGTTTAGTCGAAGTTTAAAAAAACAGTGTTCCGATGTTGGTAAAACTTCTGAAAAGTCATCAAAAGTTGAACAAATGTCAACCGAGGTCAAGGCTCCCTCTAGCAACGAATTTTCCCAAATGGAATTTACACTTCCAGTCATAAGTGGTTCTGATAAGAAAGGTGATCAAGAAATTAACAAAACGGTTAAACATTCTAAAGTTTTTTCTGATGGCAGCGAACGTCTTGATGAATTGGTAGTTTCCTTAGATCCTTATCAAGGAGTCTCTCAAGGATCATTAAATCCAAAAGCTATTATGAAAAAATTGCCAAGCTTAGCATCGAAAGGATCTCCTGCAATCAACCATGGATCTTCTAGAGAGAAAAGTTTTGAAATTCGTAAAATTCGTGCAGCAAAAACGGCGAGTCGAGAATCCTTAGTTTTAAAGGAAAATGAAGGAGATATAATTTCAAAATCTAGCAATAAAAAACAGTGTCACGTCCCGTTCAAAAAGCTTGGTAAAATATTTAAACCGAAAAGACGGATTCCTTTCTATTATCTCGGTAGAGTTAGTCGTGAGATTAATGTCGCTGATAAAAGTAACTTAAAAATATTATCGCCAACTCAATGGAGGACCAAACATTCAAAAAAAAATGTCTCAACTTCGAATCTTTCTGATTCTGGATTCAGCAGAACAAAAGCGAATTTAAGTCCAGAGTCGTCAAGATTAGACGTTAGCATTCCGAGTTCGCATCGCTCTTCAGGGACAGTAGTTTTATTATCGCCTCATAATGACTCGCAGTTGAAACATCTTTCAATTGGATCTCCTCACAAAGAAGAAGCTTCTGTTCTTAACACTTCCCCTATCAGTGGAAAGAATAATATTGAAATTCGTGAAAACTGTTCAAGTCTAAAAAAACAAAACAGCTTTACTCCAAAAGCCAGGAAGAATATCTCCGAAAACTTCGAACCGTTGCAGAAGATATGTGAGGAAGATAAAGTGAACGAATGGGAAGTGGTACAACAAGAAGAAAAAAAAGTGAAGGAAATTGAAAATCAAGACTACAAGAAACTTCTAGATGGCACCGATTTTGAGATAGACACTGAACAGTTTAAAGAATTTGATGATATACCTGAAATAGTATCAAGAAACCCTGAAGAGGTAATTCAAGAAAAATTAAACTTAGACGAACCGAAACTTTTACAGGACACGGACAGTGGATCAGTAATTCCTTCTTCTCTGGATAGATCCTCTAAAAAACTTTTCGTTCAACCCTTTGTCAAAAGGTCTAACTTCGGAGAGGGCCTTGAACGTAATTTTGAGTATTCAGGCATATCTCAGCAAAATGTTCAGGTTGAATCTCAGGATATTGCAAGTCGTTTCTTCGAAGACGTGATTGAGAAATCCAAGCATATCAGAGTTAATACCTCTGTGGACAATATTGAGTTTAATCCTCAAATAATGCAACCATACTGTGAAGATATTAAATCTTCTTGTGAAATGACGAATGAGATAAGTGATCCACTCATAATAAAGCACAAGGAATTAAGGAATGAAATAAAGGAAAATTCGAAAGAAATTAATTCCAAGAAAAATAAATGCTTAGAAAGTGGTACGTCGGAACTTCTGGATGTTGAGCCGCTTGAAATGGAAGAAAAAAAACAGCTTATTGAATTTCCTAGTGAAATCCCGACTGAAATACTTAATCCGTATATATCGAAACAAAAGGAATCGAAAAATCATTCAAGAAAGGAAAGTATAGAAGAAATTAAAGCAGATACATATGCTTTAAAGGCTAACGATAATTTAGAAGCGGACAAAGAAAATAGGATAAAAAATTTTGGAGCAACAGAAACAGATAAAGATGAAGAGACGCTGCATGCTTTTGGAAAAAGAGTAATTGATAGTCCACGAAGCTCTTTAATGAATATTACGGAAGAGCAGTTGTTGTTTAATGAATTTGAGAAGGAACTTTTTGCCGAGGAGAAAACAAAGATTGAAGGGGAAGATATAGTTATGATAGCTGATCTTTTAAAAACTCCAAGCACATCTAACACCAGGATTGGAAATACAAATTCAAAAAGGCAGAGAGGAGAGCAAGAAGTTATAGAAACAATAGATGATGATGATGATGATGATGATGAGATAATAGAAAACACACCGAAAGACCGACAAAAAGTTTCTCAGAAAATGCAAACGCTTTATGAAGAAGATTGTCCTGACTTTTCTCCAATACCTGCTATGGATTCTAGTACGTCTGAAAATGCCACAAGACCTTTTCTACAGCCATCAGTAAAACGAAAATCTTGTCCCCTTTATCACAGTACACCGAAAGTTCCAAGAACGAAAGTATCTGAAAGATGTGCAACATCACTGGATGGAAAAATATTACTTTCCTCTTTACAAAAGCCTAGCAAGTTAAGTGAAGAAACAATTCGAGAAACAACTGTGGCAAAGCCAAAATTAACTTTTGTTTGCAGTGGTTTATCGAATTCTCAAATAGAAGTAGTGAAAAAATTAGCAAAACTAGTCAATGCAGATTTCACTAGTTTATTCAATGCAAATGTTACACATGTTATTGTCAAAGTCTCTGGACCACGCAATGCTGCTGAAAAAACCTTAAAATATATTCAAGGTATTGCATATGGAAAATGGATAGTTAGCGTGAAATGGGCTTTTGACAGTTTGCGAGAATCTAAATTGTTAAATGAAGAAAAGTACGAAGCTGTTGATAATTTATCTTTCGAGGAGGGTCCAAAAAAGTCGAGATTACGAAAGCACGGTATTTTTGATCAATTCATGTGTCTATGCCAAGGTCCGTTCAGCGATGTTTCAATTGAAGAATATCGGGTAAGAATATAAAGTCAACTTTTTATCTAAGACATTCTGATATTTATGACTAATATTAAAAGAATTTTACTGAAACTTAGAGAAATATGAAAACCCTTTGGCTTAGAGCAATTTCTTTCTGTTTTTTACAGGATTTGCTCAATCGTACAGGAGCTACAGTAGTGCAAACAATAAACGATCTCGCTGCTGAAAGACAAAAGTTAAAGATTCTTGTTGTCCAAGCGGATCAATGGGACGACAAAATTCTCAGTAAGTCTGAAAAATCAAGCATATTACAAATTTTAGTTCACAACTAACTATAAAATTTAAAAAACTGTAAAATGAAAAACTAAGAAAGAAAGAGAAAATATTTTAAAGTATTTATATCAATTCACTTTCTAAATTTATAATTGTTTAATTGTTTATCCTGCCTATTCTGAAAGAAAATTTAAAGATTTTAAGTTTGCAAAAGTAAAAAATGTGTAGATACAAAAATTAGAAAAAAGTTTGTTGAAAAGAAATCTCTAAAATAACAATTCCATTATTACAGTGCAGTGGCATAAAAAGACGAAAGCGGTTCCAGTTGCACACGAGTGGATAGTTGAATGCATCAGTCAATATAAATTAGTTTCTTTGCTTGATTATCTACAGGCAATAATGCCACAAGATGTTTCCGCACTCGGCTTCCCAGAAGAGCTCTTGATGGAAGAAGGATCAGATGGCGACTATGAAGACTAAATATAACCTGAACGATATTAATACCCGATCCAATTACAACATTAAAACTTACATTTGAGTTTGTATATATGTATTTAAATTTTCTGCTTCAATGATCAAGTGAAAGCAAATCAGAAAAAATATGCATCGTTTACTCTGTGCCTTAAAAATCACCAACTATATATCTGTATCATATTTTAATGATAATTTATTTCAAATAGTTTGTTTATTAAATTATATAAATATTTTTGGTTGCGTTTCGTACTTTGTATTTAAAAAGCCTGTTAGTAATAAAATTTCGTTATTTTTATTCACTATGGGTCGATTTATCAATGCAAAATTTTTTTTCCCTGGAATCATTAAATCTAATATAATATCTATTAAATTTTCAAATCGATCTGAAAAATGTCCAGTATGTTTCATAAAGTAACTAGAAAAAAAGGCAAGTCAATTTTATCAATATTTTTCACCACTTATTTATTTATTATTAATGTCACTAATCGAACATTTTTCTCCTTTCTTTTGGGATATCCACTTCTCAATATTATTTCGAAGATCCACATCTGACTTCACCATGTCCATTGATAAAGGCGAACGATTAAATGGATCTGTTTGATCGCTCAACAAATGTCTGGAAAATTAACGCAAATATGTAAAAACAAGTTTGCAACAGCCAATTTTAAAGATAACTGAAATTTTTGAATATATGGGTCTTAATTTAATGAATAAATTACATCAAAAATCACCTTGCTATGGTTTGACGATCAACTGTAATTTTTGAAGAAGGTAGGATAACGGGGTCAGTCATAAGTGTAGACATGATAGGATCTAAAAATTCGTCCGGAACGCCAACAAGTATTTCGTCTTCTTCTCTCTTTTGACGTCCAGCGACTTCTACCAATTTTGCAAACGAATCCAAGTCGCTAACGATTCCCACTCCACCTATTCTAACTGAAAACGAAAAAAAGTTTTGGAAGTATTTAAAATCTTTAAATAACTTTTAAGCTAAAGGCATCTTAATTTTTGAAAATATTTTCTACAATTGTTGCATAATGTATCGTTTTTCTCATTAATAGTCTTACCCAAAACATTTTCAGCCAGTTTGAAAAGCTCTGGACTGTAAGAACGTCCATCCTGAGAAACGGCAAGTGTAAAGGCCTCACTTTTGCTAAGATTGATATAAATTTCGCAGATACTCAACACGAGATTTGCTGGATTAAAGTCGTATTCTGCTTGATCTTTTACCTAAAAACATTATCGGTTTGAATTGTAGTTTTCATTTGAGTTTTGAAATTTGTATTGCGTTATTATCAACCTTCAGATTTTTTTTATTGGGTCCTACTAATTGCAAAAGTAAGTAATTTAACATTGAAGCTATTCGATCCACCATTGTTGGGTGGCAAAATATTGATTTTATTTCCGATGTAAGCATCTTTATGGTCTGAATGGTTTCCCTGCCTAAAATATTGTCAAAACGAGCAATCATTCCGACGTGTTGAAGATATCCCGCCTGTTGATCTCTTTCATGTGGAGGCAACTTGTTCCATTCTCCGCTTTCTCTATAAAAAATAAAAATAAAAAACTTTAATTAAAAATTCAAAAGTAAATCAATTTCTATTGGCATTAAACAGCTAAAAAAAATTAAAATTTATGAAGAGTAAAATATAATACACGCCTTGCTTGAAGCATTTGTTTTAGTTGTGCCATATTCGAAAGTGCTTCGTCCAAAAGAAATACAGCATCATTCATTAATAAATTTATGAAACGTAGGAATAGCGGGGGTTGAACTGCTTCCATGTTAGCTTCTGCATCTTTAGCTAAATTTCTGTAAAAAACAGTAATAAATCAAGTTTTTTTTTCAAATATTACAAGTAATATCCATCACAGTTTTCCTTAACTACACAAAAGGTAACTTAATTTTAAAAATATAAATACACCTTTACTGTAAGGACTAATTACTCACTTAAAATATTTACGGTGCTCTTCTATTTTCCACAAATATGCCATAACAATGTACATGGGACGACGGTAATTAAATTTCTGTTCAAATTGTACACCCTGTCCAGTCATTTCAATGCTTACAAAAACGTGAAGCAAGTTTGTAACGATCTAAAATAATTATTATAAAGCCGTTAATTTCTTAACATCTTTGGGATAAATCTATTAACGTGAAGGGGTTGAGATATTGATTTTTCACATACTTGATGTCTGTGTGGATGGGAAATAAAAAGTTGCTGTCTGTGAAATGATCCAATGGAGGGTGCACTCTGTCCAGCTGGATCATCAGTTAATGGCAATAAAGCTTCTAAACCTTCTGCTAATCTCGCGCGCAAATGTGGATTATATAAACGTTTCGGCGACTCCATTAATGCAATTACCTAATTAGTCATTTCAAAATATTTATTAGTAGCGCATACCAACTGTTTTATTACAGATCTTACACCAAATAAACTTGCCTCTGTTAGTATTGGATTTAAAAAATTTGGACCTTGTTCTTCGAATACATTAGGATTCAAACGCCTCAAAAAACACAAAAAACCAACCGTATTCTCTACTACGAATTCAGGAATGCATCTGCAAATTATAATTTATTCAAGTACTCGTCATCTTGTAATCTAATATTTCGAGTTCTGCCTATTTAAGTATAAATTTAAATCACCTAAGAGTATCTGGAACTGTTTCAGGTAATGGGAATGTAATTGATTTAAATTCATTCGGAGCGTAATTGATCCGTTTGGTTTCTTCTACTTTACAATTATCTAAATTAACTTGCATCAACCAAACAGCCGTAGTCGAATGAAATTTTGCGAGGAGATTAAGACTTTCAGGAAACAATAAGCTGGCTCTTAGTGATAAATATCTAAAATAAAAAAACGGGACTTAAGAAAGACTTAATCCTTAAACATTATTCATTTTTACTTACTTTGTCATCTCCATTTCCATTCGCTGTGTAATTACCTCAAGCACTTCAGAGCTACCCCCAGTTTGTGCGTCGTTGTAAACCCTTTGTATTCTCGCCAAATCTTGGTTGGACCTACAAATTAGAACTTGATACATTATAGATCATATGTATAAAGTGAAACAATGGATTCAGATATCCTAGACTTGGATTAAGCCTACCTCAATAATTTTTCTAAAATAACCCGATATCCAAGATCTAAGGCTCGATGTGTGAGATAGAAACACTCGGTAACGAAACCAAATGATTCCGCAACGGGCCTTTTTTCTCCTTCAGGAGTGGGAACCAGACAAGTTTCTGAACTCATTCCTTTCATGTGTAAACCACGAGCTTTACATTCATCATCTTTTGCCTATGTGAAAACAATAATTAACTTAAATATATTCATTTTAAAACTTACTGAATTGAAAATATTTTTTCTCACCTCTGCTGCACAGTAAGTAGGATCGATTTTCAAAATTTTGGGATCATTTGGCTTTGAGCAAAAAGGTTGGCATAATTTGAGTAGAACATTTTCCAAGTTTACCATAAATCCGTCAGAAATTGATAGAACACTTCCTAAACCAATGTCGCTGTGAGAACTCCAAATTTTTCCTCGACTAGAATTAGCATGCAAACAATTTCCTATCCATCTTAAAGTTATGTGCCGAGTTTCTGACGAGCATTTTAATAGCAAATGGAATAATTTGAAGAGACGTTCATTTATGCTGGCTAATGCTGTCCAAATTGTCCCTTCAACGGTTGTACTAGCCTAAACATATTATTATTGTTACTTGCTCAAAGAAAAAAAATATATACATGTAAAATATAAAATTACCTGTTGCAAAGGTTTATCAAAAAATTCGTAAGGTGCATCGTAAGTTTTGGGAAGGCAGCTAAGATTGAATAGTGCTCCTAATAAAGTATCAGCATAAGATCTTCCAGAATCGTCTTTTGGTGTGCTATGAATAACTATTAATTGTGCTAAAGGTTCTGATGTGGCAAATGATTGCAAGATGTCAAACCAATGTGGCTGAAAAATAAGCCGATTACTTTTAGCTGCCTGGACATGAATAACATCAAGCACAGGACTAAATGATTTATCAATGACATCTTTAGAATCCTTGTTGTCCAAAGATAGTTGTTCCACTACGCCGCACGTAAAAGAAGATACTTGTTCAATTTCTTCACCAATTGCAAGTTTTACAAAATCCTCGTATATCTAAAAAACAAGATTAGTTTCAGTATAATGAAGTCTACTTTTTAAAATTAATTGTAGCCTGTTTTAATGTCAATCACCTCTTGTCTCTCGTAAAAATCAGGTTCTTGCAATGCAGTTCCAACATTTCTTAAAATTATTCGACGAATATCAGCAAAATCATTTGCCAAGTCATTGTTTCTTTCATATGTTTTGAGTCGAGAGAAACATTCAAAAAGATAAACTATGACCCTAGTTTCGAGTGTATGTTGATCGACTGAACCATCCTTAGAGACTTTATTTACTAGTTTAGATGATGGATTTGTCAACATTAATCGTTCGAAAACGGCTTGTTCAATAGAATCCGTGTCTATGTAAACCAGTGGTTTATCATGCTTAAATTTAATTTTTTCTTGTAATGTAATACAAAATACTTCTGCCGTGAGTCTCTGAAGGCGTTGCTCCTTTAAACTGTCTTCAGAAATGTTCGAATCAATTGGAGAATCGGCTGCTTTCTGAGAATTATCTATTGATTCCTTTCGTTCATCTAGTAAAATTTGATGTTGAGAAGAGAACGAAACAGCATCACTAACAGTTGAGAATAATCCAGCAAATGGATTACTATTTACTTTGTCGCACATTTTACTGATTATTTACTTTTTAAAATAAAGATGCATTATTTATACTGAAAATAAGTGACAATAGGTTGTTTATATAATTCACAAATATTCTAAGAATAATATTGAGTAGAATAAGAGAAAATTTTCTTATAACTTGGAAGCGCACATATATATATATAACCTCAAAATTAACAGCAAGTCAATAGTCTAAAAAAATATATTAAACTAAAAATTCATATTAAAAATTGTTTTACAACTTTTAATATAAATAGGTCTGGCTGTAACACGAATAAATAAATACCCATTACTAACAAGAAGAATTTAAAATTAATTTATAGTATATATTTGAGACCTTAATGTTTACCTAGTTTACAGACTGAGATAGTGATATGTCAATTTGCAGTTGTTTCATCAAATAATTCAATAATTCAAGGCAGTAGCTGAATAATTATCATTACTATTAATACGAACAATCACGACGGTATAATCAATATGTTTATATACGTACTTGAAAATATACTGTACATATAGATTATATGGTATTATATTGAGGCGAATCTTGGGCGAATCTTCTATATAACGTTTGAAGTTTGCAAATTAACCTTAAATTCAGACGATTCATATGGCATTCAACGCCAATATTTTTTATGTCTTTCATGTATATTTACTTGTGATAAAAAATACTTTGTGTTACGATTATCCACGTTGAGTGATAATGCAAGTTACGTATGTTAATTGTATTATGTATGTATTGATTTACGCATGGAGAATAGACATAGATTTACGTATGAAAAAAAGTTTTGTCAATACGAGAGCAGATACGTCTACCACGTGACCTGACGTGACCTTTGGAAAATCTGTCAAGTATCTGTTAAAATCGTCCAAATGAACAACGTCGACCAATGACAATTCAGTTTGAGGTAAAAGAGCACTTTCAATAGGGAAGACAAAAGGAAACCAAATGATATTTTAAGTTTTAACCAGTTTGAACACCTCGAGTCAGTTGAGCTGTTGAGTCAGTTCGTCACTTTCGTCACTAATCACTCAGCTGTGTTCCTTATTTTCTCATGTTTCTGCTCTGCAACGATTTTTAATATGTATTATACGTATGAAAGTTTACGTTTAATTTACGTTTTTATATACGATTATTAACATTTTCCCTTATTTCAATAAGTTTTTTATATTTGGGAGTAGACGGAGTAGACCATGCTCTTTTTCCCGAAATCAAGATCTGAGTGGAAAAGATAGGTTAAGAAAAAAAAGAACAATAGAATTAAGAAAGTGTCTATTGTGGATTTTACTTTACTATGCTTACAGTTGCACAATTTTTGAGTGCAATTATAGTAATTTTCATGATTAATTTTGCTGATGGAATCAACAATACACATGAAATAGACTGTAATAATTTACGAATGGGACAATATATTTGTCCCCATCCTGATTACGATTTTATTGATACAAAAACTCAACAACCAAAGGGATGCACAAAAGAAAATAAAGCAAAAGGTATAAAAGTTTACTTATTTTCTTATAAATTACTTATTGTTCTTATTACACCTTTGGATAAAAAGCCTTGTTCAATTACAATTTTTAATTATTTTTTTCAGTTTTGTGTCTAGCAGCAGATGGCCTCATTTGTTCAGAGACGAAAAACAATACTTTTAAAAAGGATATTCCTTGTAAATGGACGTAAGTAAAAAGTATCTTTTTTTGAAACTTAAAACTTATTATTGATTCTACAAAAAGTGACTAGTTATCCCAATAAAAAGGCTTTTATTAAATAATAATGAAATTTTCAAATTTCA
Organism: Diplolepis rosae; assembly: GCA_030998225.1. Lineage (NCBI taxonomy): Eukaryota > Metazoa > Arthropoda > Insecta > Hymenoptera > Diplolepididae > Diplolepis > Diplolepis rosae. Next base: position 16,716,406 of record JAPYXD010000680.1, on the reverse strand, counting down.
AGTTGCTTTTCTGTCTGTCCTTTTTAATTATGTGAGCTGAAATTAAAAAAATTAACATGAATTTATTTTCGATCCTGTTTGATAAGGTTAAGTTTAACCTCAAATAATAATAAGAAACAATTTTATTGTCTGCATGATATGAGCGGTATTAACAGAAATAAATAAACAGGCAAAGGAAATAAAAGAGAAGACATGTCTGGTACTGAAAATATATTTCAGTCATTATTTTTTGAATAACCGTAGCTAAGATTCATATCCTCTTATATATCTATCAACTATGATTTAAACATTTCATCCACAATTTTAGTTTTTGCACTGATAAAGTTTCAAGTTGATAGTTTTTAGTAGTATGATTGGGAAAAGGAAACAATTTGTTTTATTCCGATAGTGCAAATTATTTAAAATTTTAGTTTAAAAATATTCCTTTCCCGCAGTATTTTTAGTAAATACGTTTTTATAATTACAAATTTGACCATTCACAACTTTCCATAGAAAATATTCTAATCGGTAAGAATTAATAAGTTTTAATAAGAAGCATGAACGCCTAATTTTGTTTATCAATTATAAATTAGCACGTCCTAAATGAATGAAAACCAATACTTTTAAATCCTTTTCTTTCTGATCAGAAGCAGAATGAAATCTTATTTGAACTTTTAATACTTATTAATAGTTTTTAATTAACGATTTTTTGCAGGAAATTAATATTCTTTATATTTTTCTTTATACAGAAATGGATACTCTTTCGAAACATCGTTATTGCTCTCAATATTTCTTGGTATGTTTGGTGCGGACAGATTTTACCTTGGATATCCGGCTTTAGGACTTTTAAAACTGAGTACCCTCGGTTTTCTGTTTTTGGGTCAATTTTGTGATGTAATATTAATAGCAACACAGACTGTTAGGCCAGCAGATGGCTCACATTATGTTATGCCCTATTATGGAGCTGGGGTTACAGTAATTAGAAGTAATAATTTCACATATCGTCTACCACAACAAGACTGGTGACATAACGTTATTTATTGAGTTATGTTCTCAGTTTTCACCCATATTAACTTGTATTATATGTATGTTAATGTATTATAAGTAAGGAAATGTGATTTTTCTATCTAAGCTAATTAGGAAAAAAACGTTTTCGTGATAATAGCAGCAATCGATAGATAATACGTAGTTTTATAGTAAATTTTTTTTCCTGAATTTTTAAAACGTATATCTGCCCGTAAAATAAATTGTTGAAAATTGCACATTTTCAAACGAGATCCAAACGCGCCAAAAACATGGCGTGCGGCTAGCAGAAGGCCCCGTGACGTCACGATCATAAAACTCGGATACGTTAACGTAGGATTTGATAGACTCGCAAATTGAAATAGATTGTTTTCACTAATTTATAGTACAATGAGTGAAAAAGAAACACAGGTAACAACCAAGAAAAGTTTAAAAGGCTATCGAGCATGTTTCGTTCCGTTGTGCGGGAACAATTCAAAAAAGAATCCTGGTAAAAATACGTTGGCCGTATGAACTCTATAGAAAGATCTCAAGTTGTTATGGTCGTGACGTCACTGCCTCCATGAGTCAGTAGCAAACATGGCCGCCCGCTGTTTGAAAAGTATTTAAAAATACGCATCTCAAAATTAATTTTGAAAAATATTTTAAAGGTCAAAAAAGTTTTTTTCAAATATAAACATTTTATATATAACATGTAGATTGTACTATAAAAAACGCAGGTTGTTTGAGTAAAATTTTTTATACCTAATTGTAATTTTAGTCTGTCAGGATATCAGGTTAATAAAATGAGACTGTTTTTGTAAGTCATTTTAATTTATAAATTTTAATAAGCGTCCCATGCAGTTTAATTTGTGATTGCCAATTTTGAATATCGTGCCATTAGAAGTTTCATCATGGCGGCAGTGCTAAAACTATTATCAAGAAACAAGACAGAAAAAATACCCGATTGTTTAATCCAATTAACTATTTTACTTAAAATCGTGTGGTCAGGTCAGGGCCGAATTTATATATAAGCAAAATAAGCAGTTGCTTAGGGCCCCGGCCTCAGAGGGGCCCCCAATCAGCCAAAAATAAAAAAAATTAGTCAATGAAAATTCTGCCAAAACAAAAAAATATAGAATAAACTTTTTGAAAATTCAACACAAATAATTCAATCTTTATTTTATCCAATATTTTCATTTGGTAGGTTATGTTGTTATAAATTAGATCTACATTAGGGGCCACTTTTCGATCGTGACCAGGGCCCCTTGAAGCAGAAATTCGGCCCTGGGTCAGGTTTGTCATCCACCAATTAAAAACGACCCCTTTATTAATAAAATAATAATTTGAACAAATTTTACGGAGAAGACAGTGATGCGTTACATTTTTCTGCATTTCTGTTTTCTCCGGAAAATTTGTTAAAATTATTTTATTAATAAAGTGGGCGTATATAATTAATGACGTCAGAGTCTACCATACGGACTTAAAATTTTTTTCCAATTTCAAAAATAACTAGAAAAGATAGGATTATTCGACCAATAAACAGAATAAATGAGAATAATTAGTCTGAATAACTATACTGCTAAGTTATGTTTGTTCACTATTTAACAAATGTTCAAGATACTTAACATTAAAGTTATTAGAAATCTTCACAGTGAATTCAATAATTACAAACCTTTAGGTAGCTTTTGATTTTATAGACCATCTTGGTCTGTGAAATCAAAATGAAATTTAATGTCTAGGGGATATAATAATTTTGCGGAATATTTGCTAGGCGGTACCAGTGATAGGTACTCCTTTCACTTTCTGCGAAAATCCCATTTTTCTTTCATTATCAAGATACTTTTAGAAATACACAGAAGGATTGTGTGAAAACGTGTTTTTGTGATATTGTATTTTTGAGGTACGTATTTTATTTCTATCATGCATTTTAAATACTATCTGCTTTTAAATAAATGTAAAAAAGACGTAACCTCCAAAGAAGAGGAAAAACGTGTGTATTATAAATTGTCATAGCAAAATATTTTAAAGCACGTTTTTTACAATATCACTGTAATATTTGCACACGTCATCATATTTCATATTCATCATTCAAGATAATTGGTTTACCGTAAAACATCAAGATCAAAACACAGATTGGCTTTGTAATAGAACTGTATGGTAATAGAGATGGATTGTGCTCCAGATTTTTTTACATAAAATACATGGTTTTTTACACGAAGCAAATTACGTATTTTAAGTAATTTACTCCCCACCACATGAAAAATACATTGTGTAGAAAACTAAGGACATAGCATACGTAGCTATATACATGTAGTAAACTATGTAACATACGGAATGTATTATACATACCCATCTCTGGACATGGATGAGTAACATCAGAGTTGGGTAACATTGGTAACATGCCTCAGGTATTTTATACATGTATATTACTACATATATTACGTCCTTCGTTTTTTACACAATGTATTTTTTATATGATGGGAGTTAATTACTTAAAATACATATTACCAGGAATTTTCTTACAGAAATGTAAAAAATCAAATAATTAATGCGTTATTCGTCATGATTTGTCATTTTTATTTACAAATTGTATATACAGTCAATTGATTTACATTAATACAGGAATTTATCACCTCCAATATTGAAATGCTATGGACTTTTTGAAAATATAACCTACCTGCTCTGGTATCATGCAGTCCCCTGTATCTTGCCACCAAATGCATAAGAAAAAAATTACGTGAAAGTTGACTGCCGCCGGTGGCGGCGCTGACTGTTCATAGGCCCTAGATTCAAAAAAATGCATGGGAAAGAGCATAGAAAATTAATTTTCTCCTAATAAAAACTATTTTATCGCATTTTCTTATACATGACAAAAATCTAATAAGATCTTCATATTTTTCACAAAAATTTATTCTCTTCGAAAAGGTTAAGAAATTCACTTTAGGCAGAAAATCTAATTTCTAAATTCTGGCGGGAATTGCATTATTTGTGTCAAGTTTTTTATTTTATTATTGTTTTGCGTTCATTTAAATATTAATACTAATAATTAACGTCGTTATAATAAAATTTGATAATTTTTCATATTATATAACACATATATAATACTTGTATAACATATAACAAAAATATATAATACATATACTATATATTACTACTGTAATTAAATGAAACTCCTTTTCAAAAAAAGCATTTCAAAAATACTGTTTGGAATTTGGACTAAATTTTGTTAATATTATACTATGAAATATATTAATAATATATTATTATAATATATTATAATTCAAAGCAGTGAAATAGTTTTAAAACAAATTGCACTGAAATTATTGTATAAATAACATCGAGTAAAAGTGATTTTTTAATTGACTGGAGTTTATCTAATAAAAGTAATACTCTGATAACTTATATTAACGTCTAATTTTTTTGTTTTGATGATACGGTGTTCTCATCCATTTTGAACACCTCATAAATATAATATTAACATTATTAAGTTAGGCCTCAGTGAGCTTTGCTGCCTTTTGCTTTTCAAGATTGGCCTTCTTTATATCAGCCATCTTAATTTTGTAAAATTATAAATTTAAGTTTTCAATTCCTATTACTTTAGGAATTCTATGTAATTCAGTAAAACTATGAGCTATAAAAAGTCAGGAATCTAAATTAACAAAAAATCTAAACATATTCTTTTATAAAGTTCAAAACTTTATTTTAATAACAAAATTGTTAGAAATCAGAAAATTTTTTTCCATTTCAACACAATCCAATTTTAACAGGCTCGCATTAACTTTAATTCAGAATTTTAAAAAATATTCTTTTTCATCTATTCTTTATTTCAGTCACTTTCATTTATCTATTTTTTAACATCTATCACACAAAATTTTTGTAACTGAATTTCTTTGAGATAAGTATTTGAGAGACATTTATTGCGGAGCAAAGAAAATTCATTGCACAACTAGATACAATTAATTAATATTGAGACATTAAACTTTGTTATATTATGAAATTAATTGTTAATACCTCTATTAAATAAAATGTTTTATTTTAAACTAATTAAGAAAATAAACAATGTGTTCGATGTACTTACTCTTCCCAAAACTGTTACTCCATCGGGTGCATAGGTTAACCTCTCTTGAAGAATATCTTCTGGCTTAAAATGCTTTTCGTAAATCGCATGACCTGCTTTTAATTTGATGTCATCGCGAAGGATAGCAATTTGCCATAATTTTATCGTATTTTCATCCTTCGGTACAATGAAAAAACGAACTTTGTCAGAGCAAGACTTATATCCGGATTTGCACCCAAAACACACACATTTCACCATTTTTTACATCAATTTTTTTGGAAATTTGTTTCTAAACTCGCCAACTTTATCTCATTACCGTTCAAGAATTCGAAAATTTGAAAATTTACAGAGAAAAGCTTAAAAAATTATGTTTTGTAATATGATTTTCGTGTAAGTCGGCCCAATGAACAGTCAGCGCCACCGTGGCGGCCAGTCACAATTCATGTCATTTTCAACTCAGAGATGCAGGGGGCTGGTATCATGGTGTTTATGATATTTGTTATTGGTTCAATGTCAATTTTCCTTTTGTTATCGTTTTTTAATAAAGTATTATACTGCACGTATGTAATCAAACAAAGAAAAGTGAGGTTGTATTGACTATATGTACTACAGTAAAGTCAAGTAAAGTGCAACCAAATCTTCTACAGTTTTGTCAGACTCTGGTTTTGTATTTTGAACGCAACAACCGATTCCTTTCTTTCATTAAGGTCATTACAGAATAGGATTTTAGAAACCGACGTAACATCGACATGATATGACATAGAGTTTACGTCGTGCGCGCGCATCTATTGCCAACTGCAGAACTTTCATTACGTTATTCCCGCAACGGGAATGCGAACGCGATAAAAGTTCTGCAGTTGGCAATAGATGCGCGCGCACGACGTAAATTCTATGTTCATGTCATGTAGATGTTACGTCGGTTTCTAAAATCCTATTCTGTAAAGACCTTTAAGGCCATGGACCACTGATCTCTATAATACACTTGATGCACAATGCCAATGGGAAAGTCCGCAAAGTCGTGTGCCCAATTGAAGGCTGAGCCGTCATATTTACTTAGGTTGATTACAAAGAATGTTGCGGTAAATTCAAATATAGTAAATACGGAAAAGTGTAAATATTAAAGTAACAATATGAAATCCATGCTTTTTTACCGGTATTAGTATTGATAGTGTACATAATTAAACTAATGAAATGAAATTTATTAAATAATACTAAAATATAACTTCGGTAATATTTGTTATTATGGTATATAATGTTGTATATTTTTAAATAGGCATATGTATTTATTTCTTAACTATAATTAAATATAAATTTATCAAATATGGATTACAGAATTCAACAAGTAAACGTACCTTGGAGTAGTGTAAAAATTATCTCACGTTCTGAAGGTGAACTATTAATAATAGTCACGTATAATAACTATTTTTAGTATAAATTAATTCGCGTTTCATAATTTAACCCTTATGTACCTGTATATTAACGGTTTTGTAAACTGGCAAAAAGCTCCATCCCCTTCTGTTTAAAAAAATGTTGAATTACTCGATCTTGTTGGCGTATTTCATCATACGTTTAAATTGCTCAGGAGTAATAATTTGCTCCAACTGAAAGAAGTAATAGAAATAATTTTAAATATATACAACAATTATATAAACTATTGTATTTTGGTCGTTTACGAACATTTTAATTTATCAGAAAATAATAAAATTGGAAAAGAAACAAACCCTAAAATATAATTAATACTGAATGCAGATATTACATGAAAATTATGTACATGCCCGTGAAGTTTAAAGCTGAAAGGCGGTTCCGCGGGTGGTGTATTGGTTCGAGAGAGGGGGTTTTTTGGTTTTAACAGGTATGCCTAGACCCGTCCTAGGAGAGTCCTGTACAACGTCTATAAAAGATTTTGCCATTTTTCCTCCTCACCAAAAAAAAAAAAAGTATGTACATGCTGTGACTAGTATGTTACTAAATAATAGAATCCAATTCTATAAAGACCTAAGTAATAATATAGAAGATTATCACTAAATAGTACAAAACATCAAGTACGAAAGTACTTCACAAGCAGCAAATCAGTTAATTAAAAATCACCAGAGTATCACAAACAAGAAGTTTTAAATGTAAAAATGAAGTAGTGACTAATTCAACACCTTAATTTTTAAACTACATGCAAAAGTAATAAATAATCAATTCTTAAAAGAAAACAATGATTTTATTTATTATTTTTTATTATTTATTTACTTGTTGAATTCTGTAATCTATATTTGATAAATTTATAATAAATTTATATTTAATTATAGTTAAGAAATAAATACATATGCCTATTGAAATATATACAACATTATATACCATAATAATAAATATTACCGAGTTATATTTTAGTATTATTTAATGATTTTCATTTCATTATTTTAATTATGTATACTATGAATACTAATACCGGTAAAAAAGCATGGATTTCATATTGTTACTTTAATATTTACACTTTTCCGTTTTTACTATATTTGAATTTACCGCAACATTCTTTGTAATCAACCTAAGTAAATATAGCGGCTCAGCCTTCAATTGGGCACACGACTTTGCATTGATTGTGCATCCAGTGTATTATAGAGATCAGTGCCATGGACCAACCGGATCACGTAACTAGGTTCCTATACTTCACCAAAATTTTCAATTCGTGTAACTCTATTTCTGTAAAAAATAAGATGACACACTGAACATTTGTGAGAGTAAATGGAATGTACTAAGTCAAGTCTATCTAGTCACAAATGTTTAATATCGTAAAAAAAAATTTTTCAAAGACATTTTTTTTCATAATTATAAACTTTTATGACCAGGTTGACCTATATTAATGCATTTTATTTAATTCTAAAATTTTCCAGTTACCTATTTTATTTTTTATAGAAATGGGGTTAAAAACCTGAAATGTCGGTGAAGTAGGAATTTAGTCACGTGACCAGGTTGGGCCATGACCTTAAAATCTTGTTAGGTGGTAGTTTTCGACTTTTGGCGGTCGAAATTACAAAAACTGCAGAATTTTCAAAATTGGAGTGCTAACTACACGCTGCACTACACTACACGCTAATATTTCTCAAAATCTCTTTTTGGAATCATTTGGTGGTTGTTAGGTGGTAATCAGGGTTGGGTCCGTAACATAGGTCACGTAACTTATATGGCTTTCGACACGTCGATAACTATGAATTTTACTAGTGGCAATTTTTGATATTTGGCGGTCAAATTTGTGGGAGATATTATTTTTCCAAAAAATATTTCGCAGTATGCGCATACCCTCTGCGCATATGTATACTTGGCGCGCAATTTAAAAACACAAAATTATAGAAAACTATTCAAATTATTTAATCTTCTATTAAACTATACTTATTTTATGCATCTTATGTTTTCTTTAATTGCCTTTCATTATTTAAAGGGGAATATCATTCTCTAACAGCTACCTTAAACTCGCATCACATTTATTATATCAAAAACAATCTAGAATGTGCACGGAAGTTTCTGCAATACATACTCAAAGTACGAACAAAACCACGTGGCTAATGTTTTTCTTGTATGATTTAAAATGTCAACAGTTGTCAATCATAATTATGATGCTACCGTACTTTATTGTGAATTTTTTATATTATTCTTGTAAAGAGGACGCATTGTTGTTTACGATTTTGGCAGTAATAAGTGGAAAAAGCATCGAATACAGAAGCAGTCAGCAGTATAGAAATCGCACTAAAGAGATTATGCAGCTATTAAAAATTCGACAAAATGCATCGATATGTACATTAAAGCACAATTAAAGTACATTTTCAAAAGATTTGTGACAAATTAAATTAAGTACACTAATATTTCATGATATAAATGATTTACTATTAATCAAGTGTGTTTGTTGTTCCCCTAGCAATCGAGATGTTTTTGTACGGGTAGTAAAAGTGAAAATGCCGAAAAAATAAAATAAAATTCTGAACAGTGTGAAACATGAACTTATTGTTAGTCATTGCAAACTTTCCGGTATGTATGTAACAGGTCATTGGCGTTTACGAAAGCCACATGATTGATCTATGACAATGTATGACAAGTGTTTATTATTTTAAACAAGATTGCTGGTGCTTGCTTAACAGTTTGTCAGTTATACCAGTCAGTTACTAAGCATGCGATAATCTAAACAAGTTAACACATGCTTTGCAATCAGTCACTTTGAGATAAAGTTTCGTATATGAAAAAGTGTTTTCGATTTTTAGGCAGTCTTTCACAGTTGAAGTATTACTCCCGAAGTTACTAGCTTTCGATATATTCAATAAAAATGTCGAGTCTTAATGAAATAAAGCGAATATGGAGAATCGCGGACGCAATTTCCTTTGATGTAGACTCTACAGTTATCAGAGAAGAAGGAATAGATGAGCTCGCAAAATTTTGCGGAAAAGGAGATCAAGTTTCTAATCTGTAAGTTCACTGTTCATTAAATTAAACAAGTATTATAAATTGCCAATTTTTAAATGATTGATAAATATCCATTGAAATTTAATTATTGTTAAATAGTGCATATATTAATTTTACCGCCTCTAACCTTTTAGTTTGTATTACTCTTATTATTTTAATAATATGTTTCAACATTTCTTTTTAAAGATTTAAGAAGAGGTTTGCACATTAATTCAAACAATTTTTTACTTTATTTTCTACATAATTTATCCAGACATATTTGGAGTAAACCTTATTTATCCATGCATCCAACATAATAATAAAGTAAAAAATTACTCATTTGATTTTAGAGTCACAAGAAAAAAACTTTTTAGTTTTCTTATAAACTCTTTTAGTAATTTTTTAAAGCATAGATTTTATTCTGTTGAAAAGTTTTCAAAGAAAAATAAATTCTCCTTTCTTAGTTTCTAAAATTCAAAATTTGTCTATGAATTATATACATCTATGAATCGAATTCAATCTCATTTTATATTATATATATTGAAGGTGATTTTAATTTGAAGCGAAAAATGATTTTCCAGGACGAAGCAAGCAATGCAAGGCAATATGACGTTTCAGCAATCCTTAAATGTGAGATTAAATATAATAAGGCCCAGTAGAAGTCAAGTGAAAGAATTTTTAGAAACGCACCCTCCAAAGCTCACACCAGGCATCAAGTATGAATATTTTACTCTATTAAATCAAGGGCATGTAATACTTAGGAAATTAAAAAGTTTTATTAATTTTAGGTTCCTACATATTTGTTTCCAAAATAAATAAAACCTTGTTTCCAAAATTTGCAAAATGGGATAGAAGATAAAAACGGATGTAGATAGTTTAGGAAATAAGAAAAAGTTCAATTTTAGGAAAATCTATCAAAAAATTCTTTTCAATATCAAAACCAAAAGTAGTCTATCTGCATCCGTTTTTATCTTCTCTCCAATTTTCCAAATTTAAATAACTAAATTTTATGTATTTTGACGTAAGCATGAAAAAATTAAACCAAGTTGTTTTCATAAACTTTCTACTTTTCTCAAGTACACTGTAAAGAAAAATCGTAATTTACCAATACATAGGTGATGAAATTTTTCAATAATAAATTGAAAAAATAATCTTCTATCAAATTATTTTAATAATTTACAAGAAATATTCGTATTTGCTAGATGATTTTATATAAAAATTTCAAAACATATATTGTTTAATTACTTCCAATGCTTTATTGGAAGTTTCCAAAAAAATTTTTTAGAGTGTATTATGTACATGCACTTAAATTTGTAAAGTAGTGATTCAAAAGTATTAGTTCAAAATCTGAATAATATCTTTTATAAATTCATTTTTGTATTCACTTGAATATTTGAAGTGAATGTGTTCACTGACATTTTCTCAAACCGCAAATTAATTAACCCATAACAGTATTAGGAGTAAAAATGTTATGTATGAAACTTGTAGAGCCTTAGTGAGTGCCCTTCAAGCACGAAAGAAGGAAGTATTCCTCGTTTCTGGTGGTTTTCGTTGCCTAATTGGACCAGTAGCTAAACTACTAAATATTCCTTCCGAGAATATATGTGCGAATAGACTGAAATTTTATTTCACAGGTTAGTTAAGTTATAATATTTTATTTTTATAGATAATTTATTCAAACTGCGTAATTTTCTTTTATCAAATTAAATTATGCAAAACTCATCATATATTTCAATTCTTTTTAATTGAGATCGCTCTTATTGAAAGCCCAAGGTTAGTATGCAGCGAACAAAACCATGATTTAATTAAGGCCATGATTGCGTCAACTTTTATTCTAATAAAGAAAAACATAGTGTCCTAAATACATACAAATATTTCTAGTAATTATAGGTAGAATAGAATATTGTGATGGTCAATGAAGAAAACATTATATAAAATAAGTGCGTAATATTTTTAATGTAAACATCAACATTTATGAAAATACATTTCTTATTGTTCGTAACCATAAAGCTATTTTTGATTAAAGTTATGCATTTACAGAAGAATATGCTGGTTTTGATGAAAACGAACCGACCTCTAAAAGTGGAGGAAAGGCCGAAGTCATACGGCTTCTTAAAGAACAAAGAGGGTTTAAAAATGTGATTCACGTTGGTGATGGGGCAACTGATTTAGAAGCTTGTCCTCCAGCTGATGCTTTTATTGGTAATATATTAAAATTCCTTAAATTTATTGAAATTAATTTATGCAAGAGCATATCTTAGGGGGCTTTCATTTTTTTTTATCAAAACTATAAACGATCCAATTATTAAAATTTAAAGTATTACAATTAAAATTGTTATACAAATAAAAATTACAAGATATCTATATTTTTTTTAGCTTATAATACATGTTTTTATACAGCTCCAAATTTTTGTTTACGTCTTTTATTGAAAGTACGTAATTGCGCTATTTTTCATTCTCTTTAACTGCAAAATTTCGTCTCTTTTCCATTACTTTCTTCATTTTCTAAAATAATTTTTCGCATACAAGATTTATTAGAACACTAAATTATACCATATTGTCTATAAGTAAAATTTTCAACAAGACAAATATTGATTTTCAAAAATCAGTCAAATCGATTTAGAGGAAACTCAGTTTTATTATATTTAAAATCGTAACGATTTTGACTGTTCGGGTGTAATTCATAAACTCAATAGTTTTTCAAAGAGTATAATTGCAGAAAAATGAATGATAAGTGGAAGAGAATATGTAAATAATTTTTCTAAACACCAACTTGATTTTAATAAGTAAAATATTATATTAGTTACTTATATACATTTTACTTATCTTTGAGGGAAGCAGAAGTTAAAAGTCTCTAAAATATGCCCGTATATTATATCAAATTTTTCATAATGTGCGTTTTAAATTGCAGGATTTGGTGGTAACGTAGTTAGAGATTCAGTAAAATCGAATTCCGTGTGGTTCGTTTCGAATTTCAATGAACTCATAGAGGCTTTAGAAGAGGAAGAAAATGTATGAAGATCATCAACGTTTTAACTTAATAGATTTGAAGGATTTTTTTATTCTTTGTAAAAAAATGTTACACATATTTTATATATATATATATATGTATATGTTGTAAATTATTGTATTTTTAAATTTTTACATAGACTTCGGATTTATTAACCTCTTACAGGCAAAATATAATTTTAAATTATAATGAAGATAAAAAGGTATTGAGTTGTCCGAGAGAGATTTTAGTGTATTCGCGCATAATTATAAAGCGGCTTATCAGCGACACAAACTTGTTAAAGCAAGGAAAAGGAAATAACATCATTGCAGGAATATTCTATTGCGAGAGCAATAATCTATTGTCGGTAGACGGCTAGTTAACGGCAATGACCTGAAATTACAGCTGCGTGAAAAAATAGTTGAATTGATTATTTTCTTAAATATTGATCTGTATTAGACTGGATAATTCGATATATTGAATAATATGAATGGGTGAAACTTCTGTGACTAAAGTTTTACAATTGTTTGTAAAGATGCTCTAGAAAATTATATTGTTTAATATTTTAAACTCTTTTAAAAGTATAAAGATCAAATTTAGAATTTCAAGAAAAATTTGAAATCTTTTAGTGCAACGCTTCCATGAATGCTAAAATAAGGAAAAATTAAATTATCTCATAATACACAATTAGTCATTTTCACTTCCATGAACAGCTAACTTCACTTTGTCAAACTCTGGAAGTATTGTTCCCATTATAAATTTCTGCAATAAAAAAGTATTTATCCAAAAAATGTTTTTTGTGAAAATACGTTTTATTATGCTAAAGAAACCAAACAATTAATATGACTAATTTTGACTGGTTTTTCTATTTTAATAATTTTATTATTCAATTTAATTTCTTTTGGATAATAAAACGCATTTTCCCAATCAACATTTTTTCGATAAATGCTTTTTTATTGCAGAAATTGTTGTTTATGGAAGTGAAAATGCCTAATTAGGTTGGGTCAATACAATAACAGACATGTTTTCAAACATGTCACATTACATTAAATTCTGATTAAATACAATCTCTGATGCTCTGATACAAATTACAAGACATCAGAAAAGGGCGGGAATTCTGGCAACCTTGACAACGTTGCAACACCTGCGTCACTTTATCGGTCGTTAATTTTTCAACCGGTATACATACTGTCAATTTTTCTACTTTTTTGTTTCCAATTAAAGGAATATTATTCAATACGTGTTAAAACGTATTGATAAATAGTGAATAGCCATGTTTCGAAAATTCTGTGCATATTTTAGAAGAATTTCATGTCATCAGTTGAAGATATCGTTAAAATAGGAAACGTTTGAAGGTTATGTTGTTTGTAAATGCAAAAAAAACTTTAATAATTGACCTAATTGTTATTTTGGCATTTATTAATAATTTTCCCGCTTGCATATCTCCGAAATATTACCATTTTGTTTATTAATTAAATTACATACACGTTTCACTTATTAAACTTGATCGAATAATTTGGCAGTTTTTATTTTATCATGTATGACATGATAATAATAGTATTACAAATAAGTATTTGTAAATCATTGCTCATTTTTAATTAAAGGTAATTTAATTTAAATTTCATGGCAATTATCATATATTACTGTTTTCTTATTCTTTTGAAAGAAAAATCAGAAGAAAAATGATTGAGGAAGTTTTCTTGATCCATTCTTATTTACTAAACGACTAAACGTTGTTTATTCTTTATTTCTTATAAAGGAATTAACAATATATTATAAAATGGAGAAAGTATACACGTCTTGCATAAAAATTCACGGGGTTCCAATACTCCCACCACTGGTAAGTACAATCTATTTTTATTTTAGTAATTTCTTTGTTAAAAATTAATTATTTTAAAGTCAAGGCGTTTAATTCAAACAAGTGATTCAATAAATCTGCATTACAGATGACTAATGACTTGCGGGAAGAAATGAAATATTATAAACAACTAGCATCGGCAGTAGAGGAAAGACTAAAAGCTCTTGATTCAGCAAAAGAGATTAAAGAAACGAACGAAGAAACTTTAATTTCAAATATAGATGAATCCATCAATTCGGAAATAGAATGCGAGTATTTGGATAAAACGCCAAGTCGAGTAACGTCCACAGATTATCCAACGGAAGTAGAAAACATCGAAAAAGTAGATGCTAAGGACCTAAACGATTCATGCAATAGAACTTCTATTGGATCATGGAAATCGATATCAGATCAAGAAAACATGTATCACAATGAAGCCGAAATAGAAAACAATACCAGTTCTGATACAATAAGTCTGAGTACAGATTTAAATCAATATCTGAATGAATCAACGGAGACATCAACTCATCAAGATCAGTTAAAGAAGCCACAAGTGCCTAAAACTTTAGACATCATTCCCGTCCTTGAAAAAGACTCAAGTCCGTTTGATAATTGCAAAGAGACATTAAAAGGTAAAGAAATAAGTGAAGGTACACCCAAACTTATTCGAAGAGGCTCTTATATTTTGGATACTCCTAGTCCAATGCTTTTGGCTCAAATTCAAACAGAAGGGATAAATACTGATTACATTCCAACCCCAACGACTAATGCTATAAAAAGAAAAGAGTGGAACATTTCGCAGGCGAAAGCAGAGTGGGACAATCAACTGAAAAACAATGAACTTGTTATTTTGAATTCTTCAAGTACAACTATGGGATTCAAGTTAAGAAGAAATAGCGTTCCTAGCGTATATAACCAGAAAATATACAGCACATTTTATCATTCGAGGTCTTTACATTCCATTGGATTTCCTCAACAGGCGAAATCTACAGACTGCATTCAGACAATGATTGCTAATGAGTTTGCAATAGATGACCAGAGGTATGTTGTTATCATTATCAATATAAGTCCTTATTTTCGTAATCATAAATTTATTTTTATTGTAACAAAGCTCATAATCACTTTCAAGACTTATTTTTTGATAAAAAATTTTTTCAAGAAATGAATTTGCAGAAACAAAAATATATGATATTTAAATTATTATCTTTCAGGTATCATATGACTTCGAGTGGGACGAAATGTAATACTTCATACAAAGAAACGCCAAAGAAGTCAAAAGAAAATTATGATGAACTAGGCGGATCATTTAACAGTGTTGCCAACAGTGAATCACATTGTTTTACGAAAAATGAGAGTCCGCAAGAGAATGGAAGTTCTGGTAGTGAATCTTATGATTATCAAATAGGAAAATCAAACGGAATACAATCTAGGAACAAATATAATCCAAGCGTGACATTCGAAAAAGTCCTTTGTATTTTCAAAGAAGTGCGAGAACAGCATAAGAGGAGAATGTCAGCTCTCATAGCACAACAGTACAGAGAACAGTTGCATCTAGAAGAGGATTTTAAAAAACAGGAAAAGAGATTGATTTCAGAAATTAAAAAAGCTTTTCCCGAACTCTCGATATCTTCACTTACGAATGATAACTCTAATATTGAAAACCAAGCACCTCGGACAACCAGAGTAATAAAATCGAATCCTTCACATTCCAAGCTTTCTACTTCGCCTGATGCAAAAATAACGAAATCTCCTTATTCGAGCGCATTAAGTTCACCATATTCCAAGTCACCTTCGCCATATTACTCGAAACCAAAGATAAATTCATCGCCAAATTCGAAAATTGTCAGCACTAGAAATATTCGATCTGCAGCTGAAAGATGTCCACTAGAGGGAATTTCTCCAAATAAATTCGTCCGAAGTACATCTTGTCATCAAATGAGTAATCGAGGCACTCAAACTATTGGGTGCAAAAGCCTCTCTTCAGATTCTAGACCAACTTCACAAATTAACGAATGTCTAGATGACAGTGTTAATTATGAACGGATTTTTAAAGGGCAACGACAACCTACAGTCAGTCGCATATTGTTTCCATTAGAAAGTAACAGTACTCTTGTTCCTATTGTAGATAATACGCTTTATACGGATAAGCATGTGAGTAATTAATTAAAATCTAATACCTCTTGAATTTCAAAGTCTAAAAGTTAAAAAATGTATTCTTTGAAATATTAAAATAATTTAAATGTATTGATCAGATTGAGGCTGCTACAACCATAAATGCATATACCAGAGGATATTTAGTACGAAGGTTAATGAAAACGGAACATATACTTACATTAAGAAATACTTATAAAGAAGCTATACAGTGTATGCTTAAATTGCATGTAGAAGCTCCATTAAGTTTATCGGAATTAAACTTTCATCAGCGCCTGCAGTTACAGGTAAAAAACAAATTTAAAGGGTGAGCGGCTTTCACGTTATCCTTTCTGTGATTTAAAAAGTAAATTACTTTCAAATGAGAAAGACTTTTCAGTCTATAATAATTCATTTATTTGAGAAGATCCATTCTGAACTTATTTGGTTTAATATAAAGCAGCGAAGGAGTGGAAGGTGTTTGCGTTACCGGAATAAAAGCTAATCACAACTGCCATCACAGACCAAATGGAATAACTTCGCACCTGAACTTGAATACGGTCCAGTTTTCGAATCAATAATATGAAAATTAATAGATCGTTATATCGTAAATAGTGCTTCAATTAACAAAATAGATAAAGATTTTAATGAATACGAATTTCAGTGGTTCTAATTAATCTGGATCATTTTGAAATCCTAACTCTGAAAATTAAATTAGAACGAGAGTAATTTCAATCAATTGAAATGATCCGTATAAAAAGTACTAGAGTGCGTCTTTAGTGCTTCGATTAATCAAGTTTTTATTTGCCTTGAGAATTAAAGATAAAAAAATGTTAAAATTGCTCTGTTATCTAAACAAAAATTGTATGTTGAACATGTTTTAAACATTTTTTTTTCAACAGTGTGATGCCGCTTCAATGAATATAGTGGAAATATTTTCTCGAGATCCTGCACAAAAGATGGAAATCATAGCTCACGATCGAGAAATAAAAAAGCTTCGCACACAAAAACCAAGCACCCCGAGATCGTATTCATTTGCAACGCAGCGAACTCTTGCCAGAAAGAAACTGAAAGAGTATGATATTCTCAATTTTTTTCTAACAACGGGTTACTCAAAAAAAACTAAGTGTATTGAAAAGTACTGATTACTTATTTTAATATTTAAAAATAAAAAGGAATAAAAGCATATATAATTTACAAAGTTGAAGAAAATGATACAAGCCAATAAAATTAATTATTACTTTTCCAGAATGGGCGTTCACCAGAAACCTTGGGATCCGAAAATGTATTCAGCAAGGTCAAGATGCCAAAGTTGGACTGCTAACATAAAAGAAAAACGGTCGCCAAAACCCATAAGTAAGTAAATAAATCATTTGGAACAAAGTCAGAGAATCTAAAGGACTTACTTTGCCTGGAATCTTTGATAGTGTTATATCTATCTAAATAACAATCTTTGTTTAATTTTAATTGCAGGTCAAGGTATAAAACGTAGTACTAGCGTTGGAGCTGTTCGAAAACCATGGCGATGACTATTTAAGTGCTCTCATACCGTAATGTAAGTAATTTATTGTACAAATCAACACTGCAATGTAATAAGAATTCCATCCAGTGCCTCATATTAAATTTGAAATAAATTTGGTTATTTCTACAAAAACTTAAAATGTACTAGTATATGAGTAAATTAAAATTACAGTCGCGGTCTATTCTCTCCGATACAACGTCCTTGGTTACGCTCACCCGTCCGTCACTTTACTTCCGCAATCAGAATTGAAGATCTAATTTAATTTACAAGTCAGGAAAACAGAACAAATAGATTAACGTACATTCTTCTATCTCAGACTATTTTCCAAAATTTCATTACAGTATTCCAAAAGTACCGTAATTCAATTAGTATATCCAGTTAATACTAATTAATATTTGGAAAATAATCCTAATGTATTAAATTTTAGTAGAAATGACTTAATATTATAATTTTCTGTAATACAAATTTGACATCCTAGCAGGGGAGATAAGTCAATTTATAAATGATTTCAATATTAATGCCATGACCATTTATTGTTTCAGATAAAGCCTTTATATGCAGAAATTGTGTTTTTTAATTGTTTTTTAATTACGAACGGATTTAAAATTATTTCTATGTTTTTCAGAGTATTCTTTGGGACGTTTAAATTTGAAGTTCGTTTTATACTCTTCTATTTACATCAAATGTGTGACTAACGACGTGAAAGATTCTCAACAGGTAAAAGAGCATAATAAAATGTAAAAAGAGATGTACTGGTGGGGTTTCACCCTGTATTTTAAGCTTTGGTCATGGGATTCCTGAAGTGCACTCACCCTGAACATTTTTACGTGTGTCTGATGACAAACACATACACGTGAGAAATCACTCTATAGGTGGCTTCTAAAAGGGACAAGCGCACGCCCAAAAAGGCAACAGAGCGTAGTTCCAACTTCCCAACTGTTGCATTATTACGTATCCATTACCTTCATAGTTGACGCGCAAAGTAGCAAATAGAACCAGAAAGTGTGGGAAATGAAAGGGACCCCCCAGGAACGCCAGTGTTGTTTCACAAATTTTTCTCTTATTTTGAATATTTTTTAGAGCTAAAAATTATCTCTTCTGAATAACACCAGATAAGAACTTTCAAAGAAAATTACTCAAAGGCCTATGTTGAAACTGATATAGAATCCTAAACATGTCACTCAAATTCCTTCTGGGTAAAGGAGATTAAAACTCATATGGGTTCCTATACAAAAATCTGTAAATTACTGTCGATCATTCCTATCATTTCGTGTCATTTTTTCCTAAGTAAATTTAACATGACAATATTTTATAGTAATTTCTACGTAAAAACCTCCTGCGGAATATCATGAAGAAGTTTTCTACATAAATTGCTATGTTCAATTTGAAAAATAGGAAACGGTCATGTTGTAGAGAATCTTTTTCCTAAAAAAATGAACCGTGATTTATTAGAATCGCATCATTTTTAAAAATTTGGTTCGAAGAGATAAGAAAATAAGTTTGAGCAAAAATAAAATTTATTAATAAAATTATTTCTCTGTGTTTCAAATTTTTTTCATGAAAAATAATCTTTTCTCTTTCAAATTAGCCCTTCAATAATAATATTGCTATTCTTGAAAGCAAAATTATCTATTTTTGCCTGAGGTCTAATTTTCGTGAAGGAACTACCTTAAGTCAAAGTCGCTCGGGACCATCGATTAATAGGAAATCGCATTTAATACAACAGAAAAATTTTTTCAGCACTAATTCTAAATCCACAAAGAAACTTCAAATATCTTTAAAATTAACAAAATGATACACATTTTTTGAAAAAAATACAAATATCAATTCATTCCAAAAGGCTATCTTCGATTTTTTTATTTGTAGTAGATATTATGAAAAGAATTTTGAAAAACTATACCATCAATTCAATATTGTTTAATACCCTAATATTTTTATTATTATTATTTTAAGAGTCTCTTTATACGAAAATAACAAAAGATTTATTTGAAAAATACGCATTTAAATATTCTTGGAGTAGTAATTCGTAATTTTGAATTTATATATTTACTTATAGAAGAGTTTCTTTCCCTGGAAGAAAATTTGTTTGAGTCAAAAAGAAATCATATATTAGCTCATAGTTAAAGTCAAGTTCCTTGGAGTTAAAAAAATATTTTTTAGCTTTTTCCAGTTAAAAGAAATGTATTATTTTTTTAATTAAATATTTTATTTGAAAGAAAAAACTTGTTTGTAACATTAAACATTTTCTTTTCCAATAAAAACCAAATTTTATTTATGATATTCAATTATATTTCTTTAATTTTTTGAAGTCTCGACTCAGATTGGAGTCCTCAACAGTGAGAATTTATTTCTATTAAAAATACAAAGGAAGAAACTTAAAAATTTCACGTGTGGCAGATAAACATTGTGGTAAAACAATATAAATGAATTGTACATGTGAAAACTATAAATTTGGTCTAAACTAAATTAACAAAAATAAAAAATAAAGACTGTACAAAAAAATTTTTCTATAAAAATGCAAAGGAAGAAACTTAAAAATTTTTGCACGTGCGACCGATAAACATTGTATTAAAAAATTGTATAAAAGAATTGCAAGTGTAAAACTATAAAATTTGTCTAAATAACTAAATTTGCAAAAAGGTAAAACTGTACAAATATTTTTTTCCGTAAAAATGCTAAGGGGGGGAACTTAAAAAATAGCACGTGTGACGGATAAACATTGTGGTAAGAACAATATAAATAAATTGTACATGTGAAAACTATAAATTTGGTCTAAATTAAAATTGATAAAAAATAAAAACTATACAAAAATATCTTCCTGTTAAATTGCTAAGGGGAGAAACTTAAAAACCTCAAAAAATAGCACGTGTGACGGATAAACATTGTAGTAAAATAATAAACAGGACTTATATCGACCCTTAGTATTAATATTTGAATATTTTAGTGTACTTAGTTGGCTTTAGGTTGTACAGTTGTAAAACTCTTGAAGAACTATTCAACATTTCAGAGTTGTACAGGAACTATAAAAGACTAAATGCTTATCCGTCACACGGGCAATTTTTAAGTTTCTTCCTTTGTATTTTTTATAGAAATAAATTCTCACTGATGAGGACTCCAATCTGAGTCGAAACATTTGAAAATATCAAACCTTGAGTTTACATTTTTCTGGACCCTGAAGCCAACTAAGTACACCAAAATATTCAAATATTAAATTCATTTTTCTTTATTTCAAAAGTTTTTCTGGCTCTGATTTGTATTATTCATGTGAAATATAATTATAGGTATCACAAAAACAGCGTAATGCCAACTGGCTAAGTTTTTGAAATAAGAATTTTGATCAGTGATAAATAAATAAATAAATAAATAGTAGATAAAATCTTGAACTCTCACTAAATTCTATGTAAGGGAATTTTGATAATTCTTACAATAAAAAAGAATTCTTAGAAAAATATTCAAAATTTTTTTTTAATTTAACGAAGCAGTTGTTTTACTTACATTCATCCTGTTCGACTTGTTTTATCAACCTCGTTTCCTTTTTATGAAATACATTATTGACCTATTGTCATCTTTTATAAATCCATCTCGTTATTATCTATTTTGCAACACTTTTGCATAGATGGTACACACGATATTTTAAAGCAATCAAAATATTGTTCTGTGACACAGAATCCAGTTGTGGAAAAGTATAAAAATATTCTTATACAGACCCATTATTGTATTCGTTTTTCAATTAGGTTCTCTGGTACTCATACAATATTTTAATGAAATCAAATAATGAAAATAGTCTTTTTTCGATGGTGTTAAAGTGTTGAAAAACTCGGAGACGAAATTTTACGAGTACTTTTGCCATTTTTTGTATTAAATCGATAAAAAAGTCGCTGGGGGACAGATCTGAAGAATAAGGTGGGTGGGGAAGCAATTCGAAGCGTAATTCATTGATTTTTGCCATCGTTTTATCAATTTGTGTGCTGGTGCATTGTCTTGCAAAAAGATGCATTTTTTCTTTAACAAATGAGGCTCGTTTCTTGTAAAATAAATATTCAGAGAATAGAATTTAAAAATTAAAGAAACATTTTTTTTGGAACAAAAAACTCTCCTTTGTTTTATGAAATTTTCTTTAATTTAATAAAAAAGATTTGTGCACATTAAAGATAATAAAAGAAAATTCCTTAAAATTAAACCACTTTTTTAAAAATTCATGGCAATAATTTTTGTATCATTTATCAAATGAATTTCCGTAACATTAGAATATAAATTTAAAATTTGGTTGATTAAAATTGAATTAATTTGATGGTCAGCGCCACCATTAGACGGATTGTATTTTGGATATTTGTCTCATGAATATCTTGACACATTATGCACATATATTTGTCATTTCTGCACTTAAATTTTGCTTAGATTTTTCTACAGAATACTGGATTGCACTTCACTAGTCTGGACATTAGGGTCGTTCAAAAATGCATTGCAAAAATTTCTTTCGGAATTTTCATGCTCACACCCCCAAAATTTATTCCAATCCCAAAAAAAGTTTAATACGTATTTTTTTCTTTCGGAACAAATTGGTATTTAGAAGTTGCTCAAAGCCCATCAACTTTTACATGTATTTGCCATAAGAAAAAAAGACGTTTTTGTACATTTGCGATAGAATCGTTAATATTAGGTGTATTAAGCAGTATCTGGCATACAAATCACTAATTACTTTTTGGATTTAATCTCCATAGCCTTTTTTACAGGGTCCCAAAAAAACATAACTGCTAAAATGAGTAACTATATGAAGCTTTAATTATCCAGAACGTAAAATTTTCTTGTTGCAAGTTTTAGAAATTTTAGATACAAGTATGGGAATATTCAGTAATTTAATTTTAATTCAGTAAATTATAATTTAATGAAATGAAACTGAATTTTCTTAAGACCATGGATTAACCAGGCCACGTGACGTCGGCAATCATAATTATTAATAATTTTCTTTCTAAAAAATTCACTTTGGAAAATTGAATATACGATATACAAAATAATGAAACACAATAACGTTCTACACTTAAAATTATAATTTTCTTTTCTTTTCAAATTACCGTTAATAAAAAAATATTTCAAGTAATAATCTAGTTCATTACAATGTTAGGATTTATGTAATGAATCTAGTGAATTAACTTACACTAAAAAAAAAAATTCGACGATACAGACATAATTGTGGTTCCTTGACCTATATTATATTGGAGATTTACCGAAAACCAAGGTTTGCTTGTATTAGTTCAGCCTGTATGTGTATTCCAAACATATATGAATTACTATTGCAGCAATATTTTTGATTAACTGTCAAATATATTTTGTTGAATTACTTAAAAACAATCAGCTATATTCATATGGCTGATAAATCCCAAGCATTTCTTTCAGTGTAGCTTGATCTATAATGAGGATATAAGAAATCTCACCAACGATTCTGTGCTTCCGAACTCGCCATGTACTTTTTGCTTTTGGCATTTTAATTTCAATATAGTCACTACAATATCACGACCACAACACAAAATTTGAAAATAATCTTGTCTATCATAATCCGATGTGGTTCCAACCCGAGCCACACCATGTGCCCCCCTGCGGCCACATGTGGAAAATCCGATCGGGTCCGGATCGGAACTTGGAAACAAGTTGGGCTATTTCTGCACGGGTAGGAACCTATATAGGATTTTACATAGTTTTCCTCACGATTTCCTATAGGTACCATCTATAGAAATCTATGTATTTTCCTATGTAGGATCTAGCCTATATGGGAGTCTACATATTTTCTTGCATAGGAACCTATATAGGATTTTACGTAGTTTTCCGTACGATCCGTAGGTACCATCTATAAGAAGCCTGTTTCCTATGTAGGACTCAATCTTTATGGGAGTCTAGATAGTTTCTTACATAGGAACATATATAGGATTCTACGTAGTTTTCCGTAATTTTCCGTAGGGTCCGTAAGGACTATCTATAAGAATCTATGTTAAGACTAGAGATAAAGACATATTTTTTGTACCTATAAATCTAAGTATAAGCTTAGAAACTTCACAGATGTTATATATCGACAAGCAACTTAATTGATTAGTTTTCGAGTTTCGAGCAAGACAATTTTTTGTATCCATTGTATTCCTGAAGTGACGAATGTTATTTATGAGCGTACAGGATATTTTGAGCTTGAAAGGCGGATTCAAGAGATGACCAGACTCAGTATGAACCGTTTGGGAAAACACAATGAGATGTAAAAAAAAAGGTGAGTGCGACGCACTTCCCTCACAACTGGTGACCATGTGTCGATAGGCCTACGCAGCTATGCAACTTAAGGGTTGGCGTAGACTGGTCGGCGTGAGAAAATTCGTGTTACAAACAGATTTCACCCCACTTACATATTATCAGTGGCTTGGTTATAGCCACGGCAGTTTCCAAATTGTCGAAAACTACGGGTCTCAGCTTGGTTACGCAACCGAAATGGTCAACTGAGAATTACATATCTGGGCACAGTTCCAACAACAAAATTGTATATTAGTGAAAATTATGTAAAATTAATAAAAATGATTTAAAATAATTAGTTGAGTTTGAAATTTCTGCCACTGCCTACATTATCGGAGAATCACTAGTCGCGTATCAGATAGGATACGTTGCCGACAGGTGTCCTCGTAGACAATTTCAAAATCTTATATCGCAAATAAATGCAAATTAAGGTGGCTTGATCGTTTGATGTCGTATGAAGTGAGGGGCACCGTGGGGGCACGTGTTACATGAATGCTCATTGCAACTTATTTTTTTAATAATCATATGTATTATAGTAAAATCTGAGTAGAAGGGTAAGAAATCGCGGAAATGTCCCCGGAAAAAAGCGATAGTAAAAAATTATTAGTTTTACCTCGAGGCAATTTCTATATTCTGTACCTTTTTCGCAATTTTCTCTTGATTGAAGTCGTTAACCCTTTGTTTTTATAATACTAATAGATTCCTCGAAATCGAAAGTACTAGTATATATTTAATTTATGGGGACTTGTGATTTTTTCCGGAGTTTCGCCGATTTTGACGAGGAATCCCATAAGACTACGTGTTAAACTGACATTTTTTCGGTAGCGATTTTTTCGGCAATGACATCGTCAACCACGGTATTTCTTTTTTCCATATGAATCTAGCATATTTTATTAAGATAATCTCTAAGTTTCAGAGCAGTCTATAATTTTTTTCAAAAACGATCAAGCCACCTTAAATTCAAATTTAAAGAATTTGAAATCTTTCTGTGGAAAAAAGACGCTTTTGACTGCACTGGGATACGAGCCCAGGTCTTTCGATTGCCACAGAAAGATTTCAAATTCTTTAAATTTGAATTAACAAAAATATTTTAACAATAGTAAACCATAGTACTTTAAACACAGAATCTTGTTACTTATTTGTGGACCCAAGATTTAAAAATATATGTAGTTTTCTATGTAGGTCCCTACCTATATAAGAGTCTAGATAGTTTCTTACTTTAGGAACCTATATAAGATTTTACCTACTTTTCCTTACGATTTCCTACAGGTACCATCTATAGGGATCCCGCTTTTTGATAATTACGAATTGAAGCAGTACTTAAATTCGCGCCAATTCGCGGAAAAGTTATTTTATCTCTCAATCTCCTATTCTTGCGAATTCTCCGGGAAATGTATAAGGGAGCCAATTCATTTGAAAACGTCATCATGCGTTATTATAAGCATCAGCTATTTCATTTTAATTCGTGAGGTGCGAAGTAAAACTCCAATTCGTCTGAATTCGTCAAGATGAACAAGATTACACACTGAACAATTCTTCTTAATTCGAGGGAGTGAAGGTCACCCTTGAATTCATTCCAATTAATGAGGATCAACTTCATCGTGTGTCGATTTA
Organism: Diplolepis rosae; assembly: GCA_030998225.1. Lineage (NCBI taxonomy): Eukaryota > Metazoa > Arthropoda > Insecta > Hymenoptera > Diplolepididae > Diplolepis > Diplolepis rosae. The sequence continues at coordinate 16,690,590 of JAPYXD010000680.1, read as the reverse complement.
TTCATATCAATTCGTGATAGCTAAACACACTTGAATTCGTTCCCATTCGCGAGAGCGAATGAAATCCACGGTCGAGTTATTCATTCCAATTTGTGATACTTGCGTCAACGACGCTCGAATTCTCTTCAAATCACGGAGTATTATTTATCATTTAAGTAATATTATTACGTCGTGGCTAAAGCCGTTTAAATGAATTGAATGAATTGATCATTGTCATAATTTAAATGTAATTTCATTTATGAGTTGCAGCGATTCTACAGAAATTGAGTTTTAGAATGATCCCAAGGATATTGAGAAATATTTATTATTTCAGGTGTTATTTAAAATTCATTAAAGCAATGAAATTTGCACCTTTTTTGCAATATCTTGTTTGAGACATGACTTGAAAATGACTTTATCTTATCAATTTATGCACAATTTAGAGAGTTTTTAATTTATGAAAAGCAGAAAATGTTATCTTAAATATATATAAATAAAATCAAGAGAACTTTCGCAATTATTGAAAAATAGGTGTAAGAACACTTTTTACACTCACTGTAATTTATTGGCACATGTGGTAAACAATTCCCAAAAATATTTTTGTGGACTAATAATTCAAAATATTCACAAATATTGGCGATAATTGGATACCTGGCGATTATTGGTCGCTTTACTTTACATATTCTTTTTTAATTAACTTATTTATAAATAATGTAGAGCATAAAGACAACAAATTCCTATTTTTTATCCAGCATATCTCCGAATTAGATGGCATCAGTTTTAATTAATCCTGATGCGTTTGAATATGCATGTCATCGATCAAACGTTCGGCCATCACACGAATTGAATCACTAGGAGTTGAATTCACTTCAATTCGATTGACAAGTTGGAGATTATTTATATAATATTTCAAATTAATTAGGTGAGTTTGAAATTTTTGTCACTGCCTACAATATTGAAGGCGACCGGCAATCGAAAGACCTGGGCTCGAATCCCAGCGCAGTCGAAAGCGTCTTTTTTTCCCACAGAAAGATTTTCGAATTCTTTAATTATTTAATATTATTGTAATCATGTTTGACGTAATTTTTAAAAATTTACTATACATTTCTAAAGTTTGCCGTACTGTGATAGATTCTTTGATACGTATACGGATCCTACGGAAAACTACGTAAAATCCTAAATAGGTTCCAATGTAGGAAACTATGTAGCCCACATATAGGTAGGGTCCTACAGAGGAATCGACAATAGATCCCCATAGGTGGCACCTTTAGGAAATCGTACGGAAAACTACGTTAAATCCTATATACGTTCCTATGTAGGAAACTATATAGACTTTCATTTAGGTATGGACCTACATAGAAAACTACATAGATTCCCATACGTACGGACCCCACGGGAAATTGCGTAAAATCCTATATATGTTCCTATGTAGGAAAAAATGTAGATTTTCATATAGGTAGGGATCTACATAGGATACTACATAGATTCTTCTAGGTGGTACGTATAGGAAATTGTACGGAAAGCTATGTAAAATCCTATACGTACGGACCCGACAGAAAATTACGTCAAATCCTATATAGGTCCTTATGTAGGAATCTACATAGATTCCTGCAGATAATGCCTATAGGAAATCGTAAGGAAAACTACGTAAAATCCTAATACGTTCCAATTTAGGAAACTATGTAGCCCCCATATAGATAGGGTCCTACATAGGGATCGACAATAAATCCCCATAGGGTGGTACCTATAGGAAATTTTACGGAAAACTACGTAAAATCCTATAAAGGTTCCTATGTAAGAAACTATCTAGACTCCCATATAGGTAGGAACCTTCATAGAAAACTACATAAATTCCTATATATAATACGTACAGACTCCACGGGAAATTACGTAAAATCCCATATAGGGACCTATGTAGGAAACTATGTAGACGTTTTTTTTCCAAATTTTTTCACTGAGGAGGCAAACATGCGAAAATTGTTTAAACAATTAAACTTCTAATATCTGTAGTTGATGAACAAAATAAAAATTATAAAAATATTTATCTGAAAACCTAACGTAATAAGCTAAAAAATGAAACAAACCCGAAGTCGATTTGTTTATTTCAGCCAGAGATAATGAATTTTACGTACAAGAGCATTTAGCATTTCATCCAATTGTAACAAAAGTTCAAGTTGATATATTTCTCGCTAAAAATTTTTTTTACGAAAATCCCGATACAAGTGTTGGTTAATTTATTTTAAAAAAGGTATAAAAAAAAATTTATGCAAATATAAATTCTGAAGTCGAAATGGGTGTACGATTTGTAAAAGAATATCCCATATCACCCAACTTTACTCAAAAGTTGAGTAAAGTTTCTCGAACTATTTTTCTTCGTATAAGGAAAGGAACCGATGTGAATATCATTAACCCATTAACGCCCAAAATCACAGACCTTTTAACTCATTTTTGGCCCTTGTTGCCAAAGCGAAAAAGGGAATATATCATGACCAAACCTTGTATACATAGTGTTTTTGGGTCTCCTCTTTCGATTTATGAAGTCAAAATTATATTACTGTGCACTGGAAAACCAATATGGCGAATTTTATCCAAAAAAGTACCGAAAATTAGAAATTCTTTTTTTTTTTCAAATGGATAAAGCATATTGATCTATTTTAAACTATGGACAAAGGTGGACAAAATAGTTGTAGTTTATGAAAAACATTTTTTGGTCCAGCTCCTTATGTTTTATCTTTTCCAAAACGGCGAAAAACTATGGAAATTTGGAAAAATACTCATTTTTTCATGACGTTTCTAAGATAATTGGCTTATACACGGAATGTTATTGATTAAACTGCCAAAGTTTGATTGATTAATTATATACAGACCTTTTCTAGTATATGTAATGACCTGATTGACTGCGGATTCAATATGGCGCTTGGAGTACTTGGGAAATACCGAGTTTTTTCAAAATTATCGTTGATGAAAATTCCTGAACCTTTATTAAATTCAATTTTCCTATGTTTCTTGGCCCATTATATGAAAATCCGGTGACAGTGTTGGAAAATTCAAAATGCCGGATCCAATATGGCGCTCCGAATATTGAAGATTTTATAATATGCTAATGAAAAAAGTATTTTCGTATTTTAAGTAAAATTTGTGATAAAAATTGTCTCTAGACATTTTTAGATTGAGATCGCTAATTCAGCGGAAAAAATTCGTAAAGTTCTGAATTTATATTTCACGATCAGCATATTCTCCAACGCTTGATGTATGTGGCTAAATGAAGTTGGATGATGGATTTAGTAAATGAGTAGATTGAATCAATATGATCTATTTTAGAGTGAATGAGTGGATCGAATCAATATGATCTATTTTAGAAAATAAGAAAAATTCTTATTGATCGTAATAAATATCAATTCATGTGGTTACAAAATTATATACTTTTTTTTATCACATCAGTCATACCAGTAATGGAATTTCGAAGCGTGCATGAAACTTCTGTATGAGATTGAATTCGTTAATTAGATCAAATAATCACTTTTGACCATTACGTTATGAAAACTAAGCCAAGTAGAAGTCGAATAACTTCATTTAGCCACATACTCTATAAATTTGAATCAGTCAAAATCTATTGATTATCAGTGAAATTTGACTGATTCAAATATCTAAAAAGAGGTTACTGTAAATATACTAGAAGAGGTCTGTACATAATTAATCAATCAAACTTTGACAGTTTGATCAATAAAATTCCGTGTATTATCCAATTATCTTAGAAATGTCATGAAAAAACGCGTATTTTTCCAAATTTCCATAGTTTTCCGCGATTTTGGAAAAGATAAAACATAGGGAGCTGTACCAAAAACTATTTTTCATAAACTACAACTATTTTGTCCACCTTTGTCCATAGTTTAAAATAGATCAATATGCTTTATCCATTTGAAAAAAAAAAGAATTTCTACACGGAGAAAAATAGATAGTATACCGCAATATTTTGATATTAGCAGATAATGTATTTGCGATTTAACTATGGGACAGCCATCTAGATATTGAAACAAAGTATCTGTAGATATTAAAAAAAATATGTTATTTCGCAATATCTAAGATATTAAATTAAAGAACCCAATATGTTAATTTGAAATATCTCAGATCTTAAACTAACATACATTAGATATCAGGTCATACATTTGAGATATTAAACTGTAATATCTTAGATAATTAAAGTCAATATTTATGTCATTGAATGCAATTGTCTAATAATTATGTAAAAATACTGATTGAAAAATTGAAAGAAAAAATGAAATTAAGAAAATATAACATGATGTAAATAATGATTGATCAAGGAATTCAAAATTTTCTTATAATCTCCTTTTTTTCTCGAATTCCTCGATCTAAGAGTTTTCGCAAGTCCATATTTTGTTGATTATTATTCTCAAAGTCAAGGCAACCTGTTAATAAATGGAGATTATCAAAACGTTCAACATAATTGTAAAGATTTGGAAACTATTACGAATTCCAGTAAATAAAGTCCGATTCGATGTTGAATTTAAAAACGGCTACATAAAGAACGAGTTATTGAGAGGTTAGAAAATTCATTTCAAATATTGAAGGTATAAAAATGATATACTTATATAGATAGATACTTACTGATTTCAGTACTGGTAATATAAAAATTTTTCAAAAATCACACCTCAAAACTTCATATAGACACAACATTATTATTTCAGTGTCGAAACCAAAAACCATGCGACCGGCAAAACTATGGGCGAGCGCGATAGACAAATTACATGGAATTCAAAGACTCTGATCACGTGACTTTTCCTCGGGCACGTGCACGCTACTGTCAATAATATCTTAGATATTAATGTTTAATATCTAATATTGTAAATTTTGAATATAAACTGTTATTGGTGATTAATATTTTGTATATTTAAAAGAATATATTAGATATTATGTAGTATAATCTAGATGATATAAGGTAATATCCAATATTCTAGTATCTCATTTTTAGTATCTATTTTTCTCAGTGTAATTTTCGGTACTTTTTTGGATAAAATTCGCCATATTGGTTTTCCAGTGCACAGTAATATAATTTTGACTTCATAAATCGAAAGAGGAGACCCAAAAACACTATGTATACAAGGTTTGGTCATGATATATTCCCTTTTTCGCTTTGGCAACAAGGGCCAAAAATGAGTTAAAAAATCTGTGATTTTGGGCGTTAATGGGTTAATGTTTTTCTCATGGGTAGGAACATGAGTTTCACGTGGGGTGCCATGTGGGCATTTCAGATAGGGTCGAGATTTACAGTGACATTGTGGATGGTCACTAGGAAATGACACATGTAAGATATAGTTTGAAAGGGTATGTACATATATGTTATGTTTTAATCCCAGACAGCCACTGAATTGGTGTTACTGAAGCGCGAAGTTTAACGCTATACTGTGTTTTACGCAAATTCATACAAATTCATGGGACTCCATTGGGGGGATATACAATAGCTGTCACGCATAACTCACACCCCACCGTCGGTTTTAACATTTTTTTTCATTTCGTAGCAGTCAGAATTTAGAGTAGTCAGGTGTAGTCAGGTACAAAGTGATGCGCAGTGTGGACGTGACTGTTTTCTATTTTAAATTCGGTGTCTGCTTAATAATTTTACATTACCATGATACCATTATTTAATTAACAGTGCGCTTTGATATGCCATGCGGACCATATTATTATTATTTTTTTATTCGATTAGTAAAATTGCAACAAGTGCTACAGAAATCGACGAAAATTGCAAGTGCAGTAAAAATCAAAATGAAATCATGTTAAGTAGCTAGCATTGCGGTACGTGTCAACATTAATTTATTTTTTATTTCATCTTGTAAGTATCTTATTTTCAAGAATGCCTAGTTAAAATAATAGCTATTTAAATTCGTAACCGTGAATTTAGAGAGTTTTTATTGACTCATTTATGCAAAAATGATCTATTCTTATTAGTGGTAAAATTATTCAACCTAATTATCAAAAATTTATTGAGAATCTTAAAATTAAATTTCCAATTTGTCGTACATTTTATTTAAACTAAGTTATAATTTATTTTCATAAAATCCCCTTTCAACTTTGAAATTTTTGTGCATGTTTTTTTATAAATTTTCACTTTATAGATATCCAACATTAATTATATCTTGTTAAAGATAATATCTGACTTTTTAAAATTTATTTTCAAATTAAGCAGTGTTTTTCAAGTAGTATATATTAACAATTCATTTCAAATTAATATAATTTCCCTTATAAAATATACTAACTTCTCTCTAAATTTGAATCAGTCAAAATCTACTGATTATCAGTGAAATTTGACTGATTCAAATAGCTAAAAAGAGGTTACTGTGAATCAGTCAAATTTCACTGATTATTTCAGTGAAAATTGACTGATTTGACAGTGAGAAATATTTCTTCCACTGATGAATCAGTGAAAATTAACTGATTTAGCAGTGAAAAATATTTTTTCACTGATGAATCAGTGAAAAGGCAAATCACTGATTCAATCAGTGAAAATTTGACTGATTCAGATTTAGAGAGTTGATGTCGAATTAAATGTGATCTTATTTTCTTCTTTTATTTAGTACCTACTTGATGTAAATTCTTCTGGACATAAAATTTGAACAAAATAGTCTATATTTATTGACAAGAAAAGCTACGATAATTTTAAATATTCTAGATATTTACAAGTGTCATGATCACTTGTTAGTAACACTTGAATACAAATGTCAAGATGAAAAGTAATTTTTGTACATTCAATATGGTTCACGCTATCACTGTTCTCACGATTCTGAAGATGCTCGCTGACGGTAAGTCCCATTTTTTGTATTTCGATTATACGCAAGTTTAATATAATATAAAATATCACGCTAGGTGTTGTATCATAATACAGAGAGAAAATTGTTTGATTCAAACAAAACAAAAAATTAGAAAATATTCAATTTTAAAAATTTTCTCTCAGTGTATAGTTGAAGAAAGAAAATTCTTTGTTTCAATTATTGAAAAATTTGCTTGATTTTAATATATGAAAAATATTTACATATAGGTACTTGATTGAAACAAATAATTTGCTTAAAGTAAAACACATATTTTTTTGTACCTCATGAATATGAATGAATTAAAAAGCATTTATTTGATTAAAATAAATAATATATACATGCGTACATTTGCTAAAAAGTAGAAACAAGTTATATTTTTCGAAAACCCTACCACTTAATTAAAATAAAATAAATCCTCTGCAATAAATAAAAAAACTGGGTAAAAATAAAAAAAAATTTTTAATCAAAATGAAATAAATTTTCAATCTAAATATAAGAACATTGTTCTTATATTTATATATCTGTATATTCAAATCGAATAAATTAAGATAAACAAATAATATGTCTGAATCAAACAAATATTTGTTCTCGGTGTAGAATATTTTAAATGTTAAGAGAAATTGCTGAAGGAAATAATTTTATTATAAATATACAAAATTTTTTTATGAAGGCCATGGACCAATCGGATCATGTGGCTAAATTATACATTAATTCGTTCATGAAATATAACTTTTTTAATTTACAAAAAATCTTTCTGTAAATTTGGGAAACATAATAAAAGACAATAAAGTACGTCTGTTAACTTCTTTTTGGTAAAAATTTTGAAAACATCGGAAGACTTATCGACAATTATAATTAACTGTAAAAATGTTTGCAAATTTCACTCCGACGAAGTTTACAGACGTTCTTTATCGTCTTCTCTTGTAATTTTCAAATTATCAGGAAAATAATTTCTAAAACAAAAAAGTTATTTTAAACTTTTTACAAGAATTTGCTCAGTGGTCTGGTTGATCCATGGCCTTAATTTGTTTTTGTCTACATTTTATGAGTATTTATTAAAATGAATAAAAAATATTCGAATTCTCAAGTTTTGGTAATAATTGAAAAGTATTAAAATCCCTAAATTTAAAAAATAAATTTATTATGATGACAATAATTTGGTTTAGCTCAGACTACGTGCAACAGTGGATTAGGGAGAGTAGTCTACGAGAGGTTACCTGATCAACAATTACAAGGATTTGATGAAGATATCGTGAGTAAATTAATTAACCCTTTAAGGGTGGGAGTTTGTCAAAAAAGGAAATTGTGGAAGAGGGATTTTTAGAATCAATAAATTTAATTCTGACTTATCAAAAATTTATAATCGAAATTGGGAATTAAACATAGCAGATGAAAACTTTTTCGCACAATTCCGTTCTGTTCCGCGCCAATCCGAAATATGCTTTTACGAGAATCTAAAAAAAGTTTTCAATTTCGCTCCATGAAAATCAGTTAAAAATCAACTCATCTAAATCTGACTTAATCCGAGACTCAATCCAAATGAATTCAAATCAACTTTTCAATCCTTCTCGATCCGATTCAATTCGAGACTTCCACTCCAAATCATTCCAATCTCGGATTGAGTAGGATTGGAAATTCGGTTTGGATACATTCTGATTGGAAATTTAGGATTAAATCGGATTGCCCGTCAATCAATTTTTTATCAAGCAAGATTGAAATTTTTTTGGATTGATTCGAAATGGTTTGGATTAACGTGGAATGGGAAAATTGGAAATTCGGTTCGGATTTATTCTGATTGGAAGTTTCTGATCAAGTCAGATATCGATTTTCATGGAGCGAGATTGGAGAATATTTTCCAATTCAAAACGCGGACGAAAATTTTCAAAAACAGGATTGGTTAGAAATTCAATTGGTTTCAAATTCGTCGATACTTTTGGTATACGCGTTTTAATTACGATTCGTGCAAATAGATTATGTCTCATTTTAATTCCTCTTAATCCATTGCAATTCCGAACAATACAAATATCGACGAATTTAAAACCATTTGAACTCCCAACCAATCCCGTTTTTGACCATTTTCGTCCGCATATTAATTCAGTTTAATTGGAAGCTTTTTACCCGGTCGGATTCACGCGGATTGCAAGTCTCGGATTGAGTCAGATTAATTCTCAATCAACTTTCATAGAGCGCGATTGAGAATTTTTTTTGGATTACTCCTAAGTGGGTTTGTATATAGAGCGGAATGAAATCCTATCCGAAATTTGCACCAGAAGGGATTATTAACCTGACTGAGAAAATATATATGTATATAGATATATATAATTAGTAATTGATCTAGGTTCGGGATTCAGCACCTCCATTCCGGGTTTTGGAAAAATGTCAAGAACTTTGTCTGAGAGACAGAACGGCGACAAATAATTTAGTACGAGCTTGCACAAGTTTCGACTTTCAACCAGGAAGTAGAATAGCGTCATTTAGTGCTGCAGCTGAATATGAAGATAGTACTTGCTATCTTACTAGAGAACAAGCTCAGCCAGAAGGTATAGGAAATTTAATGATGGTACCTAACAGCGTTCATTTCACCGAAGTGTGTTTAACATGTGAGTCAATTTTCATCCATTTTTCCAATAATATCTACGATAAATTACAATAAATCACAATAATATAAAACAGTCGCAATTATTTTTAGAAAATTATAATTAGTTGTTGAATTTGGTAAAATTGTTAAACTTCTAGTTTCTATGGTAAAAATGTATTTTTACAATCAGATACGATAAATTACAATAAATCACAATAATATAAAACAGTCGCAATTATTTTTAGGAAATTACAATTAGTTGTTGAATTTGGTAAAATTTTTATAATTCTAGTACAAAATTCTAGATTCTATCATGAAAATATATCTTTACGCTAAAATACAATACATTACAATAAATTGCAATAATGTAAAACAGTCTCAACGTTTTGTAGGAACTTATAATTGGTTGTTAAATTTGCTAAAAATGTTTAAATTCTAATACAAAATTTTATTTTCTATATATGGTAACAATATATCTTTAGGATCAGATACGACAAATTACAATAAATCACAATAATATAAAACAATCGCAATTGTTCAATTTGGTAAAATTGTTAAGAATACAATAAATTATAATAAATTGCAATAATGTGACCATTGCAGTTTTTTGCAGATATTTTTAATTGCTTGATAAATTTGGTACAATTGTTCGACTTCAACAAAAATTTTGTATTTCACAGAGAAAGTGTATTTTTACAGTGAAACATAATTCTACACAATTATATGGCAGTTGTAATTTTTTGTAGAAATTTGGAAAAACTTTTCGGAGTTTATATCAAATAACTGCAGTTTTGCTGAAATTCAAATACTTTTACAAATTTTAACTTACTCTCCAAATCTGAATTAGTCAAATTTTCACTGATTGAACCAGTAATTTGCATTTTCACTGATTCATCAGGGAAAAAATATTTTTCATTGTAAAATCAGTTAATTTTCACTAATTGAATCAATGAAAAAATGTTTTTCACTGTTAAATCAGTTGATTTCCACTGAAGTAATCAGTGAAATTTGACTGATTAATAATAACCTCTTTTTAATTTATTGAATCAGTCAAATTTCACTGATAATCAGTAGATTTTGACTGATTCAGATTTAGAGAGTAATTTTAATAATTTCTATACAAAATGACAGTCACATTTTTGTGGTTTATAGCGATTTATTTTATTTTATTGTAAAAATACATTTTTACCAGAAATCCCATGTAGAAAAGCAGAAAAGAGACTTTAATTTAAAATTATAATCATTTTAGCGAATCGAATAGAAAGAGAATGTCCCAATCGACGATATGTATTTGAGAGGCATCCTAGAAAAAAATTAAAGCTACAACTCACTGATGTAAAGGAAGTAACTGCAGCCAATCGGACTGAATGTGAAGACAGGTGAGCAGCTAAATAATTAATTTACTCTGATCATCAAAAATACAAAGAACTTTCAATATGAAGTAGAAGCTTTATTAATACTATTCAAATCATAGAATCAATCCATAATTTCCAATTTCAATTTTTATGCAATTCGTTTTCCAATTGAAGCTCCAACTAATAATTAGGTTTTATATTAAAAAATTGTTTTAATAAAATATACAAACTCGAGAGTTCAAAGTATACAAATTTAAATGCAATCTGCGTCTATTGCATAAAGTGAGAAAAACTGACTGGCAATTATTTTATATATTTTTCAAAGTACAACAAAAAATTAAAAGTATGAGATTTAAAAAATTTCTATTTGGTTGGAAGCTAGAATTTTCAAAACCGCTGGAAAAGGTTTTCAACTTATTCTTAGTCGCAGTAGTAAAGCTGCGTTTAGTCAGAAAGTTGGACATAAGATTAACTATACCTTTCTCATGAAAGAACTAATTTTATTAATCAATTTAAATATCAAAAAAATTATAACGAAATTATAACTAACATAACATACATAACATAACTACATCTGAATCAGTTATAATTTTTAATAATTGCAATCACTGACTTTTTGCTTTACAGTCATTAATTTAAAACTGTTAATCAATCATTGTTAACTGATAATCAATCACCTTTGACCGATTGAAAAGCAAGATGTCAGTCACTGATTAAAAATAACTGGAAATTTTAACTGATTAGATTTAGAGAGTGTATTATTGTTACCATTACTACTGATTTGTCAGGTCTCCTGATTTTTTCGCGTTAAAATCTTTTGATTTTTCAAAATTCTCACAATTTAATATACTGATTTTTCGGAAATTTCCTTATTATTTGACTTTCCCAGTGGCAACGCTGGAGTGGATACATTATTATTCCAATTAGCTAAAATCTCACTTCGACATGATAAATGCCTTTAATAGATTTCCTTACTCCAATAATAACAAAAGCTTGTCGTAGTTACAAACTATTTGTATTTGATCGACTGAAACGATGTTGTTTAGACACGCAACTGCAACTAATTGGGAAGTTTCGTCAGTATCACTTCCGGCGCTGTTCATTTATATTTTATAGAAAAGGCAGTAGTTTGTGAATGAGGAACTTTTTTTTTTTACTCAAACGAAAGGACCCTGACCCTGCACGGAAATGTGTATTAACAGTCACGCGCTTCCTTCCTTTTTATATACATATACGTCCCTGATTTTTTATTAGTGTACATTAATCCAATGTTGTAAGCATTTTATATTTTTCAATTCAAATACGAATTAATTTGCAATTTTAATAATTATTACTCCTGTAGAACAGTCTATTTCCCTTCAAGATTTTTTTTTAATTTTCACAATTAATCCTTTCAAAATATTCTTCCTTTTTTTGACTACTGTTACAGCAAACACGTTCTGTAATTGTTCTGGAACTAAAAGGTCACAGTATTTTAGCATGCGAGTTACATGCTAGTAATAGAATTTTTCTACAACATACACTGAGAGAAATCCTATTAATTGTGCTGACTAAAAGGTCACAACTATACATTTTTAGTAAGCAGTACCAAAAATTTTGTAAAACTTACCAATGCTCAAAAGTCCATGCATTCTAAAAATTTTTTTTTGAAACTTCCAATAAAGTATTGGAAGTAATTAACCAATATATGTTTTTAAATTTTTATATAAAATCATGTAGTAAATATTCAATAACGTGCCGAATATTGCGTGTCTGACTTTGAAAAATTCTAAAACTACACTTGAAAAATTTCAATACTGAAAAAAAATCCAATAGGGATTCGAATATTTTTTGTAAATTATTAATAAAATCCAATGGAAGATTATTTTTAAAATTTATTATTGAAAAATTTCATCACCTATGTATTCTACTAGTTTTTTTTTGTAAAATTGATCAAATTCATTTAGTTTGAAAAATGTAAATATTATATTTCCATATGTAATATTTCGTGTAATTATAAATCTTTGGTAAGAGAAAACTTCAAGAAATAATTGTACAGACGTATTAGATTTTACCTGCTTATCAACTGTTTTGAATCGTTTTGAAATCGTTATATACATTGATTTCTTGAAATTTTGCTTTTGTTTTTCATCAAAATGAGAAGAATTAAATCATGGTGATTGTAAAGTATAATTTCAAACTCTTGTGCAGTTTGTAATGAAAAACATGTCAACTATTATCATTCTTTGTTACATTTTGAAAAACAATAATTAAAAGTTTTTGTCCTAAACAATTCTGACCTAAGAAAGTTTCTATCGACTTTAACCGAAATAAAATAGATTGAATGGTAAATTGAACATTTTTTTCAAAGTTGGAATTACTATTTTAATCATGTATGGATGAAAAATTCATCAGTTTCTAATTAAGATATTGGAATAGTTTTTAATACAACTATTCTCCGTTATGTCGGAAAAATATATATTTTTGTAATACCAAAACTGGACAAATAGTAATAGCAATTAAAGCAATTAGTAAGTTTTACAAAAACGTATTGGTAACTTCTATTATAAGATCGATACAATGTGCGAATGCATGAAAATAGTCCCGGCTACAAAACGGACCGACTAATCGGATTTTGTAAGTTTTACTAGAAATGTTAATCATTGCTGCTCAGTTAACATAGCTGTAAGAACTAAGGTGTTTAGATGATACAGAGTAAAAAACATACTTGTGACCCTTTTTACAAAAAAAAAAATGGGTAACCACGACTAATACTTTCTCTCAGTGTACATAGGTTGTCCCATAATTTTTTTCGTCCATGCTTAATTTTAAAAGTCTTTCGAAGTACTTTCCATCACAGTTGATATACTTTCTCATGCGACGAAACCACTCATCAAACCATTCCTCCCACATTTGTTTCGGTATCAAGTCACATTCATCCTGAAAGGCGACTATCATCTCCTCATTGGACGAAAAACGCCGACCTTTCATTCTCAGTTTGACGTAGGGGAACAAACCAAAGTCGCATGGTGCTAAGTTTTGACTATATGCAGGGTGTTTCAATAGTTAAACTTCCATACCCTCAAAAAACAGCTGCATCGCGAATGTCCGATGTGCAGGTGTGTGCAGGTGTATTGTCAGGGTGGAGAAACCAAGAATCCAAAGGCGCACGAGAAACCAAAATTTCGAAGAGTTGAGGCAAGCAGGTTTCTGTGTATTGCTTAGAAGTAACTGTTTTGGATTTCTCTAGCGAAACAGTTGTTAGCCTTTTAGTTAAAAATCACAGTAAACATTCGCTTACCGATAGATTTCGATTTTCGAACTTGCACTGGCACCTCTTCGTCTTCAAAGACCCAAACTTTGCTTTGAGATTTCGTAGGAACATCGTAGTAGTATAATCACGTTCCATTACTCATCACGATGAAATTCATCTCCGCGGCAAATACAGATTTAAACTTTTTCAGTATTTTTTTACAACACTTGACACGATTCCATGGCGGACCCAGTGCCTTCACTAATCGTTCGCTAATCATTCGCTGATCTCGTAATAATATGAAAAAGAAGAGCATAACAAACATTTAAACTGTTGCTATTATGATTCTGCGGTACATTTTGAGTTTAAAGGTATCAAAGTTAATACAATAATTTTACTTCTTAGCATTAAAAAATAAAAAAACATAATACTGGTCACTGATCGCAGTGCAGTGGTTCATCAATTTCCATGTCTCCACCGTTAGGATTGACTATTTGTTAGAGTGAAACGAAAGTAGTTGTGTCTCACTCCAACCAACGGTAAACTCTAACAGTGGAGACGTTCCGCAAATCATGAACCACTGCACTGCCTTCAATGACAGGTATTAGGTTTTTTTTAAGTTTTTAACGCTAAAACATAAAATTATTGTATAAACTTTGATACCTTTTAACTCAAATGTACCGCAGAATCATAATTAAAACAATTTAAATGTTTTTTATGCTCTTCTTATTCATATTATTACGAGGTCAGCGAATGGTCAGCGAATTCGCTGACCGTTCACTTGACTGGGTCCGCCAGGGTTCTCTTGTTGCTCGTCAGGAAGAGCATAGGGTACCCACAATGTGCACAGCTTTCTCATAGATAACTGCTCCGAAATAATCCGTTGTAAAGTTTATTTCGCAATTTACAGAAGTTTCTCTATTTCCCTATACATGATTCTTCTATTCAATGTTATTGTTTTTCGAACAGCATTAACTGATTCTAGAGTAGCAACGTCCAATAGGCGTCCTATGTCTGATTGATCTTCAAGAACGAAACTTCCTCGCCGGAATTATAAATACCAGCGTTCTGTAGTTCTGACGGAAAGAAAAACCTCACTAAATACTTCCAATATTCCTTTGAAACACTCTTATTTACTTAAACCACGTGCAAAGCTGTAATAAATTATCGCACGAAAGTCACGTCTTGTAAAAGTCGCCATAGCGTATCGTTTCAACTGTGATATCTCACACTAGACTGACAGTGACAGGTTTGCAACAGAGGTTAGTGTATACCTAACCTGACTCGCCCTATTCACTGGTTAATAGAAATTTGTCTTCCCTTTCTAAATTACGTAATTATTCGAAAAGAGAGTGATGAGTTTGTTCTGTAACGCTTGTTATATAATTGCTCTAGAATGTAAGAATCAACAGAGCATATTTATAACATTCGTTTCAAATTTTTTCTATAATTTTGTTGTAACGGTGTTCCGTAGATTTTTCCAAACGCAGTTACAATCACAATTCTTCAGCAATTAAAGAACTGAATTTGGGAACTGTTCTACCAAAATAAATTGTTACATTACGTGGATGCTTTGCATTATATATAAACGTATAAATTTTAAAATATTAAGAAGTTTGAAAGTAATTTATGTGAACTGAAACCTTTTCAAAAATGTACACTGCTGTGCAAAAGTCGACGGGCACTTGTTTTTAACCATTCACATAAAAGCTTCTAATTTGTAAAATACTTAAGAATGTATTTTTTCCTTAGAATAACATGTAAGGTGACAAAATTCTGTATTCAATGACCCCAAAATGAAATGTTTTAGTCCATTGTTAACGAAAATATTTCCGAAAAAAGTAAAAATTCAAAGCTTTTTTAAATTTAGAATAACTCTTGAAGTAATGAATATTTTTTAACTTTTCTTGACTCATTTCAAAACGAGATTCACGTAGAATGCCAGTAATGTAACGAGTAAATTGTAATAATTTTTTCTTGAATGCAGCCAAAATCTGAGCTCAGAATGAAAAAGTTGGAAAACTTCAAATTTGTGAAGTTATTTATGAAAGAAATTTTGAAAATAAGTTTATTGTATTTTCTAATGATGTTTTGTATTTTTTTTATATTATCAATTTTTATAATTTTTCAAGTATGAGAATCCTTTGTATTCTCACAACTTTGTTTTTATAAAGTTTAACTTTAAGCTTTTATGTGTCATGTAATAACCTCATATGATATGAGTCATTTAGTCTAATATTATTAAATTCAAATATACAATTAAATTGAAAACGAAGATTTTAGGAAGTGGAAGCGAAACGTTGGCAAAAATTTTTAAAGATCTGAAAATAAATGTCCGAATTGTACCCGTTTTCTTCTTCGTAGAGAACTTCTCTATTATCTCTTAGAAAATATAGTTGTATAACACACATAGAACTATGTTACTTTGCGTTTATTTAATTATACAGTAACATAACAATTTTGGATTATTAAAAGTTGTTCCGTAACTGTGCATGAATCCGAACCATTTTAAACCAATCTGAAAAACGTTTTACAACTTGTTCGATTCAAATTGGTTAAAAATATATCTAACTCAATTCGAACGAATTCGAACTCGGTTTTCAATCCAAATTAATCTGAATCAATTCGAACGAATTCGAACTCGGTTTTCAATCCAAATTAATCTGAATCAATCCGAGAATGGATTGATCTAAAACGAATGTTCAATCAAAATTATTCCCGCCCTCAGATTTATTCGGATTCATTCGAACAAGTTGCAAAATATTTTTCGGATTGGTTCGGAAAGAGATTTCGGAATTGCTCGGAATGTTTTTGATTTACTTGAATTGAATTGATGTGCTTAAGATTTGTGATTGGCAGAGCCCCGCTATTCGTTTTTTAATACATGGTATCAGTTTACTTTAATTAAATAATTAATGAATATTGGAGTATTAGTAAGTGATATAATTTTCTTATTTATTTAAAGGTGTCTTAACGAATTTAATTTCGTATGCCGATCAGCGACTTATGATGCAGTTTTAAGAAGTTGCTCTTTGAGTCGTTTTACACGACGTACTCATCCTGATCTTTTAGAAGATGATCCTAATTCAGACTATCTCGAAAATACTTGTCTGACTCGTGAGTAGAGAATTTTCTTGAATTATTTTAGTTTTCTATAGTACTGATATTGAAATTAGATAATTATTTATAATTTGTATGTGAGAAATAAATATATGAAACTGTGAAAATTACAGCTGAACGTCGCTGCGATGGTTTGACAGTCTTCATAAAAGAGGAAAAAAAGCGATTGAGAGGACCATTTGAAGCTGATATTTATACGAATTTAACTTTGGATGAATGTCAAGCTCTCTGTCTTAGAGCAGAAAAATATTTTTGCCGCAGTGTAGAATTTGATGAACAAACTCGCCAATGTGCCATTTCCGAAGAGGATTCAGTTTCACAAAGAGATGACATTGGCGGAAGCACAAGTCCTAGTTACCATTTTTATGATCTAGTGTGCTTGGACAATCGTAAGTCATCTACTAAATTTATTCATGATTAAAATTATCACAATTAATAATAAGCTCATTATTTTAAAACTTAAAAATTCATGGTTCTTTCAGACAAATAATTGAAGAACGAAAAAAAAATCTGCCACGGCCCGAATTCGAACCAGGGGGACCCCACTTTTCATGAGTGATTCGAATCCGGGTTGAGGCAGATTTTTTCTTGTTCTTCAATTATTTGCCTGGAAGAACCGTAAAATTTTCAACTTTAATATCATTAATCCAAGACATTAAAATGCGTTTAATAAAATCTTCAACAAATTACAAGTTTTAATTATTGCTATTTAATAAAAAATCAAAATTGTTTTTTTTTTTGTAAATTACAAATATCACAGAATATCACCTTAATTAATTATTTCTAGAAAATTTGGTGTTATATTTGTATTGTACAAATTTTGAGGGAAATTCCCTAAACATTTCTTACAGTGCAGTCCCTGTTAAAAAAATTTGATAGGATTTGATAGAAAAAGAAATGTAATAGTTTTTAATCCATTTTCTGAATCCGCGATTTTCAGAAATTTGTTTATTGGAAGTGTTCCACGAAGTCTCAGGAATTTTTTTGCAATCCTATACCTTCTTTTAATGAAATTTCAATGAAATCCTATCAAATTGTCGAGTCAGTAATCGTATCCAGTTCTATCAAAAATGATAATCACCACCGATAAAAATTTTCAATTAACACAAAATACAGTAAAAAGTATTCCCGAAAAATAATGATTAATTAAGTACATGGTTTATTCACAGATGCAATATGAATAAAATTTACAATTTTAATCGAAATAACAACTTTTTGCACACAACTCTGACGGGGATTCAAACCTACATATAACGCTTATACCTATCGCATGCAATTTAGGGGCCTTCCACTAACCTATACTAATCCATTTTAGAACACATTAAGTTTATTAAAAATGTCGGAACTTTGTATCAAATATTCTATTCTTCAAGACATTTTATACTATTTTATCATCATATTCTCATGGAAACTCTGTTGAATCTTATCTGCACAAAACTTGCATACAATTTTAAGTTTTCTAAACAATCTTGGAAATTTTTATAAAAATCTATCCGTTGCAGATTCTTATAGTTTGTTCTATCATCAACTTCTCATTGGAACTCTATCAAATCTTATCTATCTACCTGTTACTCTAGAATTCTAATGATGCTTTCCATCTCAATTCAACAGGTCCATTCGGAACACAAATTTATTTTTTAACGAAACTCAAATATGTTGCTCTTTGATCAAAATAATGAGACACGTACTTTTTTTTTTGGGCCGAAAAAATTTTTTTCTGAGATTTTTATGGCAATTTCGTTTTTGGGGTAAAAATCTATTTTTTCAATTATTCGCGAGAAATTTTTTTTCAATTGTCTATAACTTCGTCAAAAATTGACCGATTCTAAGAATTTTCACTTTTAAATGTTTGTAATAATTTGTACTACCGAACACAGTTATAAACAATTGCTTGTTGATTGTTATTAATTTTTTATTTAGTAATAAAGAAAAATTGAAATTTGTTTTTAAATTCAATATCTCGAAAAGTGTATTTTTTTTTCTCTCAAACTTTTTTCGCATTAAAAAGACACCTTGAGTTTCAATTCTACTGAATCTCTAGTAGCTAAAACTTTTTGTTTCCGAGTTATGATTTTTTGAAGTAAAAAGTCGTTTTCTTCGTAAAAACGTGGACTGCACAATGAATATCAACTTTGTATGTGCGTCCTCACATTATCGCAAACTCTAATATAAATAATGGAAAAAGTGAATATCTCCTTTTCTGCAAGTTTTTTTTTCTATCATTGAAAATAAGAATGATCAAATTTTACATAATTTAAAAGTCAACTTATATTCAATTTTGTATTTATTACACTTATCAGATGAAATAGATTTTAATGTTGGAAAAAGTAGAACCATTATACTCTACTGGTGGCTTTCTCTCGAATTATTGAAAAAGTAGTGTTCAAAAAATCATTTACATTGATTCAACTATTTCGAATACAGAGAATAGAATTGCAGTAAGAGATATAATTTTCATTACTGATTAATAAATTACCTGCTCGATAGTTGTTGTTTCAGCCCTAAAAATTGATAAATGAATATTTCTGAAATGAACAAACACAGCAACATTAATGTATCGTGAATTACGAAAGAAATAACTCAGAATCATCTTATAAGTTTATTGTATTTTCTAATGATGTTTTGTATTTTTTTTATATTATCAATTTTTATAATTTTTCAAGTATGAGAATCCTTTGTATATATATATGTATGTATATATTATATATATATATATATATATATATCTAAACCTGAATCAGTGAACGCCCACTGATTCGCAGTGACTATTTACTGATGGCAGCAGCTATAAGTCTTTAACTGAGAGTCAGTGAAATTCGACTGATGAATCAGTGAAATAGATTGAACTCACTTATTGAATCAGTGAAAGCTTCAGGTGGGAGTAATAAAACCAGCAATATATTTTAACGATCGATGAACTCGTTTATTTTAGGCTAAACAACACTAACACGAAATTACGTAATTATTATTATTTTTAAGGGACGATAAATCAGTAAAGTGTAGATGAAAGTTTTGAATTCGCGAATTCAAAAGTTATGTTCACATGACGCATTCACTGATTCCTCAGTGAAATCAAAGCAGGGCACTGATTCATGACTTGATATATTTTCACTGATATAATCAGTGACTATTTCACTGATTCAGGTTTAGAGAGTACTTATAAAAAATATGTACATTGAATAACAAACTGTTGCTGAATACTTTTAAGTACAAAATCGAAAAAAGCGTTGAATGAAATTCGTCGTTAAGTTAAAAACATTCGATAGATCATATCTAAGCACAGTCAATTTGTCATAAAGACTGAGTACAAATTTTTTGTGATATTTAGAGTTTCACAATATTTATATGGAACTTATACCAAATCTTATGTCGTCTTATTCTGGAAATTTCTATCAAAGTCCATCCGTTCAGAATTCTTGTACTCAAACTCTATTTATTAAAAAATCTAATGATTTTTTTCTTTTACCAAGTTTTGTGCAGATAAGATATGATAGGTATCGTGATATAGAGTTTTAATGAGAAGTTGACGATATAGAGAAGTATTAGAATTCCAGACAGATAGAATTTTGTATAAATTTCCGGGCTTGGAAACACAGGAATGGATACAAGTTTCGTGCAAATAAGATTTGATAGAGCTCCAATGAGAAGTTGAATGATAGAGAATTATTAGAATTACTCACGAATAGAGTGTGATAAAAATTTCTGGGATTTGGTAACATATGATTTAATGTCAGTTTCATAGGGATAGAGTTTGATTATTTTTTTATAAAATATGCTGATAGAATTTCATTTAGGAAATTTGTTTTATTGAATTTTATAGAGTTTTTATCAAATGTTAGGATTGAATTTAATTCAAGTTTATAATTTTGATAGGGTTTGATTGAATTTAATTCAATTTTTCACTCTGGAAAAAGTTTCGGATTAGAATTAAATCCGAGCGAATCAGAGTTATTCCGAACCATTTCGAACCGATCCAAAAAACGTTTTGAATCTCATTCTATGCAAATCATTTGAAAACCAATCCTACTCAATCCGGTTCAATCCGAGCCCTCAATTTAATTATTTCCGACTTGGGATTTATTCGGATACATTTGGATTGAAGTCTCGGATTGAAGCGGAATGAATCGGATTGACTTTAAACTGATTTTCATCAAATGAGATACAAAGAGTTTTTCGGAACGGTTCGGAAACAGATTTCGGGTTAGCTCGGAATAATAGCTCTGATTCACTCGGATTAAATTCCAATCTGAAACTTTCCCGAGGGTAATTTCCGATACTTTTTTCCAGCAAAGAGACATCTCAAATTCTGATAGAATTCGAATAAATGTTTAGTAATAGAAGAGTATTAAGTATATAAAAAAGTAGGGAAATAAAAATTGTTTAAAAACGATTAAAAATAATGAAACACAGATCCATCCATAGCAAGGGGTTCCGAATATCCAGACAATAGTGCGACGTCACACCTGTTCACTGATGGACGTCGCCCGGACACGGCTTTTCAGCGATACCGGAACTCCCGACTGAGCGGAGATACTCACTCCGAGATCACCGGAAGAAGCCTCAGCGAATGTTTGGAAGAGTGCCTCAGGCAAACAAGCTTTCAATGTAGAAGCGCCGTTTATTCTGAACATTTTCACACTTGTCGGCTCAGCAGATTTAACCAGCGTGACGGGCATAGAATTATCTATGATGCAGATTATGATTATTACGAGAATCTCATGCGTGAGTATTTGTAATGGTATTTTGAAATTAATTTTCCACAGAATAGTCAAAGATAATAAATCGTTGATTATTGCTGACTGAAAATTTTTTTGTTTTTTAAATTGAATCAATCCGAGCACGGATTTATCCAAACTGAATTTTCAATCAGAATGAATTCGAATGAATCCGAGGTCTGAATGATTCGGATTGAAAACTAGGTTCGGATTTATTCGAATTGTTGCCTCGGATTAGGTCGGATCGATTTTTTACCGTTTTTCATCAAACGAGATACAAAACGTTTTTCGGATTGGTTCGGAATGATTCGCATTGGCTCGGATACAGATATCGGAATTAATCGGAATAGTTCTGATTGACTCAGAATGAATTCCTATCCGATACTTTCACCAGGGAAATTTAATATCTCGGTCGAATAACTTTCGAACAGCAATCTGGATGATCAACAGTATAATTTAGACTATAAGTGACATAACCTCTGCAAATGTGATTTGTAATATAGATTATACCAGGATATTTAATTTTATCATCCATTTTTCTCTGTTTATATCTGGAATTTTATCATGAGTACCCTGGCGAATGTATCGGATTGAAATTCATTCCGAGCGAATCAGACCTATTCCTAGCCATTCCGGGATCTTTTTCCGAATCATTTCGAAAAAGGTTTTGTATCTCGTTTAATGAAAAGCAATAAAAAATCAATCCAAATTAATCCGATTCAATCCGAATGAACCCAAACCGAATTTTTAATACGAATAATTCCGACCTCGGATTCATTCGGATTGATTCTGATTGAAAATTTGTTTTGGATCAATCCCAGCTCGGATTCATTTAGATTGAACAAAAATGTTGTGTCTCGTTTGATGAGAAACGATACAAAATCAACCCAAATTAATTCGATTCAACCCGAGGCGTTGATCCGAATGGATCTGAGCTGATCCGAACCAAGTCTACACTCCGAGCTCGGATTGATCCAAACCGAATTTTCAATCAGAATCAATTTGAAAGAATCCGAGATCGGAATAATTCGGATCGAAAACTCGGATTGGATCAATCTGAGCTCGAATTGATACGGATTGAAAATTTGGTTCGGATTTATTCGGATTCATATCTCGGAATAAATCGCATTAAGGATTAACTTTTGACCGCTTTTCATCAAACGAGATAAAAAAGGTTTTTTCTTACTACCCTAGTCGAAAGTACGTGGTTTCGGCACCAATTTCACGGCAGAAAGTCTAACTTTCATGCATTGGTCAAGCTATATGCGCGCCCTCTATAATAGCGAGAGTAAAAACGTAAATAACCTCAAGCGTCAAAATTTGTCCGCTCTCTGCTAATGTTTATTAGTGGCAATGAGTGAATATTATTTAGAATGTAATAGTAGTGACAGAAGTATAACAAAAATAAAAATAAAAAAATGAATGACATATCATCTGATGAATTGACAGATGAAGAAGACATTAATAAAAACTTTGAAACTGAAGCTCAATTAATAGTAGAAACTGACACCTTACCCAAAAAGTCCGTTGACAGATACATGCTAGTCTATGATAATTACCAAAAATGGAAACAAGGAAGTAGAAATCTAAACCTTAATTCATAGATGTATTTGATGCCTGCCCCCTCGACCAGCAGCACTCGCTCCGCTCGTGCCGCAAATGTCGGGGCAGGCATCAATACATTCCAATGGACACATGCAATTGTTTTCGTACTTTCGACCGGGTAGCAAGAAAAATAGTATACACTACATGGGCAGAAATTTGAGAGCCCTGCACTGCGTGCCATGATGCCCTCGGCTTCGCCTCGGGCATTATGGCGCGCAGAGCAGGAATCTCAACTTTCTGCCCTTGTTATGTAATATACTATTGGGAATGACTCGGAATGGTTCGGAATAGCTCTGATTCGCTCGGAATGAATTTCAATCCGATACTTTCGCCAGCGTAAGCTTTAAAGTGAAATACCAGATTGAAATTTTGAATTTTAAGTTGTATTTTAACCCTGGTCAAATTTCCCATGTTTTAAAAATATAAAGCATTATTTAAAAGTTTAAAAATTTAAGTAAAGTAGAAGACTTAAAGACATAAAAATTTGCATTTTGAGATTTTCAAGCTTATAAGGAAGAATTGGACGGATGATCAGAAAAAAAGCGAATAAATGTGACTCTTTTCTCAGTTTTTTTTCATTTAGAATATGATTTCATCGAGTTTTTTAAATAAAAATTTAATGTGGAAAATTTTTTTTAAATAAAATGAGGCATGCATAATTTGATTTAAATAAAAATTGTAGATTTTTTATGGTTGAAATTGATAGATAAATTTTAGCTTTCAAATTAATTAGTTGAGTTTGAAATTTTTGTCACTGCCGCAAGGCTGAGCCACTAGGCGATATAAGGAGATCTTCCTGTGGAGAAGGAGATGTCGGACGCCTGTGTAGCTCAGTGGTTAGAGCAGTCGACCGGCAATCGAAAGACCTGGGCTCGAATCCCAGCGCAGTCGAAAGCGTCATTTTTTCCACAGAAAGATTTTCAAATTCTTTAAATATTAAATTTTAGCTTTATTAACATTAACAATTAACAATCTATTTATAGGGTAAAATTAAAAAAAACTATACCTGAAAAAAGTCTAAAAAGACTGAGAACTTTTTATTTTTATTCACAATGAAGCTAGTCAAATTTCTCTAAATGCTAGAAGGTTTAAAAGGTCTGCACTCAAAATTTTAGTCAATTTCAAATATATGTACACTTCAAAAATGTTATCTTTGAATCGAGCTTTTATGATTCCAAAATAGTGTATTTATTGCAAGTAAGTAAAAAAGTGCAATTAGCGATATTTTTGTCCAGAATTACCAAAATTTGGTTTAAAAACCCTGTATGGATGAAAAATTTCACAAATTTATTATTCTAATTTATTATTTATTTTATAATTATTGTAATTTCCCAATTTTAGATCAATATTCTGATGGGGATCACGAGGGATCTTCGCACAGACCTGATCCTCTAGGCCAAGATACCAATTACCCTCGACCGTTCCTTGGCAAGCCAGGTTAATTCTTTGCTATATATTTAAAAAAATAATTATATAGTTTTATAATAAGATCATTTAAAAATAAACTGCCTGGATTTCAGGCTACGTAGATGATTATGAAAAGCCCTACTCTGGGGGAGGAAAAGGTGATCGTTTTCCAGATCGACCTCCAGGTCGTTATCCGCCTCCACCTGGACGATATCCACCACCTAATCATCCAATTGCAGGGGATCGATATCCTGGTGGGCCCTATGGATATCACCTAAAGAATCCTTATCCAACCGATGACAGATACGAAGGCAATCGATATCCGCTAGTTCCAGAACGATTTCCAGCAGACAGATATCCATTCGATCGACGTCCAGTGAATGACAACAGAATACCAATGAGACCCTATTATCCAGAAAGTCCCGACAGATATCCTTACTCTGGTCCTTACGTCGGGGAAAGATATCCAGCACCTGGACATCGTTTTCCGAATGTCCCTCCTACGAGAGTCCATCCTGATTTGAGTATTCCTCCTGCTTCTGGATATCCCCCTGTTTATGATCCTTATCCAGTGCCAGAAAATCCACGTTTCCCTGTTGGAAACTCATTGCATTCAGGCCGACCTCCAGTAGGAGACAGATATCCGGATAAAGATGTTTTTCCTAAAAGAGAAAGGTAAATTGAGGTTTTTTAAAGTCATTGATGTTTTCTTGGCATGAGTACTAGGTGGAAAAATCTTTATCCGTTTCATTCCGCATTTTTTTAATATTTAAAATTTTATTTGGATTAGTTTATATTGAATTGGCGGTAACATACGGATAGACAGATTGAAATTTTACTTTGGATGCGTTTCTGATTTATTCAGGTTGAACTTGGGTAGACTCACAAATTGAGAAAGATAGAAGCGAATTGAAGTATTGCTTTAGATGGGTTTGTTTTTTGAGACAATACAAATTTCAATATTATAAATGACAAAGAAAATTGTGTGGAATTTTTTTGAAGGATTAAGCGGTTCCTATAGGATTTCTATTCGATATAAGAACTCGAATTGATTTAAATCGATTCTTCAATTCGATTCAATCGTAATGAATCCGAGGTCGCAATGATTCGGATTGAAAATTTGGTTTGGATCAATTTGAGCTTGGATTGATTCAGATTGATGTTTCGGGTTAAGCCGGATTGAGCCGAATTGATTTGTAAGCGATTTGCATCGAACGAGATTCAAAACGTTTTTTGGATTAGTTCGGAATAATTCAGAAACAGATTTCGGAATGGTTCAAAATAGCTCTGATGCGCTCAAATTGAATTCGAAATTGAGACTTTCGCCAGAATATTCGGGGACTGAAATGTTTTTCCAAGTAATTCTTGGAATCAAAATCTTAATTTGAATAGCTTTTCGTATTGAGACGGATAAAGGAATAAATGAACAGCCGTGTTTGGAACGTTACTAGTTAAAAGTAACGCATTGAAGTCATCGTTAGATTATATAAACATCACTTTAATATTCCAAGAACTTTGAATCACTTTTTCATTTAATTTAACGCGTTGGAAAAATAAAACTATTCAATATATAGGCAAAGTATTCGGATACAATTTCATTTCACGCTATTACGTCTTATCCATCATCAATGCAAACTATTTCGAAACCAATCTGAATTACAATTTTAATCCGTTTGAATTCGGCACCAATTCAAAGGCGAAACAGGACAGATGAAATTATTCTTTTAATTAAAAACTTTCGCCTAAGGAATCAACTGCTTATGGAAAAAAATATTTATTCATATTTTAAACAATCATTTTTTTTATTCCAAACTTTAAAAGGTCAAGATGTAGAAAACTTTTTCCTAATAAAATGAGCAATTACAGATTAAAATCGAATCCTTTGAAAAAATTTGGTTAAACGCGATTTTAAAAGGAGTTTATCTGAATATAAAATCTTTGGCTAAACAATTTTTTAACATTTATTTTAACGTTGCTATTACCAAAAAATGTAAATTTTACGATAACGTTGTTACAAGCAGACGCTTTAAAAAGTTGGTTCGGAATAAATTCAAATTTGTAGGTCATGGTTCAGGAAAGAATTTTCAAATAAGGCAGAAGAGTTCAGATTAAAATCATTTCAGAAACTTACATTAAAATTTAAACTTATATATAGTATATGGCACTAAAACTCTATCTGATAAAATCGTATAATTGACAGATTTCCGGCTTTCACCGGTAAGGAATATCCAGAACGCTCCGGATTTTATGAGGGTGGACCTTATAGTGCAGTGAGACCTTTACCGAATGAAGGATACGGAGATGATGGAATCGTAGGTGGTGGTTACATAGGCGAAGGAGGTATCTATCATTCTAGACCTTTTGGAACTCCAGGTCCAATGATCAGCAGACCTCCATTGCTTGCACGATGCGACGAACAAGGGAACTTCCGACGAGTGGGACAGAGAATTCGAGTGCGAAAACCATTTATTCGAGGATATACCTCAGCTTCTTCGGTTGAACAATGTGATCGAGAATGTGCGGACGCAAGAGATTTTGTATGCCGATCATTCAACTTCAAACCTTTTGGAAGTGTTTATGCCAATGATCGAGATAATTGCGAGCTCAGCGATAGAGATTCACGAGATATGGAAGTTAATAATCCCATTTATTACGACAGTGGATCAGATTTTGATTTTTATGAAAGAAACGATGGCAGACAAGGCGCTGATGCAGAGTGTCTTGATGGTGGGTTGTTTACAATTATTGGGATTAATGTCTGGTATCGTGTCTCTGCTCATATAGCGGCAGTTCCTAAATAGCAGGATCGTAGGCTTAAGTGTAACTTTAAAACGCCATCAGATGCACTAAAATACATACATGTTTAAGCTAAGATGTGATCACCTAAGGCAGAGTTTTTTCATGCATCAGAATTATAATATTTATGGGTCGTTTAAGACTGCATCAATACAGCATGACATGGCGAAAGTTCAGCATATATTGTCTAAAAGATGTCTCAATTACTGTGCCATTGGCTACCCTTCTAGAAATAATCGATTGGACACGATTGAATTCGATTGATCCGATTGAGAACGATAAATAAGCACAATTGAAAAAAATTAAATTAATTGATTTCTATTGTGAAACACGATTGGAAACAATTAAATTGATTGATTTCTATCGCGTTTCTTAATCGTTCTCAATCAGGTCAATCAAATCCAATCGTGCCCAATCGATTATTTCTAGAAGGGTAAATAATCTATTATACATAGACATATTTGTTAACTACGTAAAATGTGCAAAAATAACTTTCATGCACATAGCACATCGATAACTTTTTTGTATTATTCTAGAGGACTCGAAAAAGTTTCTTGAAAAAAAAACAGAATGAAGAATGTTACATCATTCATCAATCTCAAGTTAAAATTAGTAGGTACATGAAGTCTGCAGTAATTGAGACATCACTTTTAAACCACAGCACTCGTTTTCGACGGCGCAGTTATGATGTCTTTATCGATGAAAACGGAGGCTCGTTTTTTGAGACGGATTAGAGGTTCATTCACGGCGCACTCGTGAGTTAGCCTCTGATTGTGCCCTAAAGTAGCCAAGGTGTGACCGCTTATGGCTGAGTCATGTCAACATGAAAGTCAAACCATCGAATCAGTTTTCATTTTACATTAAATGCGACGTTAGAGGTATTTAACTAATCCTCTCCTTTGGATGTCGCAAATATTTCAAAATTACAAAGGCATTCGAGGGAGTCTATTTGAATTCTGGAATATGGAGCTGCACGTTCTGCTATCGGGGGTTTTCCTTCAATGCTTGGCTCAAACGCATCAATTGTGGTCGATAGCGATCTCTCATGATGGTTTCGCTTGTTTTTGAATCATTCCTAATGCTTTCAAACCTTTCAAAACTGTTGTGTGATCAACTCATAGTGATTCCACAGGTGCGCCAGAGCGTTCTTTATCTTCTTTTAAATAAAGCAGTGCAATAAAATTCTCCACAAATACTCGTTTTTTGGCACGAAATTCGACATATTTAACATTATGAAAAAAAGTTGTTCACAATCGATGGAATGACATACCATCTGATCAAATTTGACCCGGACTGGTTAATAAAACAATATTTTTATGTATTTTAATACAAATCTTTATTATCGTCTTCAAATTAGGCTCTTTTTGAGCCAATACAAGCATTCCAATGCTTAATCTAATTTTCCATACACTTCTTATAGGCCTCGACCGGTATGGCCTTTAGTTCCTTCAGCGAATTTCTTTTTATGGCTAAATCTGGCGAATACGATGGCTGAGCAATGACTTTCGTTTCGTGTCATATCCAAAAAATGAACCACAATGTGTTGAGTCCATCCATAAGAGATGTTGAGAGTCTCTGCTACCTCTTTAATGCCAACACGACGATTTTCGAGCACAATTTTCTTCACTTTTTCGATGTTATCGTCGTTAACAGAGGTGGATGGACGATTCGCATGAGGCAAGTTTTCTACGACCTCACGACCCTCACTGAATGCTTTATGCCACTCAAATACTTGCGTTCTCGATAGAGTAGACTCCCCAAAACATTTCTGCAACATTTTCAATTATTCCGTAGCCGTAATTCCATTGGAAACACAAAATTTCAAGCAAACTCGTTGTTTAATTTTTTTCCATAGTAAAAATTGCCAGACAAACTTTTTGCGTCGTAAACCAATGGCTGCCAAACACACACTAATAGACGTCTCCCGCTTAAATTTCACACGACTGTCAAAGAAGGTGTTACCAACCTAGAAAAAACAGATACCAAAAGCAAGATACCATCTTAAGCTACAATCGCGCAGTTCTGGTAACGTCATTTGTTGGTAAACAGCCAGAATTTATTGAACATCCCAATATAAATAAATGAGTATTTTTTTTAATTTGCGGAAATGATGAAGAAAGACAGAATAAAATAAAGATAAGGGTTTGGGAGGACAAATTCTTTCATTTTTCCTTCTGAATCCAAGATAAGAAAATGCGTGCAAAGTGGTGGGGAGTTGATCCCCACGCGTGCGGATCAAGCCGCATGTTGCCAACTTGAGGGATTTCGATGCAATACGTCCTTTGTAAAATGTTTATCCGAAAAAGGTTTATGATTCGTCTTTCTTTCAAATATTAAATTTTACTCATGATATGATCTTTTTCAGTGAGCCAATCTTGTACCGAAGATGGAATGGAATTCACCTTGAGAACACCGGAAGGTTTTATTGGTAGAATTTATACGTACGGATACTATGACCGTTGTTTTTTCCGTGGAATTGGTGGGACAGTAAACGTTTTACGTATTAGTGGAGCTCAAGGGTACCCGGATTGTGGAACTCAACGGGTGAGAAAATACAAAATGTCTGATAAAGTTAGGAATTTTGTTTTACAGTGAGTTCGTCTAATTAATTAACTCCATATTTCTGAAGTAACAAAACAATTTCAAATAATTGATTTCAGTACGGAGATTCGATGACAAATATTGTAGTGGTACAATTTTCTGACTATGTGCAAACAGGAAGGGACAAGAGATTCAATCTTACATGTTTGTTCCGAAGTCCTGATGAAACTGTTGTGACCTCAGGTTACATTGGAGCCGGGTAAATATTTCACACTATTTTAATTTTTATATTCCATTAATAAATATAATAATTGAGTTATTTAAATTGATTTTTCCACATTTTAGTAGGTCAGGAGCTCCAATTCCGATCGAGTATCTTCCAGCTGAGAACACTTTAAACAATCGTATTCAGCTACTGATTCTTTATCAAGGAAGGCCAACTACGACTATTGCTGTTGGTGATCCACTTACATTTAGATTAGAAACTACAGACAGGTGAGTAGGTAC
The DNA here is from genome assembly GCA_030998225.1 of Diplolepis rosae. Classification (NCBI taxonomy): domain Eukaryota; kingdom Metazoa; phylum Arthropoda; class Insecta; order Hymenoptera; family Diplolepididae; genus Diplolepis; species Diplolepis rosae. The sequence goes on along the minus strand of JAPYXD010000680.1, from coordinate 16,659,928 downwards.
TGTTTTTACAGGAAAGGGAATTAAATGTTTGCTTTGTGTAAGTGAACATAGAATCTCTAGCGATTTTTCGAAAATAATTTCAAGAATTTTTTTATTCTGTTTCAAATTGAAATCCTTTAGAGATTAAAAACATAAGCTCTCAAATTTCAATATTTTTAAAATTTGCAATTTAAAATGTTCGAATTTTAAATCAAAATTACAAAATTTCAAGTTTTCTGAACTGTTTCTTAAATTTTTTAAGAAAACTTGTATTTTTGAGAATAAAAAGATCCAGAGAAGCGTGAAATTAAAAGACTGGGAAGTTTGTAAAATTAGAAGATTTCTAAATTTAAAAATTATAACATAAATGAACATAAAATTCGAATAATTGCGTTAGAAATTTCTAGTTGATAATACTCAAAACTTAACTTATTATTAGTGCTAATTGATATATATTTTCTTATCCACGTAATTCACTGAATCGCAGATAACATTGTTTTTAAATTTTCCTTTATTTTTTCTCTAGATCAAGTTATCCTGTTGATATATTTGCCACCAACGTTATTGCAAGAGATCCATATTCTGGAAGAAGCGTTCAATTAATAGATCGATATGGGTAAAAAAATTATTCAACAACAAACAAATAATAATTTAATTATTTAATCTAAAATACCTATAGATTTTTAAAAATAGTTTATAATTAATTAATTTTGTGATAATACAGGTGTCCAATCGACAATTATGTTTTCCCTGGTTTGGATCGACTTCGAGATGGTGATAGTTTGGAAGCTCGTTTCAATGCTTTCAAAATTCCCGAATCAAACTTTTTAGTTTTTGAAGCTACTGTGCGTACTTGTCCAAATGGATGTCAACCTGCTTATTGTTCTGGGAGTGGCACAGCTGGAAGGAGTGAACCTTCTTTCGGAAGAAAGCGAAGGGATCTGGCATATGAAATGGCTTCAAGCAAAAATGATACTGAGGAAAATGTCACAGTTTTAACATTAGCTCTGGAAGATGCTGGTAACAATAATAAAAACAAAACTGATGCACTTGTCGAAGAAGGCGAGGAAGAATATGTGAGGGAAATGATAGAGGTAAATATAATTTAATTAATTCAATGAACAATAATGTTAACAAATTACATGCTTTACAAAATTGATATTTACAGGTGTTCGCTTCACGAATGGATATGTACGAGGAAGAAGAACCTCAAGTAATCGAAAGGCAAATTTCTACCTTGGAAACAATTTGCATTACTCCTAATGAATATTATGGACTCGTCACCGCAGTAATAATTCTTGTCGTGTTCTTAGTTTCTGTAGTTATTTTATCAATACTAGCATATCGGTAAGTGAAAAAATCCAATTATTGTATAAACACCTCATAATTTTTATGCAAGATTTAAAAATTATTTTGTATTCTTATGCCAGGAAATATGACTATTCTACGATGATAAAACATCGAAGCATAGACAGATCTAATAATCAAAGTCGCAATCATGACGATTCTTATAGTACGGGATCTGTGAATTTTTCTTTTTTAAGATCGGGTCTCCAAAAAGCAACTCGTACTACGTAAGTACCTGAAAAAGAAAGTGTTAAAACCCTAATGGAAATGTACAATATTTTACAATAAAGTACAATAAACTGTAACATTAACTTTCTATAGAAATTTGTTTTAAAAATTTAACAAGTAATTACACATTTCTAAAGAACCAAAAATTATAATGGTGGTTTATTGTAATTTAGTGTACTTTATTAAAAAAAGACATTTCTGCCAGGGAATTTACGAGTTTCTAAGAAACGAACTCGTTTCCTCCACCTTCTTAGTTGATTCTTTAGTTTTTTTAGAAAATTTTTATCTAAAAATTTAATTAAATAAAATTACTTATGTTTCTAGAGCACTGAATAGCATAATAGCTCAAGGTATGACACCATCAGGAAGTCAAACAGGAATAGTTGGGATGGTTTCCGGTCAAAGAAGTAACGTTGATCCTAGTGAGCCAATTTACACCGATCCATCACTCTTTGAATTTGGTCGGTGTTCACTCATTCGACCTGGAGTAAAGCGCAATGAAAACATTCAATTCATCTAAAAGGGTTTTAAAAGTGTAGTAAATTCAACTACTATAGCTTTTAAAATGCTCGAATTCAGTATTCGAAAAGTTTTTTCCGAGTGATAATTAAAAATTCGTTTAAAAAGGCGTAAAAATAATTTGAATCGAACATTCATATGGTCGTGATATAAATTTTATACTTTATAACTAGTAAGCAGGTAGTGATTATTTAATTTAGTACATATGTTGGAAAAAAGTTTTATTTTAGTAATATAATTTATTAGCTATTTTTTGATAATTAGAAAAGCCTGTTTTCGACATTCAATGAAAAATTCGAATCAATGAAAACTTTTGTTTATCAAATAGCAAAATCTAGAAATAATGAATATTATAATACATATTCCTACATTATGCTACAATTAGTGAAAAAAGACCACTATCATTGAAAACAAAAGAACGCAACTTAATATTTATTTTCTCACTTTTATATAAAATTATTAACTATAGTATATTGTGCAACTAGGGTGAAAAAAATGTATTTTGCGAGTGTGAAGTTTCATGCCCGAGCAAAGCGAGGGTAACAACCACACGAGTAAAATTAATGTTTTTCCCGTGTCGCACACGATTTTTTTCTACTAGGGCGTCATAAAATGGATTTATTTGCCCCGCGCGGGTTAATAAAATCGACTTTATGACTCGCTAGTAGAAAAAATAAAATGTTTAATAGAAACACAAATCACTGAAATTAAAAACAAGCTTATTATAACTACAGTGACGCTGTAATTTTATGATAAAAAATATTGTTTATAAAATTACTTCGAAAATATACTCTTTTTGAATTAATGGATAAGAGTGCTAACAGATACTATATTGTATAGACACATGTAGCTAAAATTCGTATGGTAAAGCACGCTTTGTACATCTTTGATTTTTGTACAGTCTTGTAGTTTCACAGACTTTTAATATACTCTTTCGCATTAAATCATACAAAATGATTCAAAGAAGTTTAAAAAACTTCCGTAGTTATGTTTTATAATTTAACAGTTATTTAAAAAATAATATGAAACTAAGGCAAAATGTCTTAAGTTAATTATTTCCTGTTAATTTTATAAAAATCAAAGCATTTTAACTTTTAGATATATAAAAAGTTTTAACAACGTGTTTTGAAACTTCTTGAGATCATTTCAAACATAATTTAGAATTATACTGTTCAACTAATACTAATAGCTTACATAATCATTTTAATTATGCGTAAAAGTTCACGTGAAAAGGGCCAAAATGCCGATCCCAGTTTAGGATATTATCGCCTTTTTGTGATATGGGGTCGAAATATTGCAATTTTTTATGGTTACCCGTTACAAGTAACCGTAAGGGGATGAATTTTGTTTAAAAACACGTAAAAGAATTTTCATTTTCAATCTTGTGAAATTTCATTGATGAGCGGTGTTCAAAAATATATTAACCTTTATTACATGCCCGAGTGCATGTACATGCCACTTTTTATAGCAATATATGTTTTATTTTATAATGATAATTTTAAAAAATATTAAGAATCTAGGGAAAATCAAGGTGCAATTGTAATTATTCCTAGCCGACTGGAAATTTTTCGCAGTCAAAATACTAAAGATTCGAGAAATGAAATGAAACTTTGGTATATGTTATAATAAAGTTTGATACATTTTATAGTAAATTATCACATAATTCAACTAAAGTTTAGTATTTCGCTGCGAAAAATTCTCACTATGACATGTTTTTCCCTAAATAAAAACGTACTTTAGCAAAAATTGTAAACTTGGATTTCTTCGAGTAAGTCAAATCGAAGTCGGAATCGAAACACCTAATTTCTAAATCCGTTTTAATACGGATTTAAAATATAGAAGTCTGTCCGAAACAACGTTTCAATCCGCCTCAATGCGCGAGTCCACCCGACTTTAATTTTAATGTATCCGAGATCAATCGAAGTAACTTCTTTTTTCTTTGTATTACATAGTACTTTTTTATAAATGACCATAACTTAATAGACTATTTTATGTACTGTAAAAATTCAATTTCAAAATACATCAAAACTTAGACATAAAAATACCAGTAATTGATGCGGAGAATTTACTCTGTAGTATAAGAAATTTACGAAAATAATGTAGAATTATAAGCAACTACGCAGAAAAATTACATTGTGATATTTTGTCCTTACGGAGGATTCAAATTTATTCAATTTGGTGATTTTTCACCGAGTAAGCATTTGTTGCAAACTTAGTCACGTTTTACATTTGCAGAAATATCCTTCCACAATATCGCGATTTCGTTCTGCACAATTAATAATTTAAATCGATTAGTTCACGCAAAAAGATGAAAGAGCACAAAAAGATCATTAATTGATAAATCTTTTATAATTTTATATGCTTTACCATCTTAATACGTGAGTGGAAAAAGGCCGGATTATTTCCATTTCCGGACATATATTTCTTTCCTATTTAGTAAATTCACTATGAAAATCACGTCAATTTTACATAGTTATGTGAAATTACTGAAAACAAATTAAAAGTACACACATTAATTACAGTGAATAAAAGCAATTTTGTTAACAAAAATTTAACGTATTTTTGAGATTTTTAATATCAAAAAATCTGCAAAATTTGTAATACAAAGTTAATCATTACAAATTTTCTGATATGTGAGTGAAATCTCTTCTTTATATAAAATAGATCTATTTTGCCACGTATAAAAAAAACATTATTATTATTAGTTTTGTTGTTGTTATTGCATATAACTATCGGCGCTATATATTTTTTCTTTGCAATGTGACTAATCCACTGCAATTAAAACCTCTTTAACATACAACTAGAATTTCATTTTCACACTTTTAAACTTTAACTGCGATTTTCTCAAAATTATTTTCAGATTTTCAGCTCTGAAAATGTCCCATCTGAAATTTTATGATTAGATGTGAATCGAATTTCAAAAAAAAGGGAAATATACATAGAAGTATGACCGCGTGCTTAATTTCCAACCGACAATTTGGGCCATTTTCACGTTGACATATTTACAAAAGTATATTCTAAAACATCAGTTTTAAGTTTTTTGATTTCTGATGTCATAAATTTTCGCTTACAACTCTGAATACTGTTTATGTCAGCAGTATTTCGAATAATACTGAATCAGGTTGAACATAAATCGTAGAGAAGATGAAGATCATGAGGAATTAATAAAAATGTTCACTATGTATTCAAACAAAGATAGGCATTAACTTTTATAACTTAAAATTAAAGTTTTTTCTTTTCTGTTTGTAAAATATGTATTTTATTTACAACACAATCGATCATCTCTTTGAAAAATGTTTTGAAATTCTTTAAAGGCGCTTAAAATAACTTTTAAAATTGAGTTGATTTTATCTTGATTTCACTTCAAGAATACTTGAATTCAGTCAATTTAACTTAAAATTCAGTTGCGCTCACTTTAACTTCACTTGAATTTCATTTTGTTCGATCATCTTGACTTCGTGTGAATTCTACTGAATTTACTTGAACTCTAGTAAATTCGATTGAACTTTTCTAAACCCGCTCTTATTAATTTTAATACATTTTACATTTATTTAATATATCCTTGATGCGGTTTTTTAATTCATGTAATAAAAAAATTTTGATTTACAAAATATCCTTCTAAAAAGTTCGGAAACATAACGAAAGACCATAAAGCACATCTGTTAACTTCTTTTTAGTAAGAATTTAAGAAAAAATTGGAAAACTTATCGACAATTACAGTTAACTGTAAACATTTTTATAAAATTTCCCCTCAAACGAAATTGAAAGACGTTCTTTATCGTCTTCTCTTGTATTCTTCAAATTTTCAGCAAGATATTCTGTAAAATGAAAAAGTTATCTTACATGAACTTTTACAGGAATTTAGTCACATGGTCTGGTTGATCCACGGCTTTAAAACTGAGCGTAACTTTTGCGTGTAACTGAAAACAGGTTTCATTGTGTTAACATTTTACATGATTTATATAAAATAGTTAATAATGTTGAATGATGGGCATTATTTTTCAAATTTATCAATTATGATATTAAACCTTCTTTTGAATAAAAAATGCTTGTCATTTACTTTTCAAAAATTCGTGTCTATCAAGAACGTACGCTTGTGATGATTAAAAAAAAAGCTCACCCCATGCCAAAAAAAGAATACAACAAATCAACATTAAAGTTGAAAGAAATCGAATTACATAACTGTGCAATTTAAAAAATAATGCCTCAAAAAAGGCGACCAACTGAAATCGATTGAATGTAATTAATTGTAACTAATAATAAGGCACAACCAAAAAAAAGGTATCATTAAAAAGTCAAATTTGAAGCTTTTTTAAACTATCTTGTTCTTTTTTTCAACAATTTTAATATTAAGCAAGCTATGCAGTTAGTGGTTTCTCTTCTTCCATGTTCGGAACTGTAAATTAACATTAGATATTATTTTCCCATTTTGTAACTATTGTACAGTATGAATTGACGTAAATAATTATTCAGAGTATGTAGAAAGACGTTTTTAAGAAACTATTGAATTTCAATTAGAAGAAGTGTTTCAAAAAAGCTTCAGTTGTCTTATATCCCAATACTTATCCTTTTAAAACATCTTAATGTAAATCATATTGATCAAATGACTATTTAAAAAATTTAATAATATGAAAGTACAAACGACGCTTAAAATCTATCTATGGATTTTTGCAAAAAAGTCGTGAAACTTGGACAGTTTTATCTACTTACATTATTTAATTTTGTTGAATAATACTGAAATAAACTACTCACATGGAAGTAGATTTTAGTAAAGTTTCAAAATTTTAAATTATGTTGTTTAGAAATGGGAATCTTGGATGTATCTGAATTGTTCCGTCGGTAATATCCCCAAATACAAAATCATAAATTAAAATTGTGAAATAATGACAAAAGAATTTTATGAATGATCAGTACTTGTACAAATTTTGTATATGAATTTGAATTTAAAAATTATTTTGATTGATCATGAGGTAACAGATTTTTCTACAAATTTTGTACCCTGTAATTTATAAAACTTCCTTGCCATTCATGCATTTATCAGAATTAGGTAATCAAATAAAAATAAAATCGAAAATCTGGAAAGAAAATGAAATTTTGAAGAATTTATATTCAATTCTGCGTTTAAGTTATTTAAAAAAACTTGTTTTTTTTTAAACTCATATGGTTTGAATTTCACAACTTTTTGACAATGACTTTTATAATAATTATATGCTTACAAACAAAACATATATCACCCTTTTCAATAATATGCCTATTTTTGGTCATTTACTCTTCTTATAAAAATTAAAGGCATCTTCATCATCCGATAACTTCATTAAATATTTTCTTTTATCCATTGTTGTTTTTGTCCCAATCCGATCTAATACGAAATTTTCCGCGTATTCTAATTCTCCAAAAGCCTCATAAGGATGCACTAACAAGTCCGGATCATTTGGATGTGGAACTAAATTGACACTTGGTGTATAGTCTTCGCTGAATGCAGCTTCTTCGCCAGCTGCTTCTTCTTCTGCGCCATTATTAGGGCTAATTTTAAGATCTTCCAGAGTAATGTAATTTTTTTTTAGGAGTCCTCGAATGACACCATTTTTATTATATTTATGAGTCTGTAAATCGTTAGGAATTAAGTTCACTTTCTCTACTGCTCCATTTTCTAAAGTGTTATAAGCAACTGAACTAGCTGCAGTTGAAGGAGTTAAAGAAAGATTTGAAGCACTATCACTTGACTTAGAAGAAGGTATGTTTTTAAGGCGTTTGGCAGCTTCTTCCTGTCTTTTTCTCATGTGCTTCTCTAAATTATCATTTGAAAGTTCACCGCCATTTATCTGAAAAGCCATTTCATTTTGTCAATGAATTTTATTCGGGTGTGCCTTTAAAGTTTTAGTATAAAAAATATTATATTATACTTACATTGCGTACGCTTGATCTGATTTCATCCAAATAGCTTTCTTTATATTCTATATCTTCAAAATGAGGATCTACTTCTTCGTACTGAAATTATAGATAAAATAGAATTAGTCCATGTTGAACTGGAATACCTTTCCAAATTGTCACAGTAGAGTGAAAAACAATTTGCTTACAAATGCTCGAATATGTCCATTTCTAAGGCGTACAGGTTGATTATTCATTTCTAGGTCTTGCTGTGCTCGCCCTAATCCATCCACAGGCATAAATTTAGCTTGAACATCATTCGCTGGAGACAGTTCAGTTAATTTAGCTATGTCCTTCCTTATACTCATTTTAGAACAGCTGTAACATAAAAATAATATAAAATTAATTTAACTCATTTCTATCGAAATAATAGTTTTTAATTATTATGAAGTTGATGAACTTTATCTTCAAAAGTAAAGCTGCAGCAAGTTATGTAATTTATTGAAAATGAAAATAGAAATTTACATTTTTTTACGTTAAAATTTTGTTTGTAGACCAAATAAAAGCTAGAATCGTTGACTCAGTACTTGGCGTAAAATTACATGCAATGCACTCTTAAATTCTACTTAGTGACATCAGTTCTTGGCACATTCTTGCACAGAATAAAAATGAAATGAATTGCTATTCTAAAGTTTACTTTAGTTTGTAACTTTTAATGGAAAAATCATTATTCTCATATACAACAAATTTTTAGTGAAATGAAAGAAAGATTTTGACAAACTAATTTGGAGCAAATCCAAAGTATTGCAAACTCAATTCTCCATAACTAAATCTTCTTTGAATAAAGAAATTAATTTTTATGCGTATAGATTAGAAAGTTATTTTGAATTTTTATCATATATGTGCAAATTATTAATTGTAATTTACATCTCAGAATAGTTTTGGGCTAAGCCTGAGGAATATAAAGAGAAATTTGAAAGTTGTATTAGCACTTAATTTTCGTTTTGCAAATTACTTTATAGAATAAAATATCCTTTATTTTATTCTAATCTTATAAGAATTCAACATTTGTTTTGTATTTTATAAAAAAAAACAGAAATATTACTTAAATCTAGAAAATTATTTGGCCACTTTCAAATGGTCCTTGACTTTAACAAAAATTATGCAGTATTTTTTCCCTTCATAGAATATCTTGTGTGAAAATTGTTTTTATTGTTATTTTCGTATTAATACCATTAAAAACTGAGCAAATGATTGGTATCTCATCTGAATCTGGTCTATCAACAATTGCTAATAAAAATAATAATATAAAAGTAGCTTTTCTTCTATGATCAATTGAAAACAGGAATCAAGGTCAAGAGTGAAGTTTATAATTTTGAAAATAGACTATGACACTAACGAGTCTTTTGTTTTTGAGGTTATCTATAGATACATCAGTTTTCAACTAAATTGTCTTAGTAAGGTTATTGATATTAATTTACTTACAGTTCCCAAACTGGCGATGAGTAAATGAAAACGAACACACAAGTCGATTACACTCAAGAATCTCAAAAGTATCAAAAAACTTATTTTCCTTCAAGAAATCCAAAAAATAGCAGAAGAAACTTTAGTCTAGACGAGTTATGTGTTATTGCTATCACTAATCTTGAGCTGTCTTCCTTGGATGACTACTTTAAAAATTATGTCCTTCTGTCCATATGAAATACATATGCTTTTTCTTCCCTTTCTGATAATTTCTGCTCTCTGCTTTCATCTGTGTTTTCATTTGTTTGTGTCTTCACTTTCTCTTTTTTTTCTCTCTTCCGATATAACTGAATGTGACCAGATGTGATACGATGTTGATGTGATTGCAATGATTGCATGACGTCACCTAACTAAACTCCTGCGAGCTCTACTGTCAAATTCAAAAAGTTAAGCTCCTGTACTTTGACAATTTCACGCGTCTTCCTTCGGTACACGAATTATGCCATGCGTTAAGGGTATGTACTACATCAATCAAAAAACTATTGAGTTCATTTTCCGTAACTTTCTTTCGAAAATAATAATTATATTTCTGACTGAGATATTGTGTAATAAAAAAGGGCTTGCTAAAATAGCTCTCGTGATTGTTTTACTACTTCATTATATGAGAAGGTATTGGTTTTATTTCAAAAAAGTTATTCACTGTAATACCGACCGAATGAAGAAAATAATTTTTTTGTTTAATTAATCTCAAACAACTCACGGAACCTGTCCAAGCAGATCCTTTATGATTCTCCAAAAAAAATATCACAATTATAAATACTTATGACCAGACAGACTTGACTTAATGCATTTCATTTACTCTCGCAAATTTTCAACTTGTTATCTCATTTTTTACAGAAATGGGCTTACATCAATTGGAAATGCTGGTAAGGTAGGAACCTAGTCATGTGATCCGGTTGCCTTCTACCTTACCAACACTTTTATTCGTCCTTCGCATTTTCGCGTTAATTGAGAAATCGAGTTAAAACTCTGAGTAATTATGTAAAAAGCAGTAAAGAACGTTTATCTGATCCTAAATTTTCATAATTATAAACAAATTTATTTATGGAATTTATTTTTATAATTATACAAATTTAGGACCTGGTAAACGTTTTTAATGGCTTTTACTTAATCACTCAGAGTTTCAACGCGGTTTCTCAATTAATGTGGAAATGCGAGGGGCAAAAAAGAAAGTGTCGGTAATGTAGGGATTGGTTAAGTCATACATGGCTTGAAAGAACATATTTTTCCTTTTAAAACGATGCCTGATAGTATATATGTATTTTTTTTAATTTAAGAATTTATTTTTTAAATAAAAATCATATTTACTCAAGAAATAATAAAAAAAAAATAGTTTAGGATTTTTGGAGGAGATATAGAAAAACAATCGGCAAGTACTGGATCTAATATTATTTTCGTTAATTGTATATTAAATAAAAGTATTGAATTTGTTAGTAAAAGTATTGGAACAAGTACATGCCAATACTTTTTCTTGAAAGGATTTAAAATATTTTATAGTACGCAAAGATACTTCACCTAAAAACTTTAAAGTATATTTAGGAATTTATAGAAATTTCATGAGACTTCAAAAGATTGAAATTCAAATGATTACAAGTATTTCAAGCGATGTGGAAAATTTTGATAAGTTTTTATAGGATTCAACAATTAATGAAAAATTTCAATATTTTAAAAGTTTAATTCATTTAATTACAAAGGATCTTAATAGATTCCAAAAAATTTTGAAGAAAATCGAAGAATTTCAAGAGATGCATAATCGGAGAGATCAATAGAATTTTGAGTATTTAGCTCAACGTTTTATTGCCTCATTGCCATCATCTTCAGGAGCTTTAAATTTGTTAGACTGTGTATTCTTAAATGGAAAAAATTTTTTGTTACGATTATTGAAAAATTTGCTCAATTTTAATATATAAAAAATATTTACCTCCCTGATAGAAACAAACAATTTGCTTGAATTAAAAAAAATATATTTAGTTGAATCTCATATACTTGAGTTTATGAAAGTATTTTTTTTTTTATTCAAACGAATAATATAAATGCTTAAATTTACATGAATACAAACATAATTTATATTTTTCGAAAAACCTACCTCTTCAATAAAATGAAATACATTCTTTGTAATAAAACAAATAACTTAGTTAATAGGAATAGGTTATTTTTAAATCAAAATTAAATACATTTTCAATCTAAACATGAACATTGTTCAATTTTTACAACAGGCTTGTTCTGTTTGAACAAAATATATGTATATTCAAATGAAACAAATTGGCAGAAATTAATAATGTGTTATTAGAATCAAACAAATGTTTGTTTGACTGATGTACATTGAAAATAAAATATGTTTGATTCAAACAAATATTTTGCTCAGTAATTAGACTAAATTTGTACTTACTATTTAAAATAATGTTATGAATATGCCCAATAGTATATTAAGTGCCTAGGCGCACAATGAGGGTTATTGCGCGACGAGCGACAATGCTCGCAGCAGATCGAAGCCGAGACGAAGCCGAGGCGCGATCAGTCCTGCGAGCATTGTCGCGAGTCTCGTAATTTCCCGAATTATGTGCATTGGCACGTATTCTATTTTATGTGACTTTGGTGCGGATACGAGTTTTTATGCGTACACTCGAATCTAATCTAGTATTCATCATGACTCACGTCCATTGCACTTGACATTTCGCGAATACTTCCGGCCATTTTGATGTTATCGATCTTGTGTAATAGTAGCGTGTTATAATAGAGCATGCGCAGTTCAAATGTACAAGGCTTTGTCAGTAGGGTGCTAACGCTGTACGAAGAACAAGAATAAGAATATTGTGCTCCGCTGTATGGCTATAAGCACAACCGCAGTTCAATTTTTACATTCCATTCCTCTGTAGAGCAATACACAACATTGCGCTACTCTTAACTGTAGCGAAAAAACGAGTTTACGCGCCAGAGGCACATCAAATATTTGTATTATTAAATTTCTACGCTCAGAAAAAAATAATTTTGGTGAATTTACGAAATTTTTTATTGGCTTAACCAAATTTTTGGTTCAATCAACAAAATTGTACTAACCAAAGAATTTTTTTGGACTAATAAAATAATTTATTTGATCAACCAAACATTTTATTGTTCGCATAACAACAAAAGACTACGGTTGAGGCACCAAAACTTTGGTTAATCCACCCAAATCTTTTTTTGTACGGAGAAACTTTTTATAGCAATATATACTTTATTTTATAATGATAATTCTAAAAAATATTGGAAATCTAGGGAAAATCGAGGTGCAATGGTAATTATTCCTAGTGAACTGGAAATTTTTCGCAATCGAAATACTAAAGATTCAAAAAATGATATGAAACTTTGGTATATGTTATAGTAAAGTTTAATACAATCCATAGTAACTTATAGTATAGTTTATCTACAGTTCAGTAGTTCGCTGCGAAAGAGTCTCAATATAACATTAACAAGAAAGTGAAATGACGTTGAAATAATGAATATCCAACTGGATTTCCCAACTGAAAATCTTAGCCGACAACACAACTGAAAATCCAACTGGATCTTCTGGCTAGAAATCCTAGCTAGACATCCAACTAGATTTTCCAGCTGGAAAATCCAGCTGATATCTAACTGGATTACCGGACTTGAAATTCCAGCTCTAAAGTTCAGTTGGAAATTCCAGCTGAAATCTAACTGGATTACCGGACTTGAAATTCCAGCTCTAAAGTTCAGTTGGAAATTCCAGCTGAAATCTAACTGGATTACCGGACTTGAAATTCCAGCTCTAAAGTTCAGTTGGAAATCCCAGCTGGAAGTCCAACTGGACTTTCCCGCTGGAAATACCGGCTAGGTTTTCCGGTTGGAAAATCCAACTTGATTTTCTATTTCGAAATCCCAGCTGGAATGCCAACTACATTTTCCAGTTGGAAATTCTAACTGGGCTTTCCAGCTGGAAATTCCGACTGGTTTTTTCAGCTGAAAAACCAAGTGAGAGTCTCTTCCTGGAAATTCCAGTTGAAATTTCTAAATGGAAAATCAAGTTGGATTTTCCAGCTAGAAAAACCCAATGGTGGAATTTCATTTGAAGTCGGGTAATCCAGTTAGATTTCAGCTGGGTTTGTTTGGCAACTTTGTCCCAATCTTAAAGTCTTAGCTATTCTTTAAATTTACAGGCAAAAAAATACTTATCAAAAATTACCGAACTATTTGGAAACGCGTGGTAAATTCTGAAGCTACGTTCTTTTTTCTGATAATTCAATTTATTTTACCATCTAGATTACAATTTTCATCGGTAATTTAGCGTATTCTATATTAGAAATCCTAATAAATGTTTAATTATTAAATTATTATTATTAAATTAATATTTATTAGAAATTTCTACCGTAATTTCTCGAAACATGTGACTGGAGTTTTATTGAGTTACAGTTTCGTAAAATTAAGATAGAATTTCAGAAAATTCAGTTACTTTTTAGTAAATTTATGAAACAATATTTTAATTTTCAGTTATAAAGTGCTGAATATTCTGATACTTGTACCTAGAAAATTGTTCGTATCAATAAGATCTACAAATTTTGTCTGACATAGTTTCTGATAAAGCGTATATATATCATTTTAATTTAAAAAAATACGATTAAAATTCAAAAATTCCATTATTTAAGGCGTCATTATACTATTTTGGCAAAAAAGAGGTGATTTTCAAGAATTTTTTTCTCAACAACTAATTTATAAAATTAAATAAAATTTTCAGTGTTTATTTATGCAGCCTCAAAGTTTGGAAAAAAACTATTTTGCATAAAATTAATGTTTAGTTTAGGTAATGTTTAACAATGAACAGAGTGTTTAAAAAAAGGCATGTCCATGGCGCGCACGATATCCCTAGTCAGCATCATCTGAAACAAATAAATCAAAAATTTTCTTTTTTGGTATGACCATAGCTCTGAAGTGACGAAGCGGATTTTTTTTATTTTACAAAATAACAAAATGGCGTCAGTTTAAACGAAAACTTTCAAAAATCGACTTTTTTGCTCTTTAATTATCCAATTTATACATATATCGAATATTTTTTGCTCTTTTTTTGTTAATTTAAATATAATAAATATAAAAATTGTTAAAAACGCTTCGCCACTTAATAGATATTTATGTTTAAAATAAACGTAGAAAATTTGAAAGTAATTGGTTGAAAATACATAAATATATAATTAGTTGAGTTTGAAACCTGATGGGCTCGAATCCCAGCGCAGTCGAAAGCGTCTTTTTTTCCATAGAAAGATTTTCAAATTCTTTAAATATTGAATAAATATATAATACTCCTTCTGCTTGATCAAATGAAACCTCCAGAATTTATCGAAAAATCCAATAAAAAAATCAATTTTTCAAAAGTGAGATAGTAGAATGACCCCTTAAACAAAATATGTGACATACGAAAAAAACGTTGAGATGGAACATTATTTGCCTAAATGAGGTCTACAAATTCTCAGTAGGAAATTTTTTGACAAGATGTATATTTTATATCATATTTCATTATGATTGAAAATAAAAACTTCCATTTTTTAACCAAAATATGTGAGGTACAAAATAAGCGTTAAAATACAAAATCGTTTGCTTTAAAAGACTCTAAAAATTTATTTCCATTTTGAGGTATTTGGAAGAAAATCAATTTTCCTTAATCATGTAAATTATTACAAAGTTACAGAAACGTATACAGAAAATCGAGCGCGAATTTCATGGTCAGAATGTGTTCATTAAGGCTGATAGAGCCTTAACTAAATTGAATTTCCTTTTTCATTTGAAATGAAAAAATTTTGTAACTTTGTGAGAATATATGCGAAGAATATAAGATTGAGCGCGAAGTGCGAGATCCAAACAGAACGGTGCGCAAAGCGAGACGATCGAATCGCGTCCCAGGCGCACAGAAGCTTGCAAGCTGCGCGCGATGAGAATGTGCTCGCGATGCGAGCAGATTTTTTTCCATAAATTTGTAACATAAATTTTTTAAATGTTCCTTTAAAATATATGATCGCTCTTACACTGAGAAAAAAATGCTACTGAATCCAAAGCATTTCTTTCCAAAAACATGTATATTATGGATTCAAATCAATATGCTATAGAATTAATAACATATTTAGAGGTCTTGTAATATATTTTTATCAATTAATAGTATACATTCTTTTGGAAAGAAATGCTTTTGATTCAATAGCATGTTTTTTAAGTGTATAAAATTGATTCATCCTATCAAAAAAAAAAAAAATATATCTGCCCGCTTCGCTCGCACGTTTGAGCGCGCCTGGGGCGCGCGATTTGATCGTCGCGCTGCGCGCTCCGTTCTTTCTGGACCTCGCGCTAATTTGAAACTGAAGCTCAAACCAATTTTATAATATAATATTACAGATGATGTGAATTACACATTTTCTCAAAGTCACTCAAATTCTTTTTGAATTTAAGTGAAACAGGAAATTCAATTTACTTAAGGTTCTATCAGCCTTAAGGAACACATTCTCATCATGACGCTCGCGCTTCACGCTCGATTTTCTGTATACATTTCAGTAACTTTTTAATAAATTACATGGTTAAAATAATTTATTTTCTTCCTAATCTCTCAAAAAGAAAAAAGAATCGTAGACTTTATTTAAGGAAAAGATTTTGCAGAACAGCGCTTATTTCGTATCTCACATATTTTGGTGAAAAAAATCGAATTTTTTTAATATTAAAAATCAAAACATAAAATATACATCCTGTCCCGAAATGTCTTAATGAGAATTTGTAGACATTATTTAGGCAAACAATTTTCCATCTAAACGTTTTTTTTGTATCTCACATATTTTGTCTAAAAAATGGAATTTTTAAATTTTAATCGTATTTTTTGGAATTGAAACGAAAAATATATGTTTTTTCAGAAACTGTGTAGAACAAAATTTGTAGATCTTTTTGAAACGAACAACTTTGTATTCTTACGTTTTTTTCGTATTTCACATATTATTGTTAAAAAATTGAATTTTGGATTTTCGATAGTTTTTTTTTAAATTAAAAAGAAAAATATGCATCTTATGAAAAAATGTTACGATTCAAATTTGTAGGTCTTTATTTATTTAATAATATTGTATCATAACGTTTTTTCGTATCTCGTATAATTTAACTGGAAAATGGAATTTTGATATTGACTTTTTTCGAATTTGAATATGCTGTAACATTTCTAATTTTGACTTAATCAAAAAATATTATTGGGATAATTTGTAGAGATTTATGAGCACTATCAAAAACCAGTATTGAAATTTTTGATTTTTTCAAAAAGTTATTTTCAAAAACACAAAAGTAGTGCTTAATCCCTCAATTTTGATTGGATGTGGCTGGTTAACGAACTTGTCCTTACTTTTTCGGCTCCGATAAAGTGTGCCAAAGCTCAATTCAATCTGATAATTCTATCGAGAGTTATGCCGCACACGACCTACAGACAGACAGACAGACACTTTCGTAAAAACCGTTTTTTCTGACTCGGGGGTCTCAAAACGTAAAGATTTGATGAAATTTTCGAAAGTCATTTTTCACATAAAACCAATACCTTCTCATCCATGATGAGAATGTAAAAATAGTTAAGAATTAGTAATTTTATTTCCAAAAACAAAATTGCCCTGGCGGATAACTTTGCCCTCGTCTATGCCCCAAAGTAATTTTTCGGAATAACAATACAAGGTGTTGTGAATTTAGTCCAAGCAATAGGGAATTTGTTATGATTTAGCGAAAAACCAAGATTGACGTTCTGTTGTGCTTGATTTATATTTTTAAAAGCCGTTTTCAAAATAAAAATCGGGCCACCTCTGCGGCAAGCAGACATTTTACAATTAACGCATTAAATAAATTAAAGTGTCAATAGCGCGGAAACGTATTATCTTAAGGTGTCCGTTTTTTTATACATTTGAAGAGCATAAAGTCTGCTACTTTTTCACCAAACCTCAACCTAAAAAGTTAAAAATTAACTGAGATATTAATTTGTTTAACAAAAGCTAAATTTCCCTGTTTTTCCAAATTTTCTCCGCTTCTATGTATCCAATCAGATCAAACGAGAGCTCATTTTATTCGCAATTCAACTGTCTACAACTTCTCAATTTGAGTCATTAAGATTGGATAATTACCTTTAATGTTATAAACAATAAACTAAAAAAAGTGCGATTTTTTGGTCTTAAATGTTAATAAAAAATTTATGAGTCATTTTTCGTTGTTCAAAATATGACACAATTACTCCATGACCAACCTTTCTTCTGATGGCACAGTCCGTTTTCTGAAATAAATAATGTCCTAACAAATTCCCTGTTGCTTGGACTAATTTGCTGTGAAGTGGTGCCATCATCAGTTGTGAAATTACAATACATAATGTGTTGTAAAATTACATTACGTTTTTCTAATAAATTTCCATTACAGTATTAGGAAACGGCAACCGACATTGTTTAGTGCAATAGTCATTGTACATTTGAAGCAAGAATTTTGATTCTTTCTTTGCTTGGTTATCCTAATAAATCTTGAACCATATTTTATCTTAAAATTTTCAATTTTCATCTCGCACGTAAAAAGTTAAACGGGGTAGAAAGTGGAATGCGCGGGCGCACAGCCGTATTCCCTCAGCGTCGATTTTACATAGCTACTAGCCCACATTTAAACAAACCCATGCCTTTCAACTCTAGTACGTCGCGTGCTTCAAAGATCGTCAGTTCGTTCTGTCCTTCTTGAATCACCCAAAATCACGAAAGCTCCAAGTTTATTTTCTCCTCAACAGATAGATCAAAACGGCAAAAATGACCATTAAAGTTAGAGTAATGTAATTGCAATACCAGCTAATATTTACAATTAAATTACTAATTTCTCTTAAAACCGTTTACCTGAAAAAGACAAGATTATTTTTTTTCAAAATATTGTCTTCATCAAAATCATGCAACACACTTATTCAGATAAACAATGTTTGATTCGAATCCATTATTTATTTCCGCAACAAGTAGGAATATAAAACCTACACCCAGTTACTACCAAGATTTTTGAATATCCAGAAAACTATCTCAAATTTTGAAACTAAAATCTAAAAGTGCTTTAGGAGCTCTAATGTTGATCCTGCGAAATATAAATCGCAGTGAATTTGAAGAGTTTTGATCAAAAGCAATCATGTCGACACGAAAGTGCAAGAAAATTGTGATTTTAGCAACTTTATTCGGCAATTTTGCACCCCTCTGCTTTACCCAGGAAAGTGTAGAAAGACCTTGCTCGGAATCCTTGGCAAAACCCCTATTTAATTACACAGTGCTTCCTAATGGATCTTTGATTGCTGATCAGTTGACCTATTCACCTCAGCTCTACTGGGTTGACTATGAAAAAAACATGACCTATGGATGTGTTTGCAGCTTATCGAAAGCCTGCACCAGGAAATGTTGCCGAGCTGGGGAGGTATTGCAAGAGAAAACATGCGTTGCTTCCGAATATGTCGAGGGTTCATCAAAAATATTGCAACTTCGAAATGAGCTGCTGGATCCAGATTTATGGATGATTACAAAACTTGATGATGCATTTAATATAGTGGAGGGGATGATTGAATGCCCAGAAGGGTTTAATAGGGTGATTTTGGATCCAGAACATGAAGATGATGTGTTTGTTCTCCAGAAAAATGGAATACTTAAAATGAGTTCGACTTCTTATTCGGTGAACGAATATTGTCTCGATTGGACAGATTATATGAAAAACTGCTCCGCTGTCATTTGTATAGCGATGTCAATAGATACTACTGAGAGTGCTTATCCAATTGGAATGCTTATTTCTGTGGTGTTTTTGCTCCTTACATTCCTAGTTTATGCAATTGTGCCGGAACTTCATAATTTGCACGGGAAAACACTTATGTGTCACATGGCTACTTTAATTGTAGCTTATACTGGATTGGTCATTCTTAAAGCTGATTACAGTTACCTGATGTCTAATCATAGCTGCCACATTTTAGGTGCGTAATTATTTTTATTTTTTATTAGGATTAAAAATTAGAATTTTCTTAAACAAGTTTTTTTTCTAATAATAATAACAATTTTCATTTGATTTTTGTAATAAAGAGTTTTAGATGACGATAGTAAAGCTGTGGTACTCATAATTGAGTTCATTTTTCTCGAGGATGTTTTTTTAATAATTTAAATTATAAAGTATTATTTATTTTAATAGACTGCAAATATGCAACTAGTAAATTTTGATATTTGGAATAATTGAGGACAAAAAATCTAAAATTTTGTAGAATTAGAGCAAATGGTTGAAAATCACCTAAAATCGTTCTTAACATAAATTCTTAATTATGAAAGCTGATCAAAAGTAATATAAGTTTCAAAAGTGCCATAAAAAGACCTAATTTTCCCAAATAAACATTTGTAACGGATTTTATTTTGTACATCGTTTCGAATCGATTTGCAAATAATATAAATGATTTTTTATAAAAATTTCATTTTTTGTTTCTATATATTATTAATTGATTTTGTAATTAGTTTAGATAAATGTATCTGCATTTGATCCATTGGGTTATGCTCAATCTTCCCAGTAAAATACTCAACACGTAAAATTGTAGATTTAATAACAACGGATCAATTTATTGAATGATATGTAAACAAAATTCGATTAAGAATAAAATATTAGGAGTTCGCGAAAAACAGGCTAAAAGTGCCATCTTAAATGGCCATTTTGCGATCTAATAGGCAAAATAGTAAATAATACATTTTATTTTTGCTAGTGTTGCCACTTGAATTATACTATTTACCATTCAACAATGGAGAAAATATTTTTCCTTTCAGAGTGCAAACTGGCCAGCTAAAATGGCACTTCCAGCTATTTTTTTTTGAGTTAGTAAGCATGCTAAACTGAATAAATCATCTTTTCGAAAAATCGAGTTACTTTCTTTTCATTTTTATACATTCAATTTCTTTCCCATATTCAAATTCATAAAAAAAGGTTTTTTTCGTGAATTCACTTCCAAAAGATGCCGCTTTAACTGAAATCTAGTTTGTCAAAAATTTTGGCAAGTTTCCTTGAAAATATTTTTTTCTTCTTTTCTTTAGACTTGTGGTAAATTATTAGAAAATTTGGGGATATTTATACATTTGGTTCAGTTTTTTGGCGATAAAGACCAGAAGTTCTATGGGCGTGGAATCATGAAGTTACAAGAAAGATGGGAAATGGTCATTGAACAAAATGGAAAACATCATTCATTAAAGTTCATTCCTTATTTCCTTATTTAAAAAAATGCCTAAAATGCTCAATCAAATGGGAGATTATGGTAGCTACGATTAAGTTCCAACACAAAAAAAAATATTTACAACATTTTAAGTTGATTCAATAAAGAATTAGACGTTTTTAATACAAAAAATAAAGAAAAATCAGGTACAAAAAATTCATAGTTTTTTAATTAAAAATCTTGAGAACAAGCGCTAACTTAGTCAAATGGCTGTGCACATAAACTCTATTCATGAATACTTAATCGATGGTGATAGTCACCACGCTGTGTTATTTTCACTCCCCTACTAATTATATAATTAGTAGTTTTTACAAAAATGTTCTATATGTATAAAAAAATGTATTTCAAATGAAGTTGTTTATGTTCTTTTGCACCGTATAATTATTGATGTAAATTTTTCATGAAAAAATGAATTCCTTTTCATGCAATAGGAATAATGAAAAAAAATGTAATGTAATTAAAAACAAAATACTTCCTGCTGAAACCTCCATGGTAAATTTTAGTATGCTTCAGGAATTATTTGGAAAAATGATATTAAATATAATTTCAAATTAATTAGGTGAGATATTTTCATATTGAATTATTTAATTGCTAAAAATAGACTTTTTAGCAATAATGCATAAAATTAAAATATCTTATGAAAATGTTTTTTATCTGTGAATAAAGGAAACGCTTCCACTCCGCTGGGTATCGAGCCCAGAACCTTTCGATTGCCGTTCGAATGCTCTATCATTTGAGCTACGGAGGTTCCACACAACTTTTAACACAGAATCTATTTACGCCTATTTGGCTACGAATATATCATGAACTATTTTTACTAATTTTTCTAAATCATTTCAGTCTGGGCTCGGTACCCAGCGGAGTGGAAGCGTTCCTTTATTCACAAATTTTTTTTTCAAAATATATATATATTGAAAATTCCATCTAGTCTTGAATGACGTTAATTCTAAATCACAGGTTGATAAGGTCGATATGGTAGAGTTCCGTTGTCACGGTGAGTGATACACTCTTCTAATTATCGACATAATTGACTGAAATGATTTAGAAAAATTAGTAAAATTAAAATATCTTAAGACCTAAAAACTCAAAATAATAAATAAGTGTTTAATTTTTGAAAAATCCAAACTCTTGAATACTTAAATTTGAAAACTTGCAAATGTTGACAAAGGTTTGTTTATTTAATCCTCTAAAATTCAATTTAATTTTGAATACTTTAAAATATTTTAAAAAATTCAATTTAAATTTGAATATTTTAAAATATTTCAAAAAATTCAAAAACGTTTCAATGCATTCAAAAAATTAAAAAAAAATAGATAAAATTTTAATAGGTTTAAAATTATTTCAAGAGATTTGACAAGATTTGAAAAAGATATTATGAGAATTCCAGAAAATTCAAAGATCTCGAAAGTTTTTAGAGTTTTAGAGCTTAAGGCCATGTATTACTTATCAGATCCCTACCTTACCGACACTTCTTTTTCGTCCTTTGCATTTCTATATTAATTGAAATATCAAGTTGAAACTTTGACTGATTAGGTGAAAAGCACTAAGGAACGTTTATCTGCTCCTAAATATTTATAATTATAAAGAAATCAATTTTTGGCAAAGTTTTTTTATAATTATAAAAATTTAGGATCAGATAAACGTTCTTAATCATTTTTATTCAATTACTCAGATTTTCAACTCCATATCTCAAATAATGTCGAAATGCGAAGGACGAAAAAAATAAGTGTCGGGAAGGTAGGGATTAAATAAGTTATACATGGCGTTGAAGTTTAAACTATATTTTGATCTGAAATATAATTATATAAGAAATCTCATTCAGTAATGCAGTATTTACAATTCAAAAAGTTTTACAATTGACCAATTTTTAAAAAATTTATAAAATGGCCTTAAAATTATAGAAAAACTTTTTTTCTAAATTTTCTAAATTTATTCTGCGTATAAATCGAAGAAATTCAAATCTCGAGAATTTTTAAAATCATTTCGACGCCACATGCGTCAAAGACATTTTTATTTCCTCGTATTGTGGAAATGCATTTCCATATACCATACTATTTCTAAAATCTTCATAATTATTGAGTTAATTAAATTTAAAGTTTGTGTATGCTTATTCTTGTCCTTTTTACTGTATGTAGAATTTGGCGAGTATTATATCTGCCTATGGTTTTACTTTTGTCAACATCACCACTTTGCAAAACGTGAAATGAAGATGAATTTTTCATTACCCGTACTAATAAAAACTAAATTAATTATTCAATAATAACATTGCTTTGTAGCGACCCCGAAATAAATCTTAGCAGATCTGACATCCAAATCACAATCCAATATTGACCATTTCAAAAAAATTATGTGTTTAGTCCCTTCAATCATAGTCCAAAGGCAGACGACACTTGCAGAGTCCACTCCAAGCCCCTGCTACAGGTAAAGTCAGGTCAGAGTGCAATGCGTGCAACAGCTCAGCTAGAACAGAGATCCAACAGATGAATGCACATAGTGCCACCAATCCCACGCGAGTTCTGATGCAGCACCCCACACCGTCCACCCGTTAGGGAGAAGGGAGAAGAGGCCTCCCCCGATCGACGCGGACAGCCAAGTCCGCCCAAGACGCAGGACCGCGGGTGCAGGCCCCGATGCGATTTCTACTGGCCCTCGTTGTTGCCGCGCTCTGCACGCCCATCGAGCTCCCTCGTCTTCATCACCAGAGTGACGAATGACTCGATAAGCACTGGCAAAAAATAAGTGACTTCATAGTAGTTTGCGGATCAATTTGTGAATCGAGTTTGTGAAACTGGATCGTTATTAGACAAAACAACACGTTCACGTTCTCGTCCAGTGCGCTCAACCGAAAACATTGCTCCTGTTGCCCAGAGTGTGCTTGAACATCCATCAACATCAACTAGTTGTCGTTCTCAGGAACTGAGCATTCCTCGCACTTCTTTTGAGGAGAATTTTGCATAAAGATCTTGGTATGAAGACCTACAAAGTTCAAATAGTCCAAGAAATAAAGCCTCATGACCATCCGATGCGTTTTCGAAAATTGTATAATCAGCCGAAATTCTGATGTCAATTGACCGCCTCCGAGCTGTGATTTGACCCCGTTGGATTAGTTTTTATGGGAAGTCGTTAAGGATAAGTGTTACACTAACCATCCAGAGACGATTGAGGCCTTACAACATGAAATCGAAGTTGTCATTCGTGGGATTGAAGTCCAAACAATCGAAAATGTACTGAAAAATTGGGTTGATCGAATGGGGTACTGTAAGGCCAGCCGTGACAGTCAGTTAAATGATGTTGTGTTTCATTCTTAAATGGAAAGGTTCAATTTTTCTAATAAAACCATACTTTTGAAAAAATATCCATAAGTATTTTTTTAGCCGATTTAAATTCCAACTGTTAGATGACCCACCCTGTATTTTTCTCTACAAATTATTGAACTTTTTGAAACCAAGTTTCACTTCAAAAACTATAAAAATTTTCTAGAGTATTTTTAAAACGTTTAAGAAGTTTTATACCATTATTTGAAACCAATAACAACGGTCATCCCTTATTATTTTACTCCCTAAGTAACATAATTCGTGTCTCCAAATAATTTACCTTCTCAAAAAAATCTTGTTAGCGAGAATGAACAATCATCTCCTGTGTCTAAAAATTCACATGAACCTGTATGCTTCCAACGATCTCAATGAATAAAAGGAATTTCTAATATAGGTTAGGATTATAATGTGGTGACTTATTTGTTAAAATGAAGGAAGATGTAGGGTCCCTAGTATTCAAATGAGCATACTATTGCTCTGTAGCGAAAACTACGAACCAACTTAAACCGACTTAAATGTAGAAAATAAATTTAAAAAATTTCGAGTTTCATAAAAAATTTCTTTTATTCATTTTCTCTGAAAACACGATAAACATGAAGTTAAGAACATTAACGTGAGAAACATTCAGTCCTTTTCTATCCTTATGTCCTAGAAAGAGTCATAGAATTTCCCATGGTCTTGTCTAACATTTTCATCAGTACACTTTATTTTAAATTAGATTGAATGTAGAAAATACAAGAAAATTAAATGGTTTTACAAGTTATTGAGCCGAGAGAATTATCAAATACGCGGCGAGTAGTTCCTTTTAACTAGATCTGTGTCTATTATAAGTGTATAAACTCGACTGCCAGTGTAGGTTAGTAACAGATAGAATGGAAGGTATAGGATTCACAATTTTTTAAGTGTAGGGGGACGTAGGCCTAGTTTCAAAGGCGTGTTTAAATTGGACATTCCAAACAAAGTCAAAGTGTGTTGGGAAATTGTGAAGAACCCCTTAATCCTTTAAGGGCCAAAATGGCATAAACGATACACCGGTCTTTAAGGCCGTGTAACTTATGCTATTCGCGACTGAAAAAATTGAGAGATTAAGAAGGTGTGGTTCAGAGATTAATTTTTCACTTTGGTCTCTACAAAATGGCGCCCGAATCACAAAATTTTCACGAATACATTCAGGATTTTTTTTATCAGAAAATATAAACAAACCGAGGAAATCACTAGGAATAAAGAGTTCTTAGAATCACTCAAAGAATACGTCTGAATTTTTTCAAAACGTTTCGAGCAACTTTTAAATTTTGCAAATAGCATAATTTTTGCAAAATCAAAAAATTGCTCAAAACACCCCGAAAAAATTTGTATGTATTCTTTAACCAATATAAAGAACTTTTTATTCTTGGTCATTTTCGCCATAAGTCTATTCCTTTTAAGAAAAAAATTCTCAATATCCTCGAAAGTGCCGCAGTATATTCGATTGATCGAATTGAGGCGATGTTGAGAAAAATTGGATATCGAGAGGCAACCCCGGGTGAAAATCGTTTACGACTGCAGCAGGCCTGCATCTCGTTTAGAAACCTGCAACAAGCCGGTGGCAGGCCTGCTTCTGATCACACGCCTGCAAGAGGCCTGCACACCCGCATATTGAACATTTATATATAAATGTAATATTTTGATTCAATCTGCGAGTGTGTTGCAGGCCTCTTGCAGGCGTATGATTGAATACAGGCCTGCTACAGGTCTGTTGCAGGTCTCTAAACGAGCTGCAGGCCTGCTGCAGTCGTAAACGATTTTCACCCGGGACGCCGGCATGAGAGAAAAGCTTTGCAGAAATGAAGACACTATTAACACTATCGACCTTAAAGATTCTATCTGTCTGTATGTTTATATCTCTTCCGCTTTTTCTCTCATTGATGAATTGCACTGGAGATCGAGGATTTTTTTTGGGTTTTTGTTCACGACTTTACATCGATAAATATGTCGATACGCGGACTTTCTCATCGGATACTAATTTGATTTTTGAGAATTTTTTTCTTGAAATAAATAGACTTATGGCAAAAATTACCAAGAGTGAAAAGTTCTTAAAATTAGTCAAAAAATACAAACAATTTTTTTCGGGGTGTTTCGAGCAATTTTTTGATTTTGCAAAAATTATGCTATTTGCAAAATTGAAAAGTTGCTCGAAACGTTTTGAAAAAATTCAGAAGTATTCTTTGAGTGATTCTAAGGACTTCTTATTCTTAGTAGTTTCCTCGGTTTGTTTATATTTTCTGACAAAAAAAATCCTGAATGTATTCGTGAAAATTTTGTAATTCGGGCGCCATTTTGTAGAGACTAAAGTGAAAAATTAATTTCTGAACCACACCTTCTTAAAGTTCAGACATTTATTATACCGGTTAAAACTGTTCCAGGTCGTTGACAGACCGGGAAACCTTTCAAAACTCGAATTCAAAAAAAAAAAAGATCGAAAAAATCGTGCTTTTTTTTTAAACTGAATTTTTTTATAATTAATGATTTTTTAGATCGATGTCGTATTTACCATCGGAAAGGGCACGTCTTGAACTTATAAATATATTCCTCTAAATTTTTTCAGTCGCGAATAGCATAAGTTACACGGCTTCAAAGACCAGTGTATCGTTTATGCCATTTTGGCCCTTAAAGGGTTAAGTATTTAAGAGTGCAAGGAATGTTTAGCCTAACCGTGATCACCGGATTAGACCCTCAATGGTTGATCGGTATAAACTTGAGGCAATCAAATCCTTAGGACGTTACAATAATGAAGTAGTTATCAGCTTAATTTATTTTAACTGTGGCTGGTTTATGTGAACAAAGGTATAAAAGAACTTCACATATCTTGATATACTATCTCAAATTTAGTTTCAAATTATAACTACCTCTTTTCACCAACCTTTGTCACTAAAATGTAATTCTAAATGTATGAAAATATAACTAATACGTGGCAAGAGAAGATTATAATATTGGTACAGTCCTCCGGAAATTTGAATAAACACCTACTTTAATAACTTTCAATGCAATCTTCATCCATTGGAAAGTGTAGGAAAGATATCCAGTTATTAAATAAATATTTTTTCATAATTTTTAGTCATATACTTTTTTTCAAAACTCGCACTTTCTATTAGGTTCGCCAATTTCGCCGCTTCTCCCCTAAGTGCACATATTTTATGGATAGATTAGAATAAATTAAATTAATCGCAAATACAACAAGTAGGTATGGAATTTTAAATAACCATGAGAGGTGTATCTACTGCTAGGATTGAAAGGAATTGGAAAAATTAAGAAGATCTTCTGCTAGTGCCTGCAGTGCTATGTTTTCGAAGCTTTATAAATGTTTTAGCATTTTGAGTTCCAGGATAAATATAATCTTTTATAAACATTCCTGCAATTCCGTTTGCAGAAAATAGAGGCTCACCAGAAGTAAACTGAAACAATATTGTAATAAATATTGTAATAAGTTACGATAAAAATTCTTAAATGATTTTCGATAATTTTGAGTAAATATAACTAGTTATTCAAAGATTTGATTTCAATTGTAATCACTCTATCTGTTACTTACAACGTGTACTGGCTTTGGACCTTCCTTTCTTTCACCAATACGAATCCTTTTTTCGTCGAACGCATAAATTCTGTACGGTTTCGTTATGATTTTGGTTGTTTCCTGCAATACAAAAGATGTTACTATTTTGCCAAAACCAAAAGAGCGACTCGTAAAAATCGATATTTCTGAGAGAGCGATGCACAATCTCTAATTGAAAATGTGAAATATAATATGTATCGCCAAATAGTATAAGTCTTAGATTTTCATTATTATATCTCTTTATAAAGTATTGTATAATACTATTTTCATTACATACCGCGAAAGGAAATGCGATTTCGAGGTCTGACGCAAAACAGCAAAAATGATTGGTTTCCCTGTACTAGTGTGGAAAAGTAAGTTTTATTAAATGAAGTCATCATCGATGGTGGAATCGATCCTTTTTGCTGTTTCGCGCCAGAGCCCCAAAATCGCATTTCCCGCGCGGGTATCAAAGAATAGTAGATTGTGTACCAAGCGCGGCATGGTGGCGATTGTGACGAGTGCGAAGTGTCCAAATTGGTGGAAAAAATCGCGTTGCGTGCGAGTGCGTAGTTAGCCGCGGGCAGTCAAGTTTCGGGCGGTATGAACATTTCACCCGATTTTGACGCCGAGGCACAATTGACTCCATGCCGCTCTACGCACAAGCATGCAATGCGACTTTTTCCGCCCGTTTGGACACAAAATATATTAATTAGTTCGAAAGTGAGCATTCAGTAATAATGTAATAATATTGCATGATATCGGTTTTTTAGTATTGTCAATATTGTTCCGTAATTGAGGGGCCGGATGCAATAAAGGGATTAGCGCTCGGATCTTTCCGAACGTGACGTCTCGATTACCGATTTTCCGAAGTCAAGAAAATTAAATTAAAAAAATACCATTATATTCAGCATTATTTACTTTCTTGACTTCGGAAAATCGGTAACCGAGACGTCACGTTTGAGGAGATACGAGCGCTAAGCCCCCTATTGCATCTGGCCCCTCAATTAGCGTGAGAAATGTATTTTTACCTGGTTTAATCCAACTACAGTAACGTCTTCTCTTAGTCTTACATTGATGGCACCTACAGCAAGTCGCCTCTTTCCAGGACGCCAACAAGCTTCATCAACTTTTTTTTTTAACTGAAATAAAAATTTGTGTCTCTTCTAAAATATTCAACATTTTTCAAACATTCTATATTTTAAAATAGCCTCTATTCGATGCAATTTTAAAAGCATCGCTTTACCATTAAAAGGAAAAAAGCTTTTTGTCAGAGTTTAAAAAATTCTCATAGAGTAGGAATTCATAAAATTTTAAGAAGGGACAAAACTACGCGTGAAGTGAAAAATATAGTGGGAGTGAAAAAAGTTCCTAAGGAGTAAACATGATGCCAAAAATTAAACTTACATTGTCACCATTTTTTTTACTCCCTAGAAACAGTTATTACTCTCGCTACACTACATTGAGCAACAAACGGCGATTTTTGCCCCACCTTATATAAAAAAAGTTAAGTATTCATACACGCGTGAAAAAAAATCGTATGTGCCATTGCCATGTGGGAGCACACACAATCAAGCACGCCGTGTGGGTGTATCCCCACTTCCTCGCTTCGATTTCAAGCTGTCGGCTGTTGAGCCAAGATCGAAAATTATTCTGAGATTATTAGTTTGGCATGGGGTCTGATTTTTAAGAAATTTGTGACGGACTGTACTCGGCAGTACACTCAGTCACGTTCTCCCCCACCAGAATACCGACCAGCGCGCGCAGCAGCGACCCCCACTGCTCTCCGTCTTCCCCCACCACGCGCGGATGGGTATAAGGGAAGTCCGGAGAGCCGAGAAAGGGCAGTTCGCTTGGGGCGGCGAGCCGTGTCACACCGGAGCGTCGCACTGGACGAGCGGCCCGGAGATGCCTTTCCTGGTGGGTACTCCCACAGGAAGGTATCTCCAGCATCCTCCGAATTCCTGGTGGAGCCGGACCGAGCACTGGCGAATGGGCGCTCCCATGGCCGGTTCTCGGTGCGAGCCGGCACTTAGGTTCAGGTTCCCCTGACTGGGTGCTGCTCAGGCTTCACCAGGGTGTGGCAACGACCCCGACCGGACTAATCCGCAGAGGATGCCGTGTCGAACACCGACGAATGGGTTCCCCCATGGTCGGCTTTCGACATGGGCCGGGAATCAGCTTCAGGCGCACCTGACTGAACCTGGCCCCGACATCCCTGGGTGAGGACGTCACACCCCGACCGAACTAATCCCCAGAGGATGCCGCGTCGAACACCGACGAATGGGTTCCCCCATGGTCGGCTTTCGACATGGGCCGGGAATCAGCTTCAGGCGCACCTGACTGAACCTGGCCCCGACATCCCTGGGTGAGGACGTCACACCCCGACCGAACTAATCCCCAGAGGATGCCGCGTCGAACACCGACGAATGGGTTCCCCCATGGTCGGCTTTCGACATGGGCGAGAATCAGCTTCAGGCGCACCTGACTGAACATGGCCCCGACATCCCTGGGAGAGGACGTCACACCCCGACCGAACTAATCCCCAGAGGATGCTGCGTCGAACACCGACGAATGGGTTCCCCCATGGTCGGCTTTAGACATGGGCCGGGAATCAGCTTCAGGCGCACCTGACTGACCCTGGCCCCGACATCCCTGGGTGAGGACGTCACACCCCGACCGAACTAATCCCCAGAGGATGCCGCGTCAAAAACCGAAGAATGGGTTCCCCCATGGTCGGCTTTCGATATGGGCCGAGAATCAGTTTCAGGCGCACCTGACTGAACATGGCCCCGACATCCCTGGGAGAGGACGTCACACCCCGACCGAACTAATCCCCAGAGTGTCAAACTTAGAGTGTCAAAATTTAGGTATGTCAGTTTTATATTGCAGATAGTACCACGTACTATCTATCATTTTTTCTTGATAGTCAGGGAGACCATAATTTTATAGTCTGTTTGAATCCCACTTTCTGGGATCACTGTGGTTGACCCGCCAGTGTAGGTACCATGAAGACTAGATATAAGGAGACCAATCTCCATATAACCATTCCTGAAATGATGTTCTGCCAAGTACATAGTTACAAAACTTCCCGATGAGGGCATATGTGTTCCCTGCATGGAGACTAGATATAAGGAGACCAATCTCCAAATATCTATTCCCGAAATGAAGTTCTGCCAAGTAAACAGTTACAAAACTTCCCGATGAGGGCATGTGTGTTCCCTGGGTGCAAAATAACGAAGCCCAATACACGGTGCTTATGAACCGTGCATGCCGCCATTTTGCACCCAGGAAACACACGTGCCCTCATCGGGAATTTTCCTAACTAAATACTTGGCTGAACTTCATTTCGTGTTTTGTGAAGTACGGCCATATGAGATTGGTCTCCTTATATCTAGTCTCCATGGTAGGTACTAAAAGTACCGAGACTAAGTAATGTAATCACAGCGACTATGTAATGTAATCACAGTCACTATTTGTAAGTATCAACTATAAGGTTATGTAAAATCAAATGCATAAAATCACTACGTAGAACATTGTATTATTCATAGCACCTCTTTTAAAAACTGATTTTCGGTATTTGTAGAGCGGGTTGAAACTTTAAAAGTAGGGTTAAAAGTCACAGTTTCGACCCGCTCTACAATTACATCACATCAAATTCTCAAAAGAGTTGCTATAAATTAGTACATTGTGCAACTAGGGAAAATAAATGTTTTTCCCGTGTTGCATACGATTTTTTTTCTACTAACGAATCAGAAAGTGGCTTTGTTTGCCCCGCACGGGGCAATAAAGTCCACTTTATGTAGAACATTTTTATATTTGGAATTCAAAATCTGTGCTTAGGCCACAAAAAAAGGAAGATAAAAATTCTTTCACCATAAAACTAAAAATGTAGATTTAAAACTTATTATGTCATATATTTATCTCTTCTTAATTGAAAATACTTAAAAAATAATTTTCTGTTTCAATATTTTTTAAATGTACGAATATTTAAGAAATTCATAAGTATTTAACCTTGTTATAAAAATTTCCAGATAACGCTTTTATTGACAAAGTTACAAATTTTTCAATAAATGATTTATCGTATTGTAAGTTTAAATATGAGACGACTTTAAATTTCACAATAACATTATTCTTCAATTACTTAAACCTTTCTTCAATTTTGCGAATTCTTCTCGAGGTTTATTTCAGGTGAGTGACTATTTCTTTTTTTAATGAAAAACATTTGTAATTCTAAATATTCAAGTTTTGAAATAGAAATATTAACTAAAAGATTTTCAAGTTCTGGGAATCAACTGCTTTAATAATACAATTTTTCTTCTCTGTAAAGCATCTCAATTTTCAAATTAAAAGTCTCCACAAAGGTTAAAAAAACTTAAGGTGATAATACTTTTATTTAAAAATTTTAAATACAGATTTCAAAATCAAAACTTATTTGCCTAAAATAAACGCCTTAAAGATCTTGTAGAAATAAAGTGAGATTTGAATACCTCAAAAATAAATTTTCAGTAATATGTTGAAGTTAATAAATGTTCAAAGCTTAAATCAGGATATCAGTTGACAAATGTTTACTTGTGTGAATTGACGTTAAAAATTTTTTAATTGATGTTTTCACTTAAACCGTCAAACATTCATTAATTTAAAATTTTACTCAAAATTTTATCTTACAGCGTTCCAATCTTTCCACAATTTTACGAAATTTTATAAATCTTTATTTTATAGGCAAATGTTTTTTAAAATATTCGAAAAATAAGTGCAATTATTTAAATTAAATATTTCGTAAAATTTTACACTTCGCTGCTTCTACAAAATTATTGAGAGATTTGAACACTGATCAAAGAATCTTGCAATGGAATTTTAAGTCAATAAATGCTTAAAGTTTAATGTCATTTTTCTTAGGTGTAAAATGAAAATATTTTTATTATATTTGAATTTTACATTTAAACCTAATTTTATGCGGCCTAAGCACAGATTTTTATTTCAAAAAAGTAAATGCTGTACAAAATTAAAGTATTTTCTGAATCAAGTGATTCATTCATAAAACTCAAAAATGTTGTAATTAATATCTAAATATAAAACTTTAAGCATTAATTGACCTTAAAATTCATTGAAAAATTCTACATTTAGTGCTCAAACCTTCCTAAAAATTCGCAAGAATAGAAAATTTAAAAATGACAAAGTATTTCATTTAAAAAATCACTATCGCTTTCTTGATATTTGGAAAAACATTTGCCGGAAAATTATCCATAAGATTTTCTTAAGTCGTAACAAGATTTTTGTAGAGCATCTCATGTTTTCAATGAAAAGTCTGTGCTTAGGCTACAAATATGTAAGATGAAAATATTTCTAACATAAAACTGAGAATGTAAATTTTAAACTTGAATTTTATGTTTATCTCTTCTTAATAGAAAATAATTCTCTAATTGAAATTTTTTTAAATATTCGAAAATTTACGTAAATTAAGAAGCTACAAAATGTGTTCAACACCCACAAGTGCTTACTAGAGAGCGGGGTGGAAATCCAGAAAAGGATGGAATCCCTCCCCGCATCCAAAAAGATGGGTATCATCCGGAGACTGCGCTCTGCGTCTCTGGGAGATACCCCAAAAAAGCTGACAAAGGGAGAGAAGAGGGTTGCTCCTTCGCTCCCTGAAGATCGGCTTCCCAAGAAAGGGAAGGGCGGCATATCGCCAACTTACGCTGCGGCCACCAGAGGCCAAACCCCAAAAACGGATGGGGAATGGCAGCTGGTGGAGAAGACAAAAAAGAAAGAAATAAAAAAAGAGAAGAAAAAGAAAGAGGTTCCTGTGCCATCTGCGCAGGAACCTAAAACAAAGGGGAAGTTGGCGAGGCGCTCTCAGCAAAGACAAGCTTCGCGAACATCTCGAAGAAACCAGGCTCATAGATGATCTTGGTTGGGTAAGGTCTGCTGGGTCCTTGGAGGACACTGTGCGGGCGGCAAGGCGGAAAGTGGTCGCAGCATGTGACCACTCCATGCCTCGCCGCGGGCACAGGCGTATCGGGGACTCGAGGTACTGGTGGAAGGACCAGTTGTCCGTCCTGCGTCAAAAGTGTCTTAAAGCGCGGCGGAGTTTTACCCGCTCAAAGGGTGATCCTCTGCTGCGCGAGGCATGGAAAAAAGCAAAATCAGCTCTGAGGCAAGGCATAAAGAAAAGCCGACTTCAGTGCTGGAAAGACTTGATCGGAGAAGTCGAGGAGAATCCATGGGGTCTCGCCTTCAAAATAGTCACTAAGAGATTGGTGACTAGAAGAAATACCCCGGGCCTGGACAATGCCGATCGAGTCAAGTACATCGTGCGAAGCTTGTTCCCGCATGTAGAGCCGTTCCAAAGACAGGACCGAAGTTCCTGCGTGGTCCGGAGCGAAGAACTCTTCACTCTCAAAGAACTAGAGAGCGGGTGGAAGGCTCAAGGCAAACACAGCGCCGGGGATCGACGGGTTGCCGAACGAGATCCTCAAAGAGGTAATCGGGGTATACCCGGAGATCCTCCTAGAAGTCTTTAACTCCTGTCTTCGGGAGGCGAGGTTCTTCGCAGACTGGAAGAAGCAGAGGTTGGTCCTGCTGAGGAAGGGCAACAAACCTCTAGGGGATGCCTCATCGTATAGACCAATATGTTTATTGGATACGGTGGGGAAACTTCTGGAGGAAATGATCCTACAAAGACTTTAGGGTCATATGGTCCGCGAAAATGGTCTCTCGGAAAACCAGTTCGGCTTTCGGAAAGGCAGGTCCACAGTTGACGCCATCCAGACAGTGGTGGACATCGCAACTAAAGCAAGAAGAGGAGCTGGTAAGCGTAAGGGATTCTGTGCGTTGATCAGCATTGACATACGCAATGCGTTCAATACCGCGAGATGGAACACCTGCATCGAGGCGAAGGTGCGGAAAAAGGTTCCAGACTACCTGTTACGAATGATAGATGACTATCTGAGCGACAGGTGGGTGATATACGAGGGCGACAAATGGTCACTCAAGGAAGAGATGACATGTGGCGCCCCTCAAGGGTCGTGGGTAGGTCCACTCGTTTGGAACGTCATGTACGACGATTTCCTGCGCATGGACCTGCCTGCTGGAACGAGCATCATCGGCTTCGCGGATGACGCACTTGTCGTATACGTCGCTGACGACGTCAAAATTCTGGAGCTGAGGATCAATGATAGTCTGTGGCGGGCAAAGCGTTGGTTAGATAGCAGATGCCTGAAAATGGCCCCTGAAAAGACCGAGGCTTTGCTGGTCACAGACAGGAGATCCTTCAAACACCCGAGAATCGTTCTCGGGGAACATGAAATCAAGTGGAAGAAGAGCATTAAGTACCTGGGTGTGCAGTTGGATCGAAGGCTTAGCTTCGGCGAACACCTGCAGATCTCGACTGCCAAAGCCATCCAATGTGGGGCCGCCCTGACTCGGCTCATGCCAAACATTGGTGGTCCTAGGGAAGCTAAGAGAAGGCTGGTGGCGAGCGTGGTAAATTCGAAGCTGCTTTATGCAGCTCCGATCTGGACAACTGCCCTTAACAACCATGCTATACTGAAGAAGCTGTTCTCGGCACAGAGAGGTGTGGTGATGAGAATTGTCTCAGCATACCGAACTGTGTCGATGAGTGCTGTGCTTGTCCTGGCAAGCGTCTCGCCAATAGATTTATTGGCGGAGGAAAGGCAGGAGACCTTTCAGCTGCGCAAGGAGCTTACCTGCGCCGACCTGCAGGAAAACGCTCGCGCGAAGGAGGCCATCCGCAAGGATGGAAGGCGCAGACTCGTCGAGAAATGGCAGACGAGATGGCATCGTGACCAAGCCGGGAGATGGACACACCGTCTGATCCCGGAGCTCGCCACCTGGCTGGATAGAAAGCACGGTCAAGTCGGCTTTTACCTGGTGCAAGCGCTTTCGGGCCATGTTTGCTTTAATGCGTACCTGAAGCGCTTCAAGAATCACTAAGGAACCGTCATTTTGTTTCTAGTCGGACAGGGCTGGTTAAAAGTACTACTATTCAACAACACTACTCACCCATACTTCCACAATCTGTTCTGCTATATACAATCTTTCATTCTCGGGTGTAAGCTTTTCTATCTTAAAATCGTCGTAAAGTATTTCTTGTTGCTTCTCGTCCCAACAACC
Source organism: Diplolepis rosae (assembly GCA_030998225.1). Classification (NCBI taxonomy): domain Eukaryota; kingdom Metazoa; phylum Arthropoda; class Insecta; order Hymenoptera; family Diplolepididae; genus Diplolepis; species Diplolepis rosae. Next base: position 16,624,230 of record JAPYXD010000680.1, on the reverse strand, counting down.
TACGCGAGCCCACCTATCCAAATCTTCATCCCAGCATTCTTCAGGCATTGCTACTCTATCATTGGCTATTAAGACTCCGAAGCATCTTGTGGTTCGTTTTTGATTCATTATTTGAACTGTAGTTAACTTCATACTTATTTCACCTGAAATGGATCCTGGTTATAACACATTTTGAAAAAAGCCAATAAGTAATAGGTCATTCTAAGGACGTCCAGAATGTAGGCCCTCCCGTGTAGAAATTTTCCCAATAGCCCCTAACAACATTGGACCTAACCTATATGTCATCTTAGAATAATATTCAATTCTTAGATTTTGAAGCATTTTTACAGTAAATAATTTCCTTACAGAGTAAAAAAAACTTATTCGAAATAAAACTCTACGTAAATGGCAGCAAGTTTTTAAATGAAATTAATGAAGTACACACGAAAAGAAAGAGTTTTTTGAAGTTTATAACACTAATTCTAGAGTGGTGCATACAGACGATCATTGCACATAGATTTATATAACTTCTTGAATGTTAAAGATAAAATGTAAAACGACTAAGAAATACTCTAGAAAAGATCTATAATTTCTAAAGTAAATGTCGCTTTTTAATTTTGTTGTAAAATTCCCGATTGTTTATTTTATATAAACAATCAATGTTTTATTTAGTGTTTTGGGAATTAATTTTTTTCTCTGTATGATGCTAATATTATAATATAATATAATCAACTAACTATTTATTTATCAAGAAATAAAATAAAGTCACTCGCCCATGCAGCATTATTCTTTGATTCAAGGACACACAAAAATGTTATTGTTGGGACTAAACCACTTCGATCTACACGTTTTTTTTTAGGAATAAATGCACAAATGTTTATTGCATAAGTTGTTGTCATTAATGTAGATCCCAGAGGCGCTGAAATAGATATTTATTTTTAATTGTTTATGAACAATTGTTTCAATAAACATTAAAATTGAGATTTTAGTAATGGAATAAATACTGTCTTGTAGTGTCATGTCTTATTGGCCTGCAATTGAAAAATTTTTTAATTCAGATACTTACTTGCTGAGAAAAAAATTAATTCCCAAAACACTACAAAAAACATTGATTGTTTATAAAAAATAAAAAATCGGGAATTTTACAACAAAATTAACAGGATGTACTTTGTACGCTTGAAACTCGGTTTATGCGAAATATCAACAAAAAATACGAACCTTCGCCAAATCGGGGCCCAATCCGAAAAGCCTTACCAAGTACAATAATTTGTAGAGAAAAATACATGAAAGAGTGTTAAAAAGTTTCATAGGAATTAAATACGAGGTATTGAGTGTTAGAATTGACTTGGCATTTAATATCGAAAAAGATGGAAAACTCTATTTTTAACTTTATTGGTTTACACTATGATATACTTTATTGGAGCCCAAAAAGCAAGTACGAGTTCGTTAATCAACCAATTTTCACCAATGGTTCTGGTATATTACCCCCTATCCACGTCTTTTTTGCAATCTTTATACCACTCACAGAACCTGGATTTGTCTATTCTTTTACTTTTCTCCACATGGACCTCCATCATATTCCTTTCTACGTACTTCTCCATACCTCTCAAAATTTCTTGCAGTCCTTCCGCGTCATTCGCTACTATCGCCATGTCATCTGCAAACATCAGTGCATATGTTTTCGTTTTACCAATTACCGTTCCTCTCTCATTTTTCTTTCCCCATTCGTCCTTTAAATCCTTTTCTCCTGTTATAAATAATGTCGAGTTCAGAGGACAGCCCTGTCCGACTCTTCTGTTTCAAAATTTTCAGAAATTGTCTCTTGTGTTATCATTGAATTAGTTTTCCTGCAGGTACCCTTCATCATTTCCAAGATTCTTTCTTTTATTTCTATTTTCTATAGCTTGCTTATTATTAGCTATGCATCTACTAAGTCTCATGCTTTCTTAAAATCTATAAATGCTACATAAAGCTTCTCTCCTTTTCTTTTTAGCCTGTTGTTTATTAGGCTTTTTAACACAAAGATATGATCTATTGTAGTTCTTCCCTCCCTGAATCCTGCTTGGCTCTCCTTCAACACTTTTTTTTCTATCCACTCTCTTAGTCTTCTCCCTATTATGCTTACCATCAGCTTAAACCCCGCATCCAATAATGCCAGCTCTCTACAGTTGGCTGTCAATTCTTCATCACCCATTTTATAGATTATGTATACTCTTGCTTCCTTCCATTTCCTCCCTAGTTTGCCCTTTTCCGCATTATATCGATTATTTTCCTAAGTTGCCTTAGCCATGTTTTCGGCAAATATTCCAGAAATCCCGCTACCACCCCATCCTCCCCAACCGCTTAATTGTTTTTAAATTCCTTTAGTCCCTTTCTTACTTCTTCCTCTTTAATTCAATCAACTTTTTCCTTTCCTCTTTTGACTTGCTTTTTTCCCTTTCCACTTTCTTTGCCAAAAACATCTTCAAGGATCTCGATATCTGTTTTTTCTGTTCCCTACTTTCCTTCTCTAATTTTCTTTTTTCCGCACTATCTTAATTTCCCATCCTTTTTTCTCCCATTTTTTCTTTGTACTCGTCTTCTCGGTCCTTTTTCCATACAAAGCTCTGGATATGTTTTTCCTTACCTTTCTCTCTCACTTCCACTTGTTTTTCTTCCGCCTCCCTTGTAGAACTCGGCTTAAGCAATATCCACCAACCCATGACCCCGAAACTGCGTTAGCTGTAAATTTCAAGATCACGTCGCCGAGCTTCGACGTCTTTATTTAGTGCCTGCATGGTTTCATACGCGACCGTTCGAAGACTTCCTCTTCGGGCTGCCTCCAGAAAAGCCGTGCAACGCAATGTCCCCGTGACATGGTCGTCCCGGGGCTTCAGTCCGGTTTCCGGCAGTTCGCCGCTATGTGGCCAAAGCCAAGACAACAGTAACACCGAATTTCTTTTATCTTTCGGCTGACCCTGCAAGAGAGCCACTCGATGTTGATATGGTTCGCCTTGAGTAATGTCAAGGCCCATGCCTCCTCCAGAAGCACATACATCTTCCTGTCTTTTCGGTATGGTCACTTAGTTGAAGACACCTTGAGTTCTAACTCCGAACCATGATCAAAGAATTATTAATGACTGTTATTATTAATATTTTATATTGTTATTAAGAATAATTGTCAAAATGCAAAAAATATTAAATAATAACAATGTTACTTCAATTTTTTGATTTGCAATAATTATCAATCGCTTTCATTATAATTATTTCATATTGTTATTAAAAATTGCAACAAATATTATAATAATATTACTTCAAATTTTATAATAATAATGTTTATAATAATTATCATTATTGTTAATATTCTTATTTGATGTTAATCAACAATCAGCAATTAATTATAAAATACGTTCTTTTTAATAAATATTCAAATCACTATTATGTTATTTTATAAACAAAAGCAATGTTTAAATATAAAGATTAATAGAATTATAAACAAATCATAATCACCATTTATGTACAACAATTGTATTATGGTTACTCTATTACTTACCTATGTATACAAATAATGTCATTGACCCTTGCGACTAAATCTACCTAAAAACCTGGTGGTACGGGTTTACACAGCCCTTGAGAAGATGTGAGTACACCCACACCACGAAAGCATGACCCACGCGGACTTGGAAAATCGGTGTGTCTCTAAGCTCACCAACGTAGCACACCAGCAAACTGGCCCATAGTCTCAACTCAACACACTGACACCTAAGATTCTAATGGACTTCGAAAAAGCTATTGAAACCATGGAACTCAAATTCCCATACTTTCTACCTACGAGTTGAAACTACAGACGACAATATAAGCCAGACTGTAAGGCCTAAACAGCAGTCTAAGGGAGCATAAGATCTAGCAGCATCATTAGAACCGGTTTTTCGTCGCCATACCGTAATAAACCTCAGTGGCCATAATTTCCACGTGTTCGGGAAAACTAATCTATTAACGACGGAGTGAATTTTTATAACATTGGATTTATTGCCATTTTCATCGAGGTATCAAAACTAGGATACCCATTAAACACAGGATTAACCTGACACTGTTGGTCAACAAGGGTAATTAGGGGAGGTACCCGATTACCAGAGGATCAACGGAACCTAAAGGATTATCGTTTTCAAGAGGCCTCCTCATCAAAAACAACCGGTAAGTCAAAATAACATTGTTTTTATTAAAGTTCTCTTTTCTCTTTTACTTTTGAGCCCTTTAGACTCACGGTGTGTTTTTCTTTAAGGTTGGACCAATCAGACTCGACCAACCAAAGGAAAACAGCCTGCAACCAACAATTAAAAGTCACTTAGGTTAAAATAAAATTTGTATTTTTTTATAATAAATTATTATTAACATCAATTGTAATCTAATTCATTTGGCTTATCCTCTACCCGGTTAATTGTTAATTTTAACAATAAACAGAGGAACATAGTTAGCGTAATTGGCTCTAGACTTTAGGTAGGAAATATATATATTATAATTTAAAAACTTAGGACGTCATAATATGATCGTATCCATCTTGGAACTCCTCATGCGAGTTATATCTTTTCTTTATTAATAAAAAGTATTATTAAAAATAAAAAATTCTTGCTAAGAAATACTAAGTGCAATACGAAAAAAATATTAAAGGCATGTAATACTTGAGAAATTAGCAAATTTTATTGATTTTAGGTTTCTAATTGTTGGTGTCTAAAATACACAGTATTTTCCTTTCAAAATTTGGAAAATGGCATAAAATAAAAGCGGATGTAGATAGACTACTTTTGGTTTCGAAATTGAAAAAAGAGATCAATCTTTGCAAAATATATCGGAAAATTTGTGTTCAATGTCGAAACCAAAAGCAGTCCATCTACGTCCGTTTTTATCTCCACTACCATTGTTCACACGAACTTGCAATTTTTCTTAAGTATCACATGCCCTTAAGAAACAAAATTGTTCTCCTCCAGAAGATATACAAATTCACTATGAAATTTTTTTTGATCGGACGCGTAGCTTTCGTTTTAATCTTATAAAACGTTATCAAAAATGAGAAATTCCATTTTGTACCAAAACTATGCGAGATATAAGGAAAATGTAGAACGCCAAAACAGATGTTCCAAAATAAGGTCGCTATCGTACATTGATTAAATAAATATAATATTTAAAATTTTATCTACCAGATATTCTCTATCTTAAAAGCTTCGCAAATTTCAATTTTATAATAGTAAATATTTCTTAACCTTACTAATGTACTAATATACTAGCATAAAATAATAAAAATTAATACCTCTACAGTTTATATAAATCTTTTGATCGTGTAATATTCTTTATTTCTAGAATTTTATTTGTTTTTATCAAACATATTTTATATTATAGAAATTTAATTCAGTAATTAGAACCCTTCAAAATTTTAATTTGAGAATCATTAATTGACCTAAAATTAAAAAATTTTCTATCAAATGGGGCACATGGACTTTTTATACGGCCCTGTAGTAGTTGCAGCTTATGTTAAAACCGCTATTTTTCATTTTTCACTCGAAGTGCATGTTAACAATAAATAATCTTAGTCGTTAGAGCCTTGCGTGCGCTAATTTAGAACTAGTCCTCTAAACTTCAAAAAACTTTTTATTTTCGTGTAAGTGAAAATTATATGAATGAAAATCCCACTATCATTAATCTGAAATTAAAAAGGATTCTTGCTAGGGTTCTTATCAAATTTCCTTTAACAGCCCTTAACAATTTTGCATACCCAAATTGGTAGGGTCCGTATGAATTTGCCTGATGCGGACCCTAACAATAATAGGGGAAACCAATCTGGTCTATAACGATGCCCCATTATCATTTCTACACGGGCTGTGATTCGACGTTTTGACCTCTTCTTGCACGCACCATTTTATTCGTAAATTCAAAAGATGAACGCCTATAAGAATATACACGGAGAACATTATTTTGAAAAATTTAAATCTACTGAGTTGAGATAAATGGGGACACAAGGACATTTGAACAAGTTTGCACATACAAACAAGGGTGGACGAAGCTTAAATGTATCACTGCTTGTGACAAAAGTGCCGGCTTAAATATTGTGACGCCCCCAAGTAGGCCAGTAAAGGATCCAAAATGTAGAGGACCTGGATGAAATTTAGAAAAATTAACGTTCAAGATATAATTTCTTCTAATGAAAAATTAAATAAGTTATTTTTTACAATAAGTAAATAGAAATATCTAATATTATTAGGATGCTAGGTTGCACGAAACCAATTGCTACACAGAGAAACTCAAGTTTACAATTTTTGCTAATGTCACGTATCCATGACAGTTATATTATATAGTATAATCATATAAAACTATTATGCTATTATATCATATAACACGTTTTATTGTTGCTATAAATGTTGTTGCTAGATACATGTAATTGTTTTTATAAATAATTTCACTATTACTATTAACTAAAATATCAATAAACAATTGATTTTATTGATAAAATACTAATTACAACAAATATTACCTTTTATTATTATTAACTATTATTATTACTTTTGTTAATAATAATAATTAACGAAATGCAACAAATGTTATATAGCAACAATATTACTTCAACCTTTAAAATTATTATTAATCACTATTATTATTAATATTTAATATTGTTATTAACATTAATTGTCAAAATGCAACAAATATTAAATAATAACAATTTTACTTCAATTTCTTGATTTGCAATAATTATCAATCACTTTCATTATAATTATTTCATATTGTTATTAAAATTTGCAACAAATATTATAATAATGTTACTTCAAATTTTATAATAATAATGTTTATAATAATTATCATTATTGTTAGTATTCTTATTTGATGTTAATCAACAATCAGCAATTAATTATAAAATATGTTCTTTTTAATAAATATTCAAATCACTATTATGTTATTTTATAAACAAAAGAAATTTTTAAATATAAAGATTAATAGAATTATAAACAAATCATAATCACCATTTATGTACAAAAATTGTATTATGGTTACTCTATTACTTACCTATGTATACAAATAATGTCACTGACCCTTGCGACTAAATCTACCTAAAAACCTGGTGGTACGGGTTTACACAGCCCTTGAGAAGATGTGAGTACACCCATACCACGAAAGCATGACCCACACGGACTTGGAAAATCGGTGTGAGTCCCTAAGCTCACCAACGTAGCACACCAGCAAACTGGCCGATAGTCTCAACTCACCACACTGACACCTAAGATTCTAATGGACTTCGAAAAAGCTATTGAAACCATGGAACTCAAATTCCCATACTTTCTACCTGCGAGTTGAAACTACAGACGACAATATAAACCAGGCTGCAAGGCCTAAACACCAGTCTAAGCGCGTCGGAGTCAGAGGCTAAGTGCGTCGGAGTCTGAGTCGAAGCGAGTCTAAGGAAGCGTACAATCAAGCAGCATCGCTAGAACCGGTTTTCGTCGCCGTACCGCAATAAATCTAAGTGGCCGTAATTTCCACGTGTTCGGGAAAACCAATATAATAACAACAGAGTGAATTTAAATAAAACTGGATTTAGTGTCATTGTAATCAAGGCATCAAAATAAGGATACCTGTTTAACAAAGGATTGACCTGCCACTGTTGACCAACAAGGATAATTAGGGGAGGTACCCGATTAGCAGAGGATAAATATAACTTAAGGGATTATCGCTTTCAAGAGGCCACCTCATCAAAAACAACCGGTAAGTCAAATAACTTTGTTTTTATTAAAATTCTCTTTTCTCTTTTCTTTTGAGCCCTTTAGACTCACGGTGTGTTTTCTTTAAGGTTGGACCAATCAGACTCGACCAACCAAAGGAAAACAGGCTGCAACCAACAACTAAAAAGTCGCTTGGGTTAAAATAAATTTGTATTTTTATAATAAATTATTATTAACAATAATTGTAATTTGATTCATTTGGCTTGTCCTCTACCCGGTTAATTGTTAATTTTAACAATAAACAGAGGAACATAGTTAGGGTAATTGGCTCTAGACTTTAGGTAGGAAATATTTATATTAATTTAAAACTTAGGACGTCACACTAAATTGCGATCCAATTTAGGGAAAAACGTGTTATTGTAAGAATTTGTCACAGTGAAATACTAAATTTTAGATGAACTATATAATAATTTACTACAACCCTAGCGGACCCGTGTGAGAGAACGGTCATAGAATACTCTGACCGTTCTCTGACTGTAAAAGGCATTAAATGCTTTGCAATTATGATTCTGTGGCGAAATTTGGATTAGAAGGTGAAGCAATAAATACAATTATCTTATTTTTCAGCGATAAAAACTAGGAATACATCATGTACCTGTCATTGAAGGCAGTGCAGTGGTTCACCATTTGCGGAACGTCTCCACCAATAGTAAACCTTCACGGTGGAGACGTTCCGCCAATTGTGAACCATTGCACTGCCTTCAATGACAGGTATTATGTTTTTCTAGTTTTTATCGCTGAAAAATAAGATAATTGTATTTATTGCTTCACCTTCTAATCCAAATTTCGCCACAGAATCATAATGGCAAAGCTTTTAATGCCTCTTTTACCGATCTTAGCCGTCATAATGCGAGGTCATAGAACGGTCATAGAACAGTCAGAGAACGGTCAGAGTATTCTATGACCGTTCTCTCACACGGTCCGCTAGGGAACTATATAAACTTTACTATAACCTATACTAAAGTTTCATATCATTTTTCGGATCATAAGTATTTTGAATGCGAAAAATTTCCGGTTTGCTACGAATATTTACCATTGATCCTTGATTTTCCCTAGATTCCTAATATTTTTTAGAATTATCCCTACACGGAAAAAATTTGTAGCTTAAAATTTAACAGACTATTCGAAGAGTCGTGGACAGAAAGTAAAATCGGAGAAAGTCTTGTAAGGTTTCAATGACTTTTAGGAAATAGTAGAAAAAAATCGAATAACTTTTAAAAAACAAGGTCAAAGAAAAAAAGTCGCGTATCTATTATCATAAAAGTATTTTAAACACTAACTGATTTTTTCTAAGAAGTAATGAAAAGTTTCATAATCTTTGGATTCATTTGTCACAGATTTTAAAAGACCATCAGATAATTTGAAATGAAAGTAATTCAAACAAATAGTTTTGTAAATTGTATTCTAAAGTCTATCAGATTTTATATGCCGTCTTCTAAAATTTTCTTGACAGTCGCAAAAAGCGATGCGCAGAAACGTAATTCGTAGCATCGCGCAGCAGACAATGCGGCTAGGCTTTTTGTTTTTGTAATAATTTTGGTTAGATTTTGAGATTACGTGTCGCTTGGTTTCGTTTGAATTTGGATTAAAGCGTACATTGAAGAATTAGTTCCGAGTAAGTATATGTTTACCTTAAGAAAGTGTATTATGTCAAATTTGAAATTTTTCCATTATTTTAGTTGTACCCTCAAACTCTGAATGTGATTCAAATATTTTACACAAGTCTCCACGACATGTATCGGCTATGCGGGTTAAGGCGTGCGATTAGAATTGGGGTTAGGATACGTGCGTGCGTGCGAGCGTTCGATTCTCGGTGCTGCGAAGTGTTTATAAAAAATTGCGTTTCTGTAATGTACAGTGTTAAATATAATGGTAAGTTTATATTAGGATTATATAGGTAATGTAAAAGTGTGAAAAATAACTAACTATAAGTGCAGGATCATATCACAGAAAATAATATTTTCCTTTTTACACTGTTCAACGGTGTTTTGAATTTTCCGCGACTGTCACTTAAACTTTCAAAATTACGTTTTACATTTTCAGCAATTATCTATCATATTCTTTAATAAGGAGGTTTATAATATTTAGTCGACTTTCTAATCTATCCACGAGTATTAGATAAAGTCGATGACTTTTTAAGCGACAAATTTTTTCCGTGTATTAATAAAAACTTATATATTTCTATACAGGATTTCTCCATTCAAAAGTATATTTAGTAAAAATAATACACAAGGTAATACGATAAAATCACAATGTTGATTGTAGAATAAGAAGACTAGAGACAGGAGAGTTAACTAGAGTGGAGAGGGTAAGCCGAAAAGCGGAACCTGAAGTGGGCAGTCCGCGTTTTCTGACCTCTGCGCATAAGTAAGAAATTTACTTTGTGCGCAGCCACGACTCACGAGCTTTGTTTTGATCAAGCCCACGCACTTTACGCACGCCAGTGTTCCCAGATCATGGATCCTAGCGGCCCCCACCACTGACCCGTGTGGAACCTCACACAAGCAAACACGGCGTGTCGGTGTGACTCCACTTCCTCGCTTTGATTCAAAATGACAGAATATATAATTTGAGATATTACCCTTATTTTTTAGATATTTTCAAAAACATTCATCTAAAATGAATATCTAAATAAATTTTTTCAAAGTTTAGAATGATTTAAACACTTGAAAAATCATTTTCTAGTTGAATTTAAAGTTAATAAATGTTTAAAGTTTCAAAACAAAATATCAATTTAAATATTTTTATCTTTGCAAATTAACTGCTTCAATTAGAGAATGATGTGGAGAATATTTTATTTCAAGATATGATAAAACATGAGATATCATTTTAAAAAATGGAGTGTGAATATTCAAACAATACGTAAATTACAAGTATATCTAAATTTAAATACGAAATTATACAAGAGGGTTTTTCTGGTCTAAGGCGACATTGAAAAAAATTTCATTCACATGAAACACTCTAAAAAGTTTATTGAAAAGTTTTTGAAATATCATAATACTTTTTGAATTTGAATTACATTATGTAACTGTGAATAAAAGGTTTCAGTATTTTAAAAACCAAAATTATATCTAAATTTTCATACAAAATTACACCTTGTGATTTCTCTAACATTAAATAAAATTGAAAAATATGTCTCTCGAATAAAATTTTATGTAGTTTTAGCTATAAAGGAAGTGCCTTAATTTCTATATTAAGAAGTCATGTAAAAAATGTTACGTATTTTAAAAGTATTTTTCAATTATTTTATTATTATATTTGTCAATTTTTCTCTATACCAAAAGAAGTTATTGTGCGATTTCGTGTGATAATTTAGGTATAGTTTATGCATTTTTTGAATATTCAAACCCTACATATACACCTATATACGTAAATTCTCATGCTAAAATGTAACGTATTTTATAAAGTTTTTCCAAATTATTATACTCCATAGTAATGGTTTGTCTAATTAACTTCACACCAAATGAATCTCAATGTGCAAATGCGTATGCGAATTCAGACATAATTCAACTAGAAAATGATTTTTTAAGTGTTTAAATCATTCTGAAATGTAAAAAAATATATTTACATATTCATTTTACATGAATGTTTTTGAAAATATCTAACAAATAAGGGTAATATCTTTAATTATATATTCTGGCATTTTGAATTTTTCGTCTGCTCCGCGCCACTTTCACACGAAGTCGAGAGAAACATAATTTTCGATCTTGGCCCGACAGCGTGGATCGTGGAATCTAAGCGAGGAAGTGGAGACACACCGATCACCGACATGCCGTGTTTGCTTGTGTAAAGATCCACACGGGTCAATGGTGGGGGCCGCTAGGATCCACGATCCGGGAACAGTGACGCACGCAATTATACGGTTGCGCCGTCAACCATGGGAGTGAAACCCGCTTTGGGAGGGGAGAAACACGTCCATGTAAATGTGGGGGAATCACGCAGCCAATTAAAAATCCCTTAGAAAACACTTGATCTCGCGGTTCAGAAGAGTCATAGTAGCTTGTGAAATTACATTTAGTCTAAAGCCAAGGAAATTAATGCTAAATACTCCAATGAGGCACCAGAGGCGATCAAGTTATGAAATTACAAGACCAAATTTACTGCTTAATACATAGTAATACAAAGTTTTGCAATTTCAGCACCTAATCGCTTCAGATGTATAAAAATTTCATTTTAGAATGTATTCTGGCAAAGGGGACAGGAGGGCAGCGGGAGCACTGAAAGGCTCCATGCAAAAGTGGGGGATCGCATGCATTTACCGCCATGTTTGTTTCCAGTAATTTACCATTGGGTTTCACCCCCATGCCGTCAACTATTGCCAGCGTTGCCAGACCGTACCATAATTTTGATTCTCGTACCATATACCATCCCTCGTGTACTATACCTCTTAAATGTACCATAATTTAAAAATATTTCTATTTTTTATTTAACCGAAATGAAATAAATACAAAAGCAGAATAGCTATTATCGAATGAGAATTGTTTTCTGCCCTATATGAAACATGTTTGACCAATCAATCGTTTCTTTAAATGAAGGCTGAGTAGAGTTAATTTTCATATGATTTACGTAAAGAAATTCCAAAGACAATTACATATTATACTTGCGTTTTATAGATTAAAAGCTGTTTTATACAAAAAATGTTCTTTAATAAGAGTTACCTTAAATAAATGTTATAAAATACAAAGAGTTTAAAAAGTAGAAACTGTGTTATAATTATTATTAAAATACTTTTATTAAAAGATAATAACATAATATTTTTTAACAAAATGTTATTAACATTCTATTTATGAAAAATATTAAACTTTAAGTATTTGAAGATATATTAATTTGAATTTCGCGCCGCTCATGCGTCTTGTAAACATGTACCATAGTGTACCATAGTGTACCATAGTGTACCATAATTTTAACATGCCGATTCCATAATTTCGCTCCGTGTGTTTGGCAACGCTGACTATTGCGCAGAGGCCAGAGCACGAGAGGCCACGTACTACGATTAACTTTACTGCTTAGGTACATAAAGTACTGTACTATTTTTTGTTCTGATCAAATTGTACAATTCATTTTATTTGCGAACAAATGATAAATTAAACATTCCTAATAATTGAGCTGACGGATGCAATAAGGGCACTTGCGCTCGAAAAGGCTGGAAAGTATTGTCCAGACACGTGACGTCACAGCAAACATTAAAACTCGAAATTTAAAAAATATATATATTTATCATGATACATCTTGACAAACAAATTTCGAGTTTTAATTTATGCTGCAAATGCCCTTATTGCATCCGTTGGCTCAATTTAACCCAACTGATGTTTGTACTTTTTTATCTGAGGAAACTAATGCAACCGGTAGTTTTTAGATGAAGTCGTAATTATAATTTGAATGCGTATCCGCACATATGTAGACACGTGCAAGAAAAGGTTAAATACGATTATTAAGTCAATTTATGTCTGTAAGGTCATTTACACTATTGAAACACCTTTCTGAACAAGAGTGGCTTCACATATATAATTGCAGAAAAATTAATAATTACCTTGAGAGGAGGCGACGGCAAAAAATGCACAAAATACTGCTACTATCAAAATCTTCATCTTTGTAGTTTCACGAAAAAACCTTAGCGTGATAAATTTTACTTGTTACTGAGTATATAGGAGACTTGCCACCTCGTTTAAGATCTAAACGTATTTGCGTCCTAGATAGATAAATTTTTATAGTTTGACATGACAAGCAAGAATGGATGTTATGAATAACACTTATTTTTCGTAATTGAATAGCTTGGAAGATTTCATGGCCACCTGAATAAATTTTTTTACGATTTTAGAACAAGTGAGCCTTATCAAAAGAAAAAGAAAATCATCGGCGTTAAAGATCACCTGTAACAAAAAACTGAATAATCGAATAAAATAAAAAATTATTTTCAAAATAGTATATATATATATATATATATATATATATATATGTTATTATTGAAAAATGAATTTTCAACCAAATTAAACGAGTTTTTAAATAAACAATTGAATTCTCAACATATGTACCAAAATTGTGAAAATAAGAGCATTTTTGTGTCTCTGAACAAATAAAAAATTTCAATATTGGTTTATAATAGTGCTCATAAATCTCTACCAATTATCCTTATAATATTTTGTGATTAATCCAAAATTTAAAAAATTACAGTGTGTAAAAATTCAATATCAAAATTCCATTCTCCAGTTAAACTATAAGAGCTACGAAAGAAACGTTTTAAAACAAAATTGTCAGCTTCAAAAAGGTCTACAAATTTTGTCTGACCAAATTCTCAATGGGACATTTTTAACAACATGTATAATTTATGTTTTCATTTTAAAAAACACTATTCAAAATGAAAAATTCTATTTTTTAATCAAAATATGTGGGATACGGAAAAAGCGTTCAAATGCAAAATCGTTTGCCTAAATTACAGAAATGTATACAGGAAGTCGAGCGCGATTATAAGAATGAGAATGTGTTCCTCAAGGTCGATAGAGCCTTAAGTAAATAGAATTTCCTTTCTAATTTGAAATAAAAAAAAAAATTAATAATTTGTATGGAATGGACATAAAAAACCGTTATTGTTCACCAATACGTCGAGTTTGATTCTTTGTATGCGACCAAAGTTGTATATACTTGTTTTTTTTATTCTGAATAAGTATTTTAGCTGAAACAAATGCGTTGGAAACATCCGTTTTTATTTTAATTTCACTCACTCATCATATTTATGAAGCAGATTTCAAATAACTTGAATGGAAACAAGCCTCGCTAGTACCTAGCGACCTTCTTATAGTGGGGCTAACTGGGGTAATATTTAACTATGACGTGCACCGCTGTTAGAAAAATTATAAAAAATTTGTCTGCTATAGATCTATATCGTAGTACTGCGTAAAAACACGACTTTATTTTGATTAAAATTTAATCACATACATGTTCAAATATTATAATATAATATATAATAAATATATAATATAAAATAATAAATATATACTAAACAAAATATAATAAATTTATAACTTATACATTTTATACCTTTGTTCGGACTTTAGGTTATAAATAAGTGTTTTCAATATTGGAGAATCAACATTCAATTACACTGAGAGACTTTTCGTTAGAGTAGTAAATAAAAATGAATTATATTTTAGTATAGGGGAGAAGCGGCGAAATTGGCGCGTCGTCTAAATTGGCGCACCCTATTTTTCAGAAAATGATAACATAACAAAAAATAAAAATAGTTCTTCGTGTGCATTCTTGTATGATATGTATTTGATGGAAAACATTATAAAAATCTAATTGCTTAATACAGTTTTATTGCGATTAATCGTTTTTTAGCATAATGGTTATGTTCGAAGCCATTGAGTTAAATCGTTAAATAATAGTAATTCAAGGTGAATTAGATTAATGCAACGATTTTATAATCTTTGATATTTAATCTTACGATTAGGATAGAATATTTGTATGAAAAATAAGCATTTTACGTAAAAAGTATTTAATTAATGAACGATACACTTGCGGCAAAATTGGCGCATACGAGATTCAAATCAGAGGCGAAGTTGGCACACGTGTTGTGTTTCTGGAAACCGGTGACTGAAGTCAAGTGCTCGGATGTTTATGATTGAAAATATAAAGAAGATAGTAAGTACACAATTATTAATATATAGATATATACATTTGAATGTTGCTGGACTTTTCTGCTAATCTTTTTCTTAAGATTTTTTGTGACATGGGAGGTAATGTGGTTCGCAAAACTGATGTAACGACTTTGTAAGGTTATATTCATTTGAACAATCAGTGGTTAAATTTTTTTTTAAAGTTTGAGGTATTAAGGCATTTTAAAAGCGATTTTTAATAATTAATTTGCAGTCTGACAGTGTTTTGAAAGTTTTCTCGATTTTAAGATGTGAAAGCAATGTAAGTAAAAAATTTGTATTTTTGATTGATTGTTTCTATTATTTATAAGTCTTCTAAAGTTAATAATTGTATATACTTCTGATTACAAATTCAAATAATTCTCTATAAAAATTATTTCAATTTGAATATTCACTTAAATATCCACAATTGCCAGTATTTTATTGTACAAATATAAAATATATTTTAACTTTGGCTGGTTTATGTGAATAAAGGTATAAAAAACTTCACATATCTTGATATACTATCTCAAATTTAGTTTCAAATTATAACTACCTCTTTTCATCAACCTTTGCTACTGACATGTAAGTCTAAATCTATGAAAATATAACTAATACGTGGCAAGAGAAGATTATAATATTAGTGCGTCAATTTACCCGACATGGCGGGTAAATTGACGCAGGTGCAGTCCTTCGGAAATCTGAATAAAAACCTGCTTTAATAATTTTCAATGCAATCTTTATCCATTGGAAAGTATAGAAAAGATATCCAGCTATTAAATAAATATTTTTTCAAATTTTTAGTCATATACTTTCTTTTTAAACTCGCACTTTCTATTAGGTGCGCCAATTTCGCCGCTTCTCCCCTAATATCGTTTAAAAGTAAGACAAACAGGGTTTACGTATCAGAAATTAATATAGTGGATTTCAGCAGCAAAGTTAATATTTTTGTTTTAATAAATAGAATATATGTTCTACTAACTGTTATAAAACTTACGAGAATTTGAAATTCACTATACAGGGTGTCTAAAAAGTCCCGGGACGGTTGGATATTTCCTCAGGTAACATATTTGTCAAAAAAGTGAAGGTCATTCCTGATGTAAATTTCAACGAGGAATTCAATGGTGACCTTCATTTTGACCCTGAAGTTGACCTTCATGACTTTTTCAAGGTCAACTTTCTTTTTTTAAATGGAAACCCCCTTTTTACATCTGCAATCGATAGAGCGGAAAATTCTACGTTCAGATACGTACCCAAGTCATAGGTCAATTGTAACGTTCCAGGTCAGTTAAAGGTTATTCGAAATTAACAAATTTTTCGAAGAGGTCAGTGTCATTCCTAAAGTAAATTTCAACGGGGAATTCAATGGTTACCTTCATTATGACCTTGAAGTTGACCTTATGGCTTTTTGAAGGTCAACTTTGTTTTTTTTTAATGGAAAGCCCATTTTTTCACATCTGCAATCGATAGAGCGAAAAATACTACGTTCAAGTACGTAGCCAAGTCATAGGTCAATTGTAACGTTCAAGGTCAATTAGAGGTTATTTGAAATTAACAAAGTTTTCCAAAAGGTCAGTGCAATTCCTGAAGTATTTTTCAATGGGGAATTAAATGGTGAAATTCATTATTAGCTTTAAGTTGACCTTCATGGATTTTTGAAGTTCAAATTTTATTAAAATTTAAACACCCTTTTTTCAAATCAGAAATAGATATAGCGAAAAATACTACGTTCAGATACGTACCCAAGTCATAGGTCAATTGTAACGTTCCAGGTCAGTTAAAGGTTATTTGAAATTAACAAAGTTTTCCAAAAGGTCAGTGCAATTCCTGAAGTAAATTTCAACGAGAAATTCATTGGTGAGCTCTGTATTGATCTTGGTGATGGTCTTCAAGGTTTTTTTCAGGTTTTTTCCAAGCAGTTTACGTTTACGTTTAGCATTACCTAGGAACAACGACGTGGATGTAGTAAATTCTGTTCCCTTTGGGGTGCTTGATTGGCGTGAGTCCCCTTGCCTCTCACGCTTCAGTGAAGATGTTCGAACTGAAAACCTTGAGCTTCTTGACAGAAAGCTATGCGATTGTAAAAATGAGTTACAGCAGTACGAATCATCTCCCTATCAATCAAAGTGGCCTCTTGCAGAATCCGATTCTGCAATTCGTCTAAGCTTTGGGGTTGCGTTGAGTATACTCTGCTCTTTAAATAACCCCAAAGAAAATAGTCGAGAGGCGTCAGATCATGAGATCTAGCAGGCCACTCGATTTCACTCCTTCTTCCAATCCACCTATGAGGGAACTGAGTATCCAAATATGCTCGAACCTCCCGAGCGTAATGAGCCGCTGCTCCGTCCTGCTGGACCCAAATATTTTGAAAATTATCGCCTGTAATCTCCCTTACTCTAGGTACCATTTGGATTCTGAGAAGCTCTTCATATGCACGGGCATTGAGATTACCATCGATGAAGAAAGGGCCTATCAATGTATCATTCAAGATACCGGCCCAAACATTAATCTTTTGTGGATATTGTGTGTGACTCTCCAACATCCAATCAGGATTTGCGTCGGACCAATATCTACAATATTGCCTGTTAACTTTACCTTTTAAAGTGAAAGTAGCTTCATCTGAAAATACTGTATTGTGAAAGAAAAGAGGATCTCTATCAATTCTGTCCATCATAATTTCACAAAATTCAACCCGATGATCAGGATCGTCTTCATTGAGCTCTTGTACCATATGAACTTTGTAAGGATGGAAATTAATGCTTTTTAAAAGATTTCGCACTGTCTCAGGAGCAACGTCACGCTCATCACTAGCTCAACGTAAACTAAGGTGTGGGATTTCAACAAATGCTTGGGCTATGTCCATCTGCATCTCCTTAGATCCTGCAGATTTTGGCCTACCAGTTCTCTGAAGGTCCTTGATAGATTCATGATTCATAAAGCGCCATACACTTCTTTCAATTGTTGATTTTGAGACAGGATTTAACCCTTCTCCATTACGAAAAGTGCGATTAAAAAGCAAACGAACTTGATCATAAGATCGAACTCGATCTCCCCAACCACGCATCATTGATACAGATACCCTCTCTCGTTCCGAAAGTTTAGCTTGTGCCATAACAATGTTTTAGCGAAAGATAGTAAGTATGTACTCGTAATACGTGAATTTAGTTGCGATTCGTAATATTCGTATGGAGATAGAAAGACGGTACAGGACTTATGGTATCGCCTTAGGTATTGACTTAGGTATCGAAAAACGGTATAGGACTTTTCGATATAACTCTTTGGGGAGGAACAGAACTCTTACCAGAACTCCTGGAACTTTTAATGAAAAATTTCCTATACATATGATTTTAAAATATTCAAAACGCTGTAACCAAGATCAATACAGAGCTCTCCAATGAATTTCCCGTTGAAAAATACTTCAGGAATTACACTGACCTCTACGAAAACTGTTGTTTTCAAATAACCTTTAACTGACCTGGAACGTTACAATTGACCTATGACTTGGGTACGTATCTGAACGTAGAATTTTCCGCTCTATCGATTGCAGATGTAAAAAGGGGGTTTCCATTTAAAAAAACAAAGTTGACCTTGAATAAGCCATGAAGGTCAACTAAAAGGTCAAAATGAAGGTCACCATTGAATTCCTCGTTGAAAAATACTTCAGGAATGACACTGACCTCTTCGAAAAATTTGTTAATTTCGAATAACCTTTAACTGACCTGGAACGTTACAATTGACCTATGACTTGGGTACGTACTTGAACGTAGAATTTTCCGCTCTATCGATTGCAGATGTAAATAAAGTTGACCTTGAAAAAGTCATGAAGGTCAATTTCAAGGTCAAAATGAAGGTCGCCATTGAATTCCCCGTTGAAAAATACTTCAGGAATTGCACTGACCTCTTGGAAAACGTTAATTTCAAATAAACTCTAATTGACCTTGAACGTTACAATTGACCTATGACTTGGATATGTATCTGAATGTAGAATTTTCCGCTCTATCGATTGCAGATGTAAAAAAAGGGGGTTTCCATTAATAAAAACAAAGCTGACCTTGAATAAGCCATGAAGGTCAACTTCGAGGTCAAAATGAAGGTCACCATTGAATTCCTCGTTTAAAAATTCCTTCAGGAATGACCTTCGCTTTTTTGAAAAATATTTTACCTGAGGAAATATCCAACCGTCCCGGGACTTTTTAGACACCCTGTATATTAAAGTTGTGAAGCGAATTTAAAATGGTGTTATAGTAGTTTGTGTACCAAGGACGGCATGGTGGCGATTGTGACGAGTGTGCAGTGTACCCGCTCGAGCGTAGCGAGGGCGGTATTCACACGAGCCACCTCGCTACCATGCCGCTCGAGGTGCACACGACGTTTTGTGTCCAAATTGGTGGAAAAAGTCGCGTTGCGTGCGAGTGCGTAGTTAGCCGCGGGCAGTCAAGTTTCGGGTGGTATCAAAATTTCGCCCGTTTAAGCGGGCGGTATGAACATTTAGCCCGATTTTGACAGCGAGGCACAATTGACTCCATGCCGCTCTACGCACAAGCATGCAATGCGACTTTTTCCGCCCCTTTGGACACATACATTTTATGTGCCTCCGGTGCGTAAACTCGTTTTTACGTTACAGTTGAGAGTAGCGTAATGTTGTGTATTACGATACAGAGGAATGTAATGTCAAAATTGAACTGCGCATGTGCCTATAACTATACAGCGGAGCGTAATCTTCTTCCTATTCTTCTTCGTACAGCGTTGGCACCATACTGACAAAGTCTTATACATTTGAACTGCGCATGCTCTATTACAATACGCTACTACTACACAAGATTGAGAAAATCAGAATGGCCTGAACTAGTCGCGAAATATCAAGTGCAATGGACATGAATCATATTGAATACTAGATTAGATTCGAGTGTACGCATAAAAACTCGTATACGCACCGGAGTCACATAAAATAGAATATGTGCCGATGCACACAATTCGGGTAATTACGTGACTCGCTTAAAATGCTCGCAGGACTAATCGCGCCTCGGCTTCGTCTCGGCTTTGTCTCGGCTTTGAGTCAGCTACGTCTCATTTACGCCTCGATCACGCCTTGGCTTCGATCTCCTGCGAGCATTGTCGCTCGTCGCTTAATAGCCCTCATTATGCGCCTAGGTACATAATATACTATTATTCGAAAGACTGAAAGAATCTTTTGATAGTTTCAAACAAAAAATATGTCAATCTGAAAACCACTATGTGAAAAATCATTTACTCTACCAAAAGTTTTGACCTTCACAAGTGACGGCTCTGGATCAAGAATTCCTCTGTCTTTTTCTAACGCGTGCAAAACAAAAGGAAGATAGAGGAGAGCTTTGGCACTGAGGGGAGGAGAGGTTTCAGTGGAAACACACACACAGATATTATTATCATACTTTATTTATGTTCACATATTTAAGCGCGCAATGATACACTACTTATAATCGCACACGTTTGAATTAAATTTCAGAATCTTTTTTGGGTTCGAACCCTCTAACTCTACCTATATCCTCATTAGGGCGGTCCTTATTTATTTTTTTCTTCACTTGTTTTCTCCCGCTGTCGGAATTCGTTCGTATGCTCGAAAAAAGGAAGTACATCAAATTTTAGCCAAATCGGTTAATATTTACCCACCAAACATGGGCCTCGGAATTTCCCATGCGATTTAAATAGGAAGAATCACACGAAAACGAAAAACCTGCATCACTTTTTCAACTTTTATTCCAGTCATAGTATTTCCGTGGACAAAAATTTGCATGGTATGCTTAAAATATCTTCATAAACAAAAACTCAAAATTTAGAAAAATCACAGAATCGAGGCCATCTAAATAGGCTAAAAATGCTATTTCTTACAGTTATTAGGTGGCAGCCATTTTTTGATTTTCCGAAATTTTGAGTTTTTGATTATGAAGATATTTTAAGCATACCATGCAGATTTTCGTCCACGTAAATAGAATGACTGGAATAAAAATTGAAAAAGTGATGCAGATTTTTTGTTTTCGTGTAATTTCTCCTTTGTAAATCCCATGGGAAATTCCAAGGCCCATGTTTGGTGGGTAAATATCAACCGATTTGGCTAACATTATGCGTACTTTCTTTTTTTGGGCATACGAACAAATTACGCAAGTGGGAGCAAATGAATTATAAAAATCAAAATTACGCTATAAATAAGGACCAACCTAATTCTCATAACTAAACACATTCCTAACGCCTGAAGCCTCTCGGTTATTCATGCTTGCCATATTCCGAAAGAAATCTCGCTTTATGTGGGCAAAAACTAAGGTGAATTTTTAATTTAAACTTCTCGGGCTAACCGATTCGGGCAAATTTTTTTTATGTTGGTCCTACTGTTACTAACATCTGTGCTAAATTTCATGTCAATTTCATCATTTGTTACATAGTTACGCTTGTGTTTTCTAAACGACTAAAGATGATTTTTTCGATTTTTACAACGTCTGAATTTGTTGAGTAAAGAAGTGCCATTAAATTTTGTTTGCGGAATGAAATTTCAGTTGTGGAAACGTTCAGAATGTTGCAGAAGGCCTTCGGTGATTTGACCATGTCGTAGAAAAATGTTTATAAGTGGTGCAAAGACTTCGAAGAAGACAGAGAACGTGTTGATGACTTGGAACGCCCCGGACGATCATCAACATCACCTGACGAGCAACACGTCAATCAAATCAAAGAATTAGTGCACAAAAATCGTCGATTAACAATTAGAGACCTTGCTGACATTATTGGTATTTCAAGAGAATCACTCAACACCGTTTCAAAAGATATTTTGGACAGACAACTCGTGGTTTTTGCATCACGATACTGCGCCGTCTCACACTGCACTCGTTCTTCGTGACCATTTCGCCAAAAATAATAATGCTTCCAGTTCTGCGTCTTCGTACCATTTCGGCCTTCCACTACGTTCTTTGTCTTCAATGTCAAATTCACCATTCTTGAACTTCCGCGACTCATTATGCAGAATGGCTAAGCGTCATCGTGTCATCAGTCTATTTTTGACAATCTCAGTAACGTATTTTAACTTGCAAGACATTTCATTCCGATGTCCTTTAAAAGCGCTCGTGGATCTAAAATCAGAAATTACCCAAAATGTTTTACAAACTATTAAGTTTAATGGCATAGTGTATCCTCCGGAAGCGATTGAATTACGGGAACAAAGATTTTATGGCTATCCTTGCATGACTCGAATGTGTATTCCTTTGTCACTCTTTTGTTCAAGATCCTTGCACAAAATATAAAAATAACAAAACTAGAGGGAGAGCTGTACTCTTTTCAGAATTATATGAAGAAGACACTTTTATGCTTTTGGCAAATGGATCTGTGTACCTTCCACATGATAATAGGATATTTGATATTGATGATTATTGCTTTGGCCTAATAGAAGAGGAAAAATATACTGTGATTTGTTGTTTTGTAAAAATAAATTGAACAGAACAGGCAAACTTGACTGATGAAGAAATACCAATTGCTTATAGGGTGGGATTGATGATCTCAATACCCTCTTTTTTGGTGTCATATTTTTTTTACACTGTGCTTCAATTTTGACTTCAATCCAAAACCTACAGCTGACACTACGGTTATATATGCCCTTTGGCTTCTTACGAACAGAGATTTCGAATTGGCTCTATCAAGGTCAGTTTAGATAAAATTACATTTTGATTAATCTTCCCTCCTGGCCAACCCGTATCAATCACGGACGACCGAAATTGAATACGAAATTCAGAGAAATCCTATTCATCTTGATACGACTTAATCCAAAGTCAGAAGGAAAAATTTCAAACCAAATCAAACAGTCGAAATTTTTTTTCAAAAATTTTTTCTGACGGGGTCGTCATGAAAAATTTTTAAACGCCCAGGTCCTTATAATTAACTAAAATCAATTAATCAACTTTTTTTGATTAAACTTAATCCTTCCGCTTCGAATGAACCTAAATATAGCAACAACAAAAAATAACTCGAAATTTGGGAACATTAAAAAAAAAATGACCTTTTTTTATTATATATAAATCGTTAAAAACAATATTTATTATAAAATGTTTAATGTATATCTAGGTTCATTCGATAGACAGTTAGTTAAAGAATATCTGTACAAAATCTCAAGTTGATCAGTTCATTAGTTTTTGAGCTACATTCTTCGGCGCGAAAAAATTAACGTTTTCGAGATAAACGCGTTTAAAGTTTTCAGTCTTGAAAAGTATCTTTGGAGCGTATCACTTTGGTGACTTCTTAGGGACCTTTAGAACTTTCTCTTCGGGTTAAAACTTTGGGAATACATTCTTGAAATAGTAAGTGAATTTTTGAAGCAATAAAGAAAATGCAAACAAATTTTATTTCACATGAGGCTCCCCTCTTAAATTGTGAAATTTATCAAATGGTGTATAGTGTACTGTTTTGTTGCACAAATGCCAAGAAAATAATTTTGTTGGTCATACCATATCGTTTTCTCAATGCATTTGAATATAAATATAAATATAAATCACCAACCAAAATTTAATGAATTTTCAATCAAAATAGGTAATTGAATTCTCCACCACAATTAATGGAAATTAGTTGAATTTTAACCAATTTCTAACACTGCAGCTAGTTTTTATAGTTTTTTCAAACCTATTTTAAAGGATATTATTAACTCTTCAACTGATATTCGAAACTGATTTTATAGATATTTCAAACACGTCCCTTGTAAAATACACTTATATAACTTATTAATGTGACATACACGGAGAAAAATAGTTGGAGTAACTTTACTCAACTTTCGATCAAAGTTGGGATATTATATGGACAAGTAAGAAATTAATTAGTATCACTGTAATTATTTGTAATGTATTAAATGTGTTAAATGTATTAAAGAATG